>CM046449.1:25454076-25804076 GCA_025506515.1 Flaveria trinervia | reverse complement strand
TTTTTTCAAAGATTCAATCTTTTATCACAAGAATCAGTCCTTTAATCAAAGCTACAATATTTTTCTTACAGACACTCCTTTTAACAAATAAAAACGCAAGATCGTAAAAAGTAATGTTTAAAAGCACGTAAAATTTGCTTTAGTACCATTGTTGGGTATCATGTATAAGTTTTAACAATTAAAGCTGTTACTTTATTGTATTAACTTATAATGCAGAAACATTTTTAATATGTTAAATTAATTCTAAATTAACACTCAAATAAGTACTTCAATTACACATGGTTTAAACAAATAATAAGATCATGTTCATAAAAAGTTAAAGATTCTACCTTGATGATCAAAACCAAATCTTTACACTTTGAATGCAAGAACGGTCTCACTAGTTGACATCGTTCACAAAAATTACACACAATGGTTGTGGTGTACTACAAAACTGTTGACGCTAGCTAGGGGCGACGGTGGTTGATAATGGTGTGTGGTGGTTTGTGGCGGAGCATGAACCACACCTTAAGAGGGGCGGGGGTAAAAGTAAACTATTTTAGGGGACAAACTATATATTTATTTAAAAATTTCCATTTATGGACTAAAAATTTACACTATCGAGCCGAAGATTAACAAAACTGATGGAAAAAGGGTCATGGCCCCCCTACCCCATAGAAACTTCTCCTATGGTGGTGGTGGATGGCCAAAAACCGAGAATGGCGCGAGATGGTAGCTATAGGGATTAGATATTCCCTAATCTTTTATGTATATTCATAATATTTATAATTCATAATATTTATAATTCCCCCCTGGTTAGTTGACATTTAATAAGCTTGTTAATTAACAATTTCTTTCCAGATACAAATGGCATGCTTGACATAGAAGGTGACAATTCTCATCTCATGGTCTAAGGATTAAATGTTTAAATATTAATTCATCTAGGCCGTTTTATATTTGAACATGAACTATTAGATGTATAACTTCTATTTCGATAGACATACGACAACAGTAAAAGGTTGAGATCTTAATTCTCCTACATCATCCATCCGAAAAGTAATAATACGATTTTTGGAAATCATCTCCCAGTTACATGATTTGGGTTATAGTCGATTTCAGGTGGCTAAAAAATTCACGCCCGAGCTTTAAAGATCTATCATTTAAGAGTATAAATATTGAAATGGTCAACATGAAGATTATAATGCTCATAGATCTCATTTTGTATTCTTCAATAATTAATGAGTTTGATAGACACAAAAAATAGGGTGAGGCACGGGAAAGAATGTGCATATTGTTAATCATAATGTCTGATTTTAAAGTCAAACAAATTGTAATCTTCTCAAAATAGCCCTATGGCTTTTAATAAAATGCCTAAATACACTATCTTAGAGTTCTCTTCTATAATGTCAATCTTATATGCTTGGATCACTTGCTAAGTTTGTATTATCAATATGAGATAAATTTACAACTTTTCTTGTTTTCATTCTCATTATTTAGAGATTCAATTTATGAGAATAGTACATGTTCATTCTTATACCTTATCAACAAGATGATAACATAAAAATACTAACATTTAACGAGAAGCATAAGATGAACATGCACACACAAACACATCAAAGACAACAATATAAGAAAGGAAACTGAGTGTGATTTTACCTGCAACTTCAACAACTCATATTCCACTTTTATTCTTTATCAATTGACTATAAATGAGAAATCAATAACATACTAGACACCATAAATCAAAAATCAATACCAAAATCAAGAAAATAAAAAAAAGAGTAAATTCGACCATTATTCTTTATCAATTGACCATAAATGAGAAATCAATAACAACTAGAAGTCGACAACCATAACTCAAAAATCAATAACCAAAATGCAAGAAAATAAAAACAGTAACCATAACACATTAAGACACGTAACCAAAACCATAATATTAACTTACTAAACGCCAAGAACCAGAAATGAAATTCTTCAAGCAACCAGAAATCAAGGTCCGAGCTATCCGAAGAGAGATTTCCAGAAATGGGGAAAGGGACATATCAAAATCCAGAAATCACATATTGTAGAAGAAACCTGAAAATTAAGGATTGAAGAACTGAGAAGACTTGTAATCGACTAATATAATCACAAAAGGATCTCGCTAGTACACACAGGGAAAGGAATCGACGGTTGATCTCAATCTCCCAACCCCTTGAAACTTACAATTGATCTCTCATACCTCCTTCCATCAATGATTTTCCATAGTTGTAAAATTCTAAAAGTAGTTCCCTGATATGCATTAAATTATACATATATTTTACATCATTTGCACCTTATTTTCATGATTCTTTGAATATTCTAGTATATTGAGTATTAATTAGTTTACTTTTAATTTTCAGTAACAATTAACTCTTATATGATCAAACAAGAAAAACAAGATGAAAACTGAAGAAATGATCAAGAGAGGAAGTCAAGCACGGGTTGTGCTGCACCAAGCGTTACAATGATGTTTGATCAAACAAGAAAAACTTTCATTTTCAGATGTTACAATGATGTTTGATTATGTTAATGCTAGTTGATTTTGTTTTTTTTCTTATATTGTCATACGTGGCTAGTGTTTTTGACCTTTTTTTGGGTAAGATGAACCTCAATGATCTTGAAATTTCATGTACGGATTTGCTTTGTTTGTGTTAGTGACTAAAGTGTCTATCTTTCTATATTGAAAGCGAGTTTTTAAAACCTTCAAAGTAAGTCACTAACTTTGTGTTTTTTTATTATAACAATCATGTAATTTTTTTATGTCTATGCAGACGTAGCATGTTAACCTACTAGGAACAAGGGATTAAAATTATAATTTGTGGATTTGGTTTTAATGGTTCTTGCTTTTTAGTGACAGGTTGTTACAAGATAGAGGGTCTTGGTTTCTTTTCGTTGTTACTACCTTTAGATAGATAACATTAAACCAAGGATAACTAGTGATTAGTAGGATAAACCTCTTGTTCAAAGGCATACATTTGATACTTTAATTAATATTGTAGGTCCAACTCAAATCAAACAAACAACACCCAGATCAATAAAAACACACATGTGGAATTTATGTGTATATGATGGTGTAAACACTTAATAACTCTCCGTTATGTGAATATTCAAACATAAATCAAATACTAACGATGAATCTAAGAACCAAGCACAAGAATGACTTCAAATTGCAATTGTAGTGAATTATGGAATGTTGTACATATTAAGGTCTCATGTGCACCTTAATGCGGTAACAAACTGAACTATTTATACCGAGCAAATGCACATCAAAACTACAAGGACACTTGTTACATCAATAGGAAGTAGGACTTTAGATCACAAGCATACTTTCAATTGAATCTATTCAATTATAAGTGTAGAATCGATGTGTTGTTTCGATAAATACACCCGTTTATCGAAACTCTGCTTTCGCTTGAGTATACTTTTGATTGTTATAACACCAACTGAAAGTATGCTTTATATTACAAAAACATTAGAACATATTATGAACAAAAACTTAATCCGGTACAATATTTTACAAATTCCAACAATATGATAGTTGCCATGTGATAACAATCAATGATCGGGGGTTTAATATGTCATAAATAAGTTAAAACCTTTTTATGAAAAGCACTCCAATGAATATGGCTAGGGCATCTAAGAACAACTTGACAAGCACATCAACGTAAGCACCAAACATTTGTGCTAGAAAAGAAGAAGAGTGTAATGCTTTTCTCAAGTCTAGACCTCTTGAAAGTTTACTAAAAAGTGATACGATGTGTACTTTAAGGAGCCCAATTATTTAGTTTTGGAGAGATTAGAATTTGATGTGTTAAAATGGAGTCAAAGTTTTTGCAAGTTCCTAGTTTTAAGCGAAATGATATGTAACATTTTTTGCATTCCAATCAAAACGATTACCTCAACATCATCATTTGGTGCTAGAAGATTGTAGTTTAGATCAATATTGAAGTTCTCTCCAAAGATATTGTCAATTCTTGTTTGCGGAGGTGATTAGATAAAGTTCACATTAAAATCAACCATTTAAACTTTAGAAGTAAGGTTATATTCTAATATTTTATTCACTTTGGTTTTATAATTTTATTACTAGTATATTTCGTATTTTTTTATGTGTAGCAAACGACAAAGGAAGAAGAAAACTTAGAAGGTTAAATATGGACGAATGATGAGACATTTAACCGACATGAAAGGTAATTAACTAAAATCTAATATTGTAATCTTAGTACACATTTCTTCCGTTTCAATTTCACATTATTCAGTTTTTAGCAGCCAACATTATGCCTTCTTGTTATATATATTTAAAATTTTATGGTTGTCCATTGTGAGGTTTGGTGTGACTAAATGTGCAAGCAGAAGATTCATTGAATTGATATTCTCCTCTTATAATTAGACCTTATTTCGGTTGATGCAACCTGCTTTTGAGCAATTGACTAAACATACGGTATTTATTTATTTGTTTATAGTGATAGTTTTATTGTGCTCTATATATTGGTTTTATAGTGCACTTAAAGTCATAAAAGAAGCAACGAATGAAGAAAAGAAGTTCATAACATTAGAAGAAATATCAAGGTCATTTTATGTGTTTTATGTATTTGTTTAATTACAAGTAATTATATATATACTAATTATCAACTTTCTTATACATTATGGGTTATACATCATGTTTTAAGAGTTATACCTAACTTTTGTTTTATTATTTTTAATCTTTAACTTTTTTCATTTTAATCCAACACTTTTACATATTTGATAACTTAACCCAAATATTTTGTTACTTTTAACTTTGGTCCATATACTTTTTATATTTGAAAAATCTTTGTTTTACGTTCCGGTTTATTTTGGAGTTAACATGCCAAAGTGTGTGTGTCTAGTTCACCATTTTTACGCTTAATTTTTCCCATTTTACAATCCTATCCCAACGTGTTGGTCTAAAATTGACTTAGTTATTGTTTCATATGTTTTACGTTTCACCTAATGGTGGTATGTCTTTGGTTTTACATTTCGGTTGGTGATCGCTAACGGTGGTCTGTCTTTGGTACTACTTAACATGATTTTATACCTCCACAAAATGGGCGGCTTAATACTAATTTATATTATACTAATTACCAACTTGGATGTGCATTGTGATTTGTACCTCATGCTTTGTAAGTTGTACTTTTGTTTTTTCTTTATTTTTTCACTTTTAACCATATAGTTTTAATCTTTTACATTTGACTTTACATTTGTTTTCACTTTCAACTTTAATCCTATATACTTTTAACCTTTTACAAATTTTGTGTTTTACGTCTCAGTCTAAAGTTTTCGAGTTAACATACCGCAACATGCGACTGTGCTTCAACGTTTTACCTCTATTTTTTCATTTAACGGCCATGTTATGTTTACATTCGGTCTAATTATACACATAATGTGTCGCAACACATGTGCATGGTTTTATATTTTTATGTCTACTTTTCATTCAGTTTTTTTTATTTCTTTTACGAGTTTTTTGGTATGGTGGCAGTGTGACATTGATCCTACTTGACATAATTTATGCTTTCATTGCAACGCGAGGAGCTAATATAGTTCAACTATTTACTAACTTGGTTGTTACTTCTTCGTGTTTTACTTTTTTATTTTTTTTGGCCGACAACGTTTTAGGTTGTTTTATTTGCTGTTTAATTAACTTCAATATCTTTTTTTTGTTTTCATATATATATATATATTATATATATAATATATATATATATATATCTATATATAATATATATATATAATATATATGGAAAGGTTATTTAAGAACCCATTAACTAAATATGATTTATTGATTATATCTTAAATTTAAATCTGATGGACAATATTTTTCAGAATATTATATTCATTGACAGATTCACTTATTAAAAGTGTGAGGGCATATGTGTAATTGGGTCCCAATAAAGAGACACCCTCAAATTTAAATCGACACCACCTATACACCGTGTATGGGCCCATACGCGGTGTATAGACATGGGTCGTATGGGTGTGGGACGCATCTCCACCCACTCCTATACGCTGCGTATGGATCCATACGCGGCGTATAGGTGTCGATGGAGATGCGTCCCACACCCATACGACCCATGTCTATACGCGCGTATGGGCCTATACACGGCGTATAGACCCGCTGAATGACTGATTTGACTAAAGCATATACGCCGCGTATGGACCCATACGCGGGTATAGGCTTTATTCGAATTATACTGACGCGACTTAAGATTCTTTCGATGATATATAAAGGCATCGAATATCAAACGAATGCGTTCAAATTTCGTTTGTTACGAAGAAAACGTTTGATCTTAATTGAAGGAAATTAACGTTACGTGGTTCAACATTTTCTTATGTCACATAATTACTCGGTAAACATTTGATTCTTATGTTATTAAGTATGTGCATACATATATACATATATTTGAATTGCATACTTAAAAAATCGTTTCAACTAACTCGGGTTCCATCGGTGCTAGTCGGTTACGGTAAACTTAATAATTTTAAGTTTTTTATCATAACCGACTAGTATCGTGGAACACGAGTTAGTTGAAATGATTATTAAGTAATCAAGACATTTATGTGTACGTAAGTATGTATATAAAGGAAATAAGAATTATAGTTTTAGAGAAAAATTATTATTTTGAAGAAATAGTTGAACCACAAAACTCTATTTTCTTAAAAAAAATCTCATTTGTCTTATAGAGCTGCCACGGAACGTATAGCACGGTTGAATTTGAAGTGATCCAACATTCTCGTTCGTTATGTCGTTTTGGGATGGTAACTATTGTTTGGTGAATATTCAAGCGTTTCGTATGTGGCAGATAGTAATCAAGATGATTCGTACGTTCAATCTGCTTACGAATTGCCAGATTTAAACCAACCTTATGTTCCGATGATGAGTTCGAGTTTTGCCGAGAATCAAGTTATGACCCGCAACAAAGTAACATAAACTTTCTCTCAAGTGCTAAAAATCAAAACACGAAAATATCGTTTGAAACATGTCAAGAATTTTTATCACTCGATGAGCTAGTCTGTTGGGTTGTTAACAGGGACGTGATAATGGTTACGTTATATACACGAAGATCGAAGAAAAAGGAAGGCCAGGTCGTAAGGTGTGGCTTATTTGTGATCGTGGTGGTAAACACAAAAGTAAAGCAACAATTAGACGATCTGATAGCAAAAAAATCGGATGTCCTTTTAAATTAGTGGGGATATACGACAACAAACGTTGTTCGTGGAAATTAGAGGTGAGAAATGACGAACATAACCATGATCCCGCTCAACATATGGAGGGGCACCCATTTGTAAGAAGGTTTTCTCAAAACGAATTCAATTTGGTGGAACAACTTACCGATCAGAACATGGAGCCTCGTAACATCTTATCAACTTTGAAAAAGCAAAATCCAAAGAACGCATCCATAACCAGAGACGTATACAACGCTCAATATAAGATAAGAAGTGAAAAGAAAGTCGGTGAAACACCAATGCAAGTTTTAGAAAACCTTTTATCTTCTAAAAGGTATGTTTATTACACCCGAGAAGATCCCGATACAAATACCGTAGAAGATATATTTTTTTGTCATCCAAAATCATATGACACTTGGCGTGCATTCCCGCACGTGCTGATGATAGACGCGACGTATAAAATAAACATGTACAAACTTCTTTTGTTCAGATTGTTGGTGTGACCTCGACACACAAGACATTTTGTGTTGCTCATGCATTTATTAGTAAAGAACGAGAAGATAATTTTGAGTGGGTGCTAAATATATTTAAAGATACGTTAAACGGGTGTATGGAGCCGCGAGTCATAATAACAGACAGAGATCTTGCTTTAATGAACACATGTGTTAAAGTATTTCTGAATGCTTCAAAGTATTTATACAGGTGGCATATTAATGAGAATATCGTGAAACACTGTAAAGTAAGTTTTACGAACGATGACTGCCGAAAGTTTAAATATGCATGGGCACGTTTGTGTGAGTCTCCCACGCCGGATATTTACAAGTATAACTATAACGTTCTGTACGAACAACTAGTTGAAGCAAAGCGAGAAAGTAAGTTTTTCATTACATACATACATACATAGCTCACTGGTTAGAGAGTTACAAGAAAATGTTTTTATCAGCCTGGACTAACTCAAACCGCAACTTTGGCCAACACACAACAAAAGAATCGAGAGTCAACATGCAAATTTAAAAGATATCTTAAATCAACAAATAGCTCACTGGATAGACTTGTGGAGTTTGTTGATCAATTGGTAAACACACAAGAGGTAAATTTAAAAGAAAGTTTTGAGACA
The DNA here is from genome assembly GCA_025506515.1 of Flaveria trinervia. Classification (NCBI taxonomy): domain Eukaryota; kingdom Viridiplantae; phylum Streptophyta; class Magnoliopsida; order Asterales; family Asteraceae; genus Flaveria; species Flaveria trinervia. The sequence goes on along the minus strand of CM046449.1, from coordinate 25,795,780 downwards.
AGCAAAATTAAAATTATGAATCATCATAATCTCCCGTTGTTTGATTACCTACGAGGCAAAGTGTCACACAAAGCTCTTGATTTATTAGTTGCCGAAAACACTAAATTGCATGTGATGCGCTCAGCAGATGCAACGTGTGGTTGTAACTTTTCACTAGTTGTAGGTTGCCTTGTGCTTGTCGGCTGGAAAAATATGAACATTCCGGTAATAGTCGTTCCATATTTATCATTTTTTTGTTACAGTAATAATTTTATATAGATTTATAATTTATAATGCAGGCACTAAAATCTCATTAGATGCAATTGACGTGTTTTGGACGAAGCTTGATACAGTTGACGTGTTTTGGACGAAGCTTGATACAATTAAACCATCATTTATGGAGAATGAATAAGTCGATGTTGAAAAAGAAATGGAATGGGTGAAACAACAAATAATGACACAACCCGCTCCTGTAAAATTTAGTTTGGTGGAAAAAATAAAAAAAAAAATTTGTGTATCCATGGAAAAATAACAAAAAAACGCCTGTTATTCAAATAGATATTCGTGGTCGTCCAACGTTAAAGGTTCAACAGCAAAAGCTAAACACTCAACATAGTACGTGTGACATACCAAGACATAGCTCATTTACCGGAAGAACAACTTCAGCAGTAAAGTCTCAGAAGCCTGTCATACAACGTCGTCGTTCCACATCGTCTAAGTGTCACAAAGTACCAATGACTTTTCATCTATTGTCGGATATCAACAATTACACAATATAAACAGGTTAAAAATTGGATTCCCTCAATCTTTCATCAGTATATTTCACGTATACGAGATGTTCGACCCGATGGTAATTGTGGTTATCGATCTATAGCTTTAGGGTTGGGGTTTAATGAAAATAAGTGGATGTATGTGCGTCAACAACTTTTAGAGAAGTTGGACACATATGAATTGAGTTAAAGAGAAGTTTTTGATACTTTGTACGACGGACAGTATAATGAATTGCGTCACACAATAGATTGGCAACGTGTGGAACTGCTCCAGAAAAACATTGGATGTTAATGTTGTATACGGGAATAGTAATTGCTCAAAGGTTTGGTGTTATTCTTCATCTATTAAGCAATAACGGTTGTCAAATATTTTTCCCCTTATGGGGAACAGCATGATGCCTTATCATGTCGTTTCGATTGTTCATGTCAACAATAATCATTTCGTTCACGTTAAATTAGATAGAGATTATCCGATGCCTACATTAAGTAATCTTTGGATTCTTAACCAAAACGTACGTGTTGCAGAATGGGAGATTATGTATAGGAGTCGTATCTCGGCATACAATACAATAATAAAAGCTAACCGAGATCCCCCAACTTATATAAATTTATTTTAAATAAAAAAACCTATACGCCGCGTATAGACCCATACACGGTGTATAGCCTCCCGGACCCATTAAAGGGATATCTCCTCAGAAACTCACCCTTCCAAATTTTTCTAAACTAAAAAACTCTCTCGTATAGATCGATACTACACGTATTATTCGTTGATTTTTCTACATTTACTAGTTCAGGTATGTATTATTTATTGTTCTTATACTTTGTTATGTTAATCGTACGCTAATTTAAACGTTAAACTGATGTTTTATGCGGTAAAAACATAGATCTGTAAACTGTTTGAGGAACTATATGCGGCGTATAGGGCTATACGCAACGTATAGTTCATAGGTTGAAGAAAACCCATACGTGGGTACCTATACGCGGCGTATAGGGCTTACGCGGCGTATAGGGCTATACGCGGCGTATAGGGACCATACGACACACACAAAACCCATACGTGGGCATCTATACGCGGCGTATAAGGCTATACGCCGCGTATAGGTACCATACGACACACACGATGCCCATACGTGGGTACCTATACGCGACGTATAGGTCTATACGCGGCGTATAGACCTATACGCGGCGTATAGGTCTATACGCGGCGTATAGACCCTATACGCAGGTCTTAAAATTTTTCGTTTTTTTTTTTGCAGATATGTCTCCCGATTTTTGACGTAGAGGTTGAGGTTGATGTTATTGCCAATCATCCATGGCTACAGTTTGAGCCCGGTACTATTGAGCATGCAAAGTGCTCAAAATTCATTCGTATGAAGATCGGTCATCAAAAGGCAGTGAATTAGGAGGTGATGGCCGAACTTGGGGAGCGCGATAGACTCGCTGGGATTATCGGAGATAATACGCCATGGAGTCGATTATTTGAGCTGGCGTTCTTACCTTCATACCGAGAGCTGACGGTGGAGTTTTTATCCACCTTTATTTATCTTCGTCCTGATGAGATGGTGGAGGACGATGAGCGATCTGAGATTTCGTTTCGGCTATGTGGACGATTTCATCATGTCGATTGAACAGTTTGCTGTTCTCTCGGGACTTTATTACGAGCCGGAGACCGTTACCCCTCTATTTACAGATGGAATTACTGAGATGGAGGAGACCCGATTGAGAGTTTGGTGGCCTCAAATTGCCGAAGGTCCGTTTCAGAGGACTAAGGGCAGGGTCACTGGTATTAGAGATCCTCTTATCCGTTACTTGCATCGAATGATCGCCACATCCATCACGGGACGTGGCAAGAGTCGGGAGTGGTGTACCATTCCCGACTTATTTTACCTATATTGTTTGCTTACAGGGACCAGGTGCAACCTGGGGAGATGTTTAGCTGAGTATTACGCTTCATATTATCATCGCCAGGAGCGAGGAGCGGTGTATGGCGGCGCGTACATACGATGATTACGAGTTGTCTTGGTTATCTTCCTCGCCATGCTGCTGACGTATCTCCTTCGATCGAGCCGGTGAGATTAGATCGTCGTACGTTATACGGCATGCGTATTATACGTCAGTTTCCGGGTGGCATACGGTTCTCTCTTCAACCCGGTGAGATCTGGCATCCTGCACCTATTCAGCAGGTCGGCGATGACCATCCACACCAGCAGCAGGAGCATATTCCGCATGTTCAGCCGCCACACGACCAGCCGCCTCCTCAACCACAGTTCTCTCAGCATATTTATAGAGATGTAAGGGTGCCTGCACGTATTGAGACATTTATGCAGGAGATTAATACAAGATTACAGGATCAGGGTCGTCGCCTCGATCGAGTTGAGGATCTTATGGATTGGCACATGCAGCTTGAGATTGCACGAGCCCGTGCTGCTGGTATTAATCCTCCAGATTGCCACCGCCTCGATATTACCCAGATTCACCGTAGTTTTATTTTGTTAATTGTACTTTATTTTGTTATGTATTTAAAAACTTCGTCATTTATTTATATATCATTAATATTTGTTGTGTTTTATATGTTTTATTTGTTGACTAAGATTTAAAATTATCGATAATATGTTACAAAATATAACTTATACGCAAAGTGTCAACCTTAAGGTACAAAATAAAGCCGACAAAAAATTTTATACGTACTAACCCATACGCGGCGTATACTCCCTTCACAATACATAGAAATATTGCAGGAAAATTTGGGAAAATTATACGCTGCATATGGGTCCTTACACGGCGTATAGCCTCATCGACACGCGTGTGACACGGGTCTTGTCAAGGTCTTGTCAAAATATACCTTATACGCCGCGTATGGACCCATACGCGACGTATAGAGAATATTTTCGCGAACCTATACGTCGCGTATGGACCCATACGCGACGTATAGAGTCAAGAGGTGTTGATTTAAAATTGATGGGTGTCCAAATAAAACCACCCTAAAATAATGTGGTGTCCAAATAAAACCACCCTAAAATAATGTGAAGAGTACTATGTGTAAAATTTGATGTAAGAAAGTAGATTAAAAAAGTGCAAAACATTAAATGTGGGTAAGAGGTTCATTTACCAAAATACCCTCAAATGTTTCTTTCGTCTTTAGATGATGTGTTTGTCTTTAGATGATGTGTCAAGTCATTATTGGTTGGATAGGGTTAAAGAGTTCTTACAATTAAAAAGGGTTTTTACTTGAACATACATATTATATATATTATATATATATATATATATAAATATATATATATATATATATTATATATATATATATTATATATATATATATATATAATATATATATATAAATAAATAAATATATATATATATATATATATATATAAATATATATAAATATATATATATATAAATATATATATATAAATATATATATAAATATATATAATATATATATATTTATATATAATATATTAAAACGTAAAAATAAAATATATTTTTTTAAATAACCGAGTTGACTCAATCAGTCACAAACTAGCTCAAGCTAAGGTAGCTCGAGCTTTTCACAAGCATTACTCAAGCTTGTCTTATCAGCTCATTAAACATTCAAGCCCGAGTTAAGCTAGCTCACGGAACTTCAAGTTTAAGCTTATACCCATCCTAGCTCGACTCGTTTAAAGCCCTAATCATAAGGTGTGTAATCAGTTTCAATTACTTCTGTACTGAATAATGATAAGTATAATATCATTATATCATGAAATATGTATTCTTGGTAGAAGTGTAGAACTATCTAAAATAGTAACATAGGACTCTCTAAGATATCGCACAAACTCAAGTTATTACTATCAACATCTTAACCTCACTCTATTTCTCAGTGGTGTATACCCTATACTAGTTTCTGCTCCAAAGTCATATTGATAACTTTTACAATACTGTAATAATACCAAGGATAACTGTGATAATAATAAACATATTCATGAATGAAAATTGCATGAATTCCAATCAAAGAGAGGAGTATTATGAAGTTTTTATTATCAAATAACCTCAGATCCATTATCGAGATAAAATTTCAAAACAAACTGGTGTAGGAAGCTCCAGCCATGCTTTACCAAACACAACATTTATGACCTGCCACAACAGAGATGTGAATTTAATCAACAAATCTAAAAACTCTTGTTCTGCAATTTATTAATCAGGACTTTGAAATTTAACAACTCAAAATCAACATTTCCAATTCATCAACAAAATCCCTGAATTGCCACTCATTGTAAATCCAGGTGATTAATTTTTCAGTATGTAACTTACTGGAGCACCGTTTATGTTTCAAATGGAGTTATGAGAGAAAACGCAACTTTCTATTGCTTCTAACTGTATGTCAAAACAAATCGAATTCACAACAATCAGTTTATTAATAGGCCTTTGTAGATAATGTATAGTCAAATATGGTATCTAAGATCAAGAGACATGAATAACCTATTGGGTGGGGGCAACTGGAGGAAGACAGCATGGGGCAAAACAACACAACCACAATATAATCATATCCCACTCATAAGTCAAAAAGTAGAGTTTATGAAAGATGGGATGAGGGCAAACCTTACCTCTATCCGAAAAGATAGATAGGTTGCACCCAATGAGACCCCAGCTCAAAAAACCCTTTTTGGAATAAAGATACAAGTAGCATACGGTATATATTAATGTGTTAGATACTAATATAAAAGATTATTAAAAACGTTTCAACGGTTAAATTTTTAGATTAAAAACAAAAGTCCACCCCTTAGGGATACATAACTTTATTGCAAGTAAAGGGGTAATAATCGCCCCCTCTAGTAACATGTGACGGATTACATAGCTTACACATCTAGACTGGTGAGCGGTATCCATATTTGACATCAGTGAGGACCCAAAAAAAACCAGAAACATTCAACAACTGTTTGAATAGAGACCTAACACATCAGACACCCCAGTCCAATAGAAATTCAATAGGAAAAAAAGTGACAAACATTACAAACAAGACAAATCATGCATTGGTCCATAACTTGTCTTGTTTTTCACGTTTGTAAAATAGTTTCAGGAGGGTATATTTATGTCATTGTGTGTACCACAAAAACAAATACAATACTCAGTAACACAATGATTACGATAGCTATATTGCTTATAAAACAAAACCTGCAATTATTTGAGCTTTGAATTTGCCTAATCAACAAAGCATATGACCACTCAGTGGCTAGTTAGCTGAAAATATTATAGTCATGTAGACAGGGAGGGGCCTGCTCTACTGATTAACAATTTAGTGATTATTGACTTCATTTATGTTCTAAGAAGTTTCAAGAAAAATAAAACTAATCAGAATACTCTAATATTCACAATAACATTAAATTGTGAACTGTGAAGCTGCTGTAGGCCTATGAATCAACCCTTATAGACCACTACAAGGAGTGTGGGTCGGGTTGAGACAAAACAAGTTCAAGTTGAAACAAATTGGGTTGGGTTGCCAAGCGATAAATGCAAAATTTATTAAAAAAATATAAAAACTCATGTGCCCTCCCTTTTTAACCAAAAGAGCCCAATCTTTACAAACACGTTGTGCTTCCAGTCAAGAGTCAAGACAACAAGAACAGAGACAGACTAAAAAAATGCACCTAACGTGCTTCCAGTCAAGGCAACAAGAACAGAGGCAGAGTAAAAAACTATAATAAAAAAAGAAAAAAAAGAAATCTAGCTTAGCATGAAATTCACAGGTCAAGTTGAAACAAATTGGGTTGGATTGTAAATTTTTTATTCTCCATTTCCTGCTTGGTTGAGGTTTGGGTTTTGTAAAATCTAAAAACCATTTTCTGTAGTTTGGTTCGTGGATTTCTGGGTTTAGATTTGATTATACGCATTCAAATCCTTTTTCTTGTCATGATTTTTCCTTTACAGTTTTGGGTAGTAGTAGTAGTAATGGCAGACTGTGGAGGTGGCAAGTAGGGTGGTGCAGTTGGTCGACCACTCCAAGCCCTAACTGAACAAGTTGTAAAAGTAGTAATAAACTAACACAAACAAAGAAAACCCTATCGCTCTGTCATTTAACCCTAATAGCTAAGTGGAGGTAGCATAAGCAAATGCTAATCAAGAAACCCTATTATGAAGAAATAAACAAGGGAAGATACCGTTCGAAAGAGCCATCATTCTAAGCTCTGAACCTTGGGACCTAAAAATGTAAAAAGAAAAAAAAAATAAGGCAAAAAGCTCCAGCATCAGAATTGAGAGAGAATAAGATGACAGAGGGAGCGAAAGCGAAAGATGAAGCTTTCGAAAGCAGAAAACAAACCGTGTTGATCTGGATGACGGCCGTCTTTACCCCAACCAATCCCACGAGTGGAATCGAGGTACTGCTGGACCAGATGACGACACTTCTGGAGGTGATTGACGCCTTCGATGCGGTAGCACCACCGGAGTTTGTCGCGGATGATCTTGGAAGTCTCGATGTCGATCCATTTCTCCCGGACGATGTGCTCCCTCATCTCGATCATCGCCACCGGATCCTTGTACGGATTCTCCGGATCGAAATCCGGGGCTTGTTCATCGAACACCACCTCCTTCTTTCTGCCCATTTTTCGATCTTTCGATTGAAACCTCTGCTATCACCTGCAGCCTCTGAGTTTTTGGGGGGTTTGGTACCTTTGGTTTGGTGGTGTTTGGTACCTTTGGTTTGGTGGTGTTTGGGCTGAAGATGTACTATGTATGTACTATACTGTGCTTGGGCTTTATTTTATGCCGGATTGCAGGATGACCTCCTTCAAGTAAAGGGTTTTTACAAATAACGTCTTTTACATTGATTAACCTTTTATTTTCGTGACTAATGGTCTGTTTGATTACACTAACTCAGTAATATCTAATTAATTCAGAAGCTAACCTAGTTAGAAGTTCTGACTGACTCTGTATCCGATTGAAACTTGACTGTTTGAGTCAGTATCTGTCTGACTCTGCTAAATAATAAAAAATAACTTAAAATTTAAATTGTCATACAAAATAACACCTCCCTAACATATAACATATAAAGATGTACAACCATCTATGCAATATGTACAACCATCAAAAACTTTTATAGGTGTACAACCAAGTCACAAACACCATTATCACAATTTAGTATTCACTCCCTCATCCCTAAATCAAAAACCTAATAATCTCATATTCATCCAACACAAATCTCCGATCACAATGATGATCGATCCATGATGATATCAGCTTTCATCCTCATCACAATTGTCATCATCATCCTTTAGCAGCGGAGGCAGGGCGGCGAAGGAGGGCTGCTAATGGGAGGAGGGCGACGGAGGAAGGGCTGCTGATGGAAGGAGGGCGACGACCGAACGAGGAGGGCTGCTGATGAGAGGAGCGCGACGGAGGGAGTGCAGCAGAGGGAGGAGGGCGGCGGAGGGAGGGTCAGTCGCGTGGTCAGCGATGCCCTTAAAAATGTCTCGGTTAGATGTTCGGGACCGGGTTAGTCATGTGTTTAGTAACGTCAAACGTGCTGACTAGTTGACCGAGTCAGCCAGTCAGTGGTCAGCAGTCCGGACAGCCATTTCAAACAGCCCCTAAAGCGTCTTATAGCATTCACAACCCATTTCTTAAAATATGTGAGTGGAAGTTCTTAAATTATACGGAATAGTTTAAGTGGTTGTAAGTGGATGAGAGAAAAAATGTTACTTTTCATCTGTAAATTTAAGATTTATTGTTCAAATTTTATAAAATTTTTTATATTTTTAAAAGTGTTTTGTGAGTGGATGAGAGAAAAAAGATAATGAAAAAGATATAAAAATAAATTATTTAATTGAAAGAAGAGAGAAAAAATAGTAATTTTTAATGTAATTATAAAGATGAAAATAAAAATGAGATGTGACTGCTTTTATGCTATTAAAAGTTATAAGTATGAGTTAAAGCCTAAAGTCTTCAACATCTAACGACATATACATAAAATCAAGATTCATATCCAAACAAAACATCATACATCCTATATGAATAAACGAAACTATAATGCATCTTGATTATTTGTAAAAACATACTCAGACACATCAACATAAGTTGATGAACACGTAGAGTTCACACAAATATACATTTAAGGAAAAATTATATATGGGACGTCATAATCAAATAAGTTCACAACCAAAGCTGATATCATCATAAGGCTCACAAGTTTATGCTCGGTCAGATAACATAAATACTCAAAACAAATATTATAACACATAAGCCTATAGTGGTGATTTTAACCGGGCCTCCAACTGGTGTAAGGTAAAACCCTTAAAAGTGCTACCTTTACTATCCAATAATTCCAAATAAAACTAATGGTTGTGAATTCTCCTCATGCGATACATACGGAAATTAATAACAAATCACACACTCATGCCTTGTTTAATCAAGCATCAAATAGTGACAACACACCGTATGCTTTTTTCTCAAAATACAAAAGTTTAATAAAAAATTATCTGTGATGCTCACCTCATGTCCAAAAGTCAAACAATCACTCAGTTTTACGTAAAAGACTATCAAAATGATTATCGTTAATAGTTAATTAAATTCTTAGTTAATCTTTTGTAACTTTTTAGTTAATTATCTCATTTGAAGTAATTGTTCTTAATCAAATAATTAGTTAAATATTTTAATTTACATATCTTTAATATAATATCTTTAAATAATCTTATATTATATATTAATAGTTTAACTCACTAATAATTTATTATTTATAATTAATTTATATTTAAATTTAAAGTACAATGTAAATGTTATAATTACACCTGGCAAAACAAACTTATATTTATCATTTTGGTTTCTTATGGACATTTAAAAAAAAATAGGTTAGTTTAGGTCGAAAAACACATGTATAGGGTTAGAATGAGCTACAAAAATCTAATGTAAATAAACCACGGGTCAAAATGGGCCATGAATACCGGGTCACATTAAGTCACCCACTTCCTCAAAACTCAAAAGCTCAAAGCCTCAAAAGTCAAACCACAAACCACCAACGACAGGTCGACCACTACCGACTATTGTCTTCCTCAAATCACCATCAACAACTTTTGTCTTCCTCAAACCACCGTCGACCACTTCCGTCTTCCTCAAACCACCGTCGACCAGACCACTAGTCCACCCTAGTCCATCACCGTCGATCAGACAACTTGTTCGTACCATCGATAGGGAACAAAGTATGGTTCTTAGTTCTTAGCTTCTTCCTGCTTTCTTCATTAATTAAAAAAAGCTAATTTTGAATTCTTATTTTTTTTGTTGTTCTTTGTGATTTAGGGCTTTGTTCACTGTCAATTAGAGTATTAGACCATTGTCGACCGGAACACTATAGTTAACTACAATCAATGTTTTCACAACCAGATCGGATATTGAACCAGTCTCCTTACCATTCACTGGTCGAACCGGACGGACCGGATTTAACAATTGAAAAAAATTATATATATATTATATATATATATATATATATATATATATGGAGATAAACTTCAACCCTGTTTAATAAAATTAAAGCTTTATTTCTATCAAAAGTACTCCACTTCACTACACATACCAATGCACTTGAAACTTTCTTCATTTGAATAACAACCATACCTTCTCCATTTTCTCCACTCTATCATTTCTCCATTTTCACTTTCTTCAAAAAAATTTTCTTACTATCTTCCTTTCCAGTCATATCATTCTTCGTTTTCACCACCTGCTTCATGAACCTTCCGTCTATTCCAACATTTATGCCATCCTTTCGGCCAAATGGTGTAAACCGAAGCTGTTTGAAGCGGATCTAAAAAAAAGCGAGAGTAAAAATGGATTTTTCTTGGTGAATACCGCTCCAACCGGATGACCGGTTTTCCGTTCTGAACAACGACGTGCTCCCGACCGAACGGTTTTGTCCACACTAAACGAATCATCTGACCTGTCCGATCCGGCCATGAAAACACCGACTGCAATGATAGCGTAGCTTTGTTGTTCAAGTGTTGAGTGAAGTGTAAGTTGTTTTCCTTGTAATCCCTAATTTAAGCTTCGTTGTTGTTCTATTTACACAACTTTGGCTTATCAGGATGTTATTCTTTTGCTGTGAAATTGTATTTGGTAAAAATCATATAGAGATAATCCTTAATTAAGAGCAGGGCATTTCATTTTATTATAAAGAGTGAATTATGTATGTCTTTTTAGTGATATGTTACAACTCTACTTGGTTTTGGCTTATGTCTCTTACTCTTGAATATGTTTTTACTTATCTAGTATTTGATATTATAGAAAATTTGTTGTGGTGATTTTCCTTTTTGGACATTAATTTAAGTTCAACCTCCAAAGCTTTTGTTATATTCTAAAATCTAAATGCATATGGTGACGAGGAACTTGAGCTGGTAGGCTGGTAGCCAATAGATCTAAGTTTAGCTCTAGTTTATTGTTCATGTCCATTTTATTTGGAGTCCATTTTAAACTTGGTCTTAGCATATTTGTGGCTCCATTCTATACCAATTTAGCTCCATTTTATATTTTTATTGTATGGTATGTATCAACACCTAATAATTAACTTACTGCATTTTAAATTTTTGATTCATTTTAGGCTTATTATGGGTCTTTTAACTTGATCACATTTTATAGTTTATATACATTTTAGTAATCTATCAAATTTACTATATTTTTATTCTTTTTTATTGAGTTCATGTTTAAATGTTGCACTAAAAGTTTATATTTAATTAAGGGTTCATGTTTCAATTTATTTGCCGGTGAAATTACCCAAAAAGTTCATCAAATTTGTCGAATAACATTGGTTTTGATGATGAAGTAAGTTTTCTTAGTTCAAGTAAGATTCATTTTAAAGTTTGAGATTATTTTGAAAAACTATGAGTTGGATCTGATGGGAAATAAAAGGCAAGGTTGTGGAAAAGTGTATAGTGACAATCCAAATCGAGGACATCTAACATGAAATGACATATTCCAAAGTGCTTTGATTTTGATGAACCCAGTCAACCAAAAATATGTGCCCCTCTGGATCAGGCGATGTATAAGGATAAACTAGTATATTCGATCATTAAACATAATCAGTTGTTTAGTAACATTGAACATGAGACAACAAGCGATTTACATAAGTTTTTACATCATGATACGAATCCCATAACAAGAAACACTGCAAAGTCGGATGTGCTAAAAATTTATCATAGAGAGAAAATGATTCTCAAAGATAAGTTAAAAAAGGTAAATAGTAGACTATGTTTGACTTCTGATTTATGGAGTTCTATCACAACGGATGGATTTATGACACTAACGGCCCACTATGTCAATAAGAATTGGGTCTTGAGGAGAAAAGTGTTAAACTTTCGAGTTATACCGCCTCCACATAGTGGTTCCATTTTAGCAGAGTACTTGGTCAACTTTCTAGTAGATTGGGGCATTGAGAAAACATTTTTTTAAGATCATATTAGATAATACCAGGTATAATGATGTTTTATTGAAGAGAAAATTCATAACACGAATCATGTTGTAATTGATAGAATATCAGGAAAGCTATAGTATGGTCTTGTTTTGCTGTTATTTTAGATCCATGATACAAGTTTAAGATTGTTGAGTATTATTTCTCAAAACTTAATATAACAAATAAAGTATGCAATGAGAAGTTGAAAAGTATATATGATGGTATTCATAAGTTATATGAGAAGGAGTACGATGTTCGTTTAGAGACACATGATTATTCGTTGGCTAGATGTTCAAATCTTGGTGTTGATTTATTTGATGAGTTGGATGGGTTTGATTTATTTGAAAGCCAATTCAAAAGTATTGAGAGAGAAAAGTCACAATTAATAATGTATCTTGAGCAACCTTCACTCGATAGAAAACAACAACTTAATGTTCTATAGTATTGGAAGGACAATCAAGGAAGGTATCCACATTTGGCTTTAATGGCTTGTGATATTTTGAGCATTCCAATCTTGATTGTTGCTTCAGAATCATCTTTCATATTGGTGACCAAGTTATAAGTAAATTTTAAAGTTCACGTGTATCTTCAAATGTCGAGGCCTTGTTATGCATTCGTGATTGGTTGTTTGATTTAGAAGGTATTAATTAAGGTTTTTTTAATCTTTATAACTTTAAATATGCATGTGTTTTCATGTTTATATGTGACTGTGTGTGAGAATGATATTCTCAATTGATTTGAATCAACTAGGATCGAATATGATGATTGAGTCGGTGAATATATTGCGGAATCATATAAACACAAATCAATGAATGCATGAAATACTCATAAATGCTTTTCTATTAATGGTGGTGCAAAGTTACAATGAATGCTAAGATTTTTAGCATGAAACAGTCACTAAACACCTCTGAAACTATTGAAAATATTCTAATTGTCAAAGTCAACCCCAAGTGGGATTTTTCTATTCTATTTATAGGTTGACAACATGTCTTTACAAAAAGACTAAATTACCCCTGTACTATAAACTAGTCTAAGTACAAAAGTCTTCATCAACATTTCTTTTGTGCATCAACATTAACTAATGCAGATATGTTGATCTTCATTAACATTTCTTCTTCTTCTAATTCATGGGTGTTTGGTCATCAACATTGACAAATGCGGATGAACAAACATTTGGCGCATTTGTTGCTGAACATCCGCATTAGTAAATGCGGATGTAAAAAGTACTTGTCAACAATTGTTTGGTTGTACGCATTTGTTAATGCAGAAGAACAAATACTTGTCAGCATTTATTCTATGGTCATCCGCATATACAAATGCAGATAGTCGACACTTTTCCTCTTTTTTGATGCGGATTCTTCATCCGCATTGGTTCTTGGACTTCGGGGATTTCCAGCGAACAACCATCAACCACCACTTGATTTGACAAGTATGATCCTTTCATGGTCCAACAATACTCCCCTAAGGATTATACTGCCTATGTACTTCAAGGGTTTGATGGTGGATGAGGTTGTGAAGATTCTGCTGGGTCTTGAGCAGCAGGAGGAAGGATCAAAGGTTCTACCTTGGATGGATCCAGAATGGCCTTTATCATGTTGACAAAGTCATTGGCTTTAGACATCTTGTCTCTGTTCAGTACATGGATCTTTGTAAGGCCCCATTCCTGGGACGCTCATAGTTGGACCATCATCGCACATAAAACATAAACATACATTTACTTTTACTAAAACATTGCAGTGGAATACTCAATAAACCATTTCATATATAAATAATTACTTTTGCATAATAATACAATATTGTTAAACATTACAAAATCTCATTGTTTGCATTACATCACAAATACGTCATTGGTATATAGAACGGATGCCATCCAAAATAAGCCAAGTAGCTGACCCATGCCATTCTTAGCAACTCTTAACTGCCAACTAGAAAATACATAAAAAGGCAGCATTTCTGAGTGAGTTCTAGTTTTATAAATAAAATACTTTACTTTTGTTTAAAACCATTATTTACTTTCATATGCGATCATGCATCATACATACAAATAGATAATCTTATTATTATCTTTCCTCGTCATTCATTAACATTCATTCATCATTGTACGTCATCATTATCTTTCATTCTCATTCATTGTCTTCCTTACCGTACATTTTGTACATTTATCATTATCTTTCTTACTTACAATCTGGACCAATGCCATGTGTTATACCCCGAACATTATGCACGAAGCCGGTTACTGGGCCTGAGGTCTATCAATAGATCCCGAATATTATGCACGAAGCTGACTCCAGTACCTAGGGCAAGCGACAAGGGTCCCATATGTATGGTCAATCATAAAGATTAGACCCCAATGCACATCCTTTTGGGGTAGCTAACCCACACACAGTTGGGATAACACCCTTCATTGGGTATGAACCTCCTTACATTTGCTTTCAAGACTTTTCATACGTTCATTCTTACTTTCATTCATTCTTCCTTATGTTCACTTTCATCACCATTTACTTCCACTTTCATTACATAATACTTTACGTTCATTGATAATAACATACCACGCAAAGCCATAGAAATATACATAGTAAGGAACATAAAGAAACATAACATAAGCTTACACCACAACATCATAAATCATCATGCAACATCATATAACTATCATACATCACCCTCGGAAACATCCCTAGTCAAAGCCTAAAATTTTCTTTCTTCCCAAATTTAGAAAATTTTCTAAGTCTTTAGGCGCATGGACACTATGAAGGCACATGGCCACTATATGGGTGCATGGCTGCTTAGGTGCATGGAACACTTAGGCACATGGGAAAATTCTAGGCGCATGAGCACTATATGAGCACATGAACCCTTTGGCGCATGGGGAAAGTTGGGCGCATGGCCAACACTTAGTCATTTGTGAAATTTTCTGGGTGCATGAGTACTATGCAGGCACATGAGCCTGACTTAGGCACATGGGCACTTAGGCATCCGGACACTATTGGGGGGCATGGGGTTTTGGGCGTTTGGGACACTTAGGCAATTTGGCACCTTCCCAGGCGCATGGGTACTATTTGGGCGCATGGTATTTTAGATGCACGGGACTTAGGCGCATGGTAGCTAACTTTTAACTAACATTATAATTTCAGTCCCAAGTCCAATTCTAACATTTTCTAAGCTTAGTTCTTACACTCTAAGCAACAGAAACACAGATATAACATAATCATAACATCATATGCACTCAAATCATACCTCACCCACATACACATACACATAAACATATAGGTAACATACCCACTTTATAAAAACATATATACATGCATTTCCTGCCCCAAAGAAGTTTAAAACATTTAAAATAGGGGATCTAGAACTCACCTTATGCAACTTTCAGGCAAGACTTCTTCAAACCCGAATACTATGAGTTCAAACACCTAAAACCCACCAAAACACACATACCCAAACACATATAAGCACATACCCGAGGCTAAAACCAGCCAAAAACGCATCAAAACACCAAACACTTACCTTGAATTTGGTCTTCTTCTTGATTCTCTCTAAAACCAGGAGAACTCCAACTTTCTCTCTCTAAAACATCGAGTGGTGATGATATGTAGAAGGTGTGGGCGGCTATGTCCACTTTTGTACAAAATATATTTAAAATTTTGTACTTTTTACACATTTAACCCTTAACTTGGGTTAAATTGCATCTCTTTCTTTTATTTTCTTTTTTTAAATTTCCAGGTGTTACAATATTCATTTGGCTCATAGTATAGATGACGTCTATGGGCAGCTTCTTTAGAGAAATGGGTTCCCATATTGACACTATAGACAACCCATCTCTATGAATTAACAGAGCTCCAACTACATCCACCTCCAACTACATAATATAGCCCATCTACAAAAGAGTTTTCTTCTTTTTCATTTGCTCCCTCTTGGCTATGATTCTGTTATAGGCCATCTTTAGGATTTCTATTCACTTGAGAAAGAAGTGTATATTAGCTTCTCCAAGCTTGTTGTTGATTTCTATGAAGTGCCTGGTGTAGATGTAGTGGATACCTCATATCCACTAAATAGCCTGATTTCAGCACCTTCCTTTCCTCCCCACCTCCTTTCAGTTACCAATTCATAAGTCTTCTAATCATAGAAGACATTTGAGATTGGTTTTGGAGGAGTGAGTTCTTGCTATCATCTTTCTCTTTAGAGACTTAGTGGGCTTTACTTTCAGCTCAGGAAACACCACTTCTTTAGCCTCTTTAGTTCTTTTCTTCTTCTTCTCTAGAGGGTTAATAATGGATCTGTCTTTCCTCATACAGATAGCCTTTAGTGATTTGAAGTTCTTTTTCCTTTTGGACATCTTTAAAATATCTTCAAATTCATACCCTCTAAACATAGCCTTATGATTGATCAACTCCAAGTTGGCTAGTTTCTTTAAATCATGTATTTGTCAGGAGTTCACTAGAGCAGTGTACTCTATGAAGAACTGAACTAACCTTGAGATTATTTTATTCATGAACATATTACAATCACTATCATACTTCCAGGCAATGACTTTCTGATCTACTTTGCCCTAAGGAGTAGACAGTCCTTCTTAAAGCTTTAATTGAGAAGGCTCTGCGAACCACTCAGGATTTCTATGCAATACAGGTGCCAAAGAATCATGATCTTTTTTAGTGAGTTGGATGTCTTGGGATGATACCCTTTTTCTTGTCTTCTTGCTTGTAATATATTCTTCTAGCTTCTTCAACCTCTCCTTTTTCTCATTGATCAACATGAGGATTGCAGCTCTTAATGAGTTGTTTTCATGTTTCCAAGATTTCTCTTGGTATACCCTTGTTCAGAAAGATAATCCTTCATTTCCCTATTAGTCATGGAGTAGGGATCATGATATAGAGATGTTTGGGCTTCAGTTATGATAGTCTTGGTTGGCTTAGGTAAAGTAGGAGACTTGACTGTTTGTGCTTTCTCATAATCAGTCATATATGAAGGATTAAGAAGCTTGTTCAACTTTTCTTCTTCTTCCACCATTCCTTCACAAGTCATCCTAAAAACTTCATCTGCATCATATCCATGATTGATCAGATACATGGCCTTGATCCATGATTATGTCAGATTTTTCTTCAATAAGCCCTTCTTGTTCTTCCATGGCAATAGTTTAGATAGTCAAAGTGTCCACATGACCACTGACTTCATCCCTAGAATGTTGAAGAGCAGACTTTAATTCTTTGTTCTCCTTATCTTTTTCTATCTTTTCAGCTTCATACTTTTCTTTGAGTTCCTTCAACTCTTTCTCCTTCTTATCCAATTTCATAAGTTTGTCCTTGATAATACCAGATCTTCTACCTAGGAGCTTTTCCATCTTTGTTACTTTCTTTAGAAGCTCAAAGATCCTTTCACATTTCTCATCAGGTATGTTCACCTCTGATTCAATAAAACTTTTAGATAGAACTGCCTTTGATGTGACTTGTCTCACATGCATTCTCACTTGATGATCCTTCTCATTAGAAGATGATTTGGACTCCTCTGAAGAGCTGGCAAAGTCACCAAACTCAACAACATTTATAGTAGAAGGGGATGATGGAATAGGAGATGTATGGGTATGATGTATGGGTATGATGAATGTGTGAAACATGATGTGAGTGTATAGGTGATATATGTGGAGAGATAATGGGTTCTGTGTGTGAAGATGTGATTGGTGATCTATGGAGTGATGTGATAGGTGTTGGCATGAAGGGTTATGCAATCTTAGCTGCTTGAACATAAAGCCTAGTATAAAGATCACCACCTATATCCATCTGTGGTGAGACTGACCTTAGTCCTTCTTCAGTTGTGCCTGCTCATCAACATGGTGTTGATCAAGAGCATCTTATTATTCTTCTTGTACAGGCTCATCAACAGGAGCTTCTTGTTCTTGTTCTTGTTCTTCTAAGTTTTCTTTTGGATTATTTGCTATAACATCCATGGTAATAAAGGAAAGAAAGTTCCACTGTAAAAGTTCCTTGGATCTCTCTTCTTTATGTACTTGTAAGACTTTGCATTGTAGTGAGGAATATCTATCACTGGTCCTATAGGTTCTATCTTTGGAAATGCCTCATTAATCAAGCATTGTAGAAACATTGGATACATCAGGAACATATGCCTTATTCCTTCTTGAATGTTTGAAACCAGACCATTGCACACATAAGCAGACATGTTAAATGGTCTGTTTGCGCACAAGACACATATAACATACGAGGTGGATACTGGGATATCATTCCATCTAGTCTTCCTCTTTGATAAACAATGTTGGTATAAGTGAATCAGAATCCTCCATTGTAAATCAACCAACCCTTTGACAATCTGCTTCCCTTCAGAACCTCCTTCATACCCAATATTGGCAAAGAAGGTCATAATCTCATCATCTTCTAATTCCAAAGGAGTGTTAGCATCATCACCAAACTATAGACACTGTCTCACAGTCTGTTCAGTGATGGCTAAGGTATGATTAGCAGTAATTCTTCTAGATAAAGTCTTCACTCCATCAATATCAACTACTTCTGTAGTACTCCAGAAAGACCTTATGAAATTCTCCTACATGATAGGTCTAATAGTGATAGCATGTGCAACTCTGGTAGTAAAAATGAATCTGATCATATCTTTGAGTCCTTCAGCCTCAGGTACATCAAGGTCAAGATAACCATTGACATTATGGAGCGTGCTCCATGTGAGATTAGCCATTTTCCTCTTTATTAGAGGCATATGAATTAGAACATTGAATAGTAGTTATCAGATTGCAATTCATACATCAAGTGAAATATTCTCAGTTTGACTTTTGTTGGTCAAAATTAAGTGCTCATAGGTACTGTTTCATAGGGATTAGACCTAATCTTGACTTTATGATGAATAGCTCCTTTTATTATGGCTTTCATGATCGTAGAGATGATCTTTTCTGATTTTAACATCTTTTAATACTTGGAATCAGCTTTTGATTTCAACATTTGTAGTTTTTGATTTACCTTGTTCATGCGATGAGCTAGGTTTATGAAAATCACTTGTTTGTTGTTATCTTCATAGTTATCAAGTTCATTGAAGTTGAAAATGTTTATCAATGTTTGATGATAATTTGATGTTTATTTATTGACCTAGTGTTCTAAGTTTCTCATGGGTCCGACAATTTAGGTTAAGAAATTCACTGATAATCACCTTGTTTTGATACCGGTTGTTGAGAATTGAAAACGAGGAGTGACGATAATAAGTGAAATCTTAGAAACACATGTTATGATAATGGTGGTGATGATGATGGTTGAAGAATAGTGATGAATGCTCATCGCACTTTAAGTCTCTTAAATTTGAAAAGTATTAAATGACCTTTTGAAGTGGGTTTAAATAGTCAATTTATTATCTGTTACAAACTTTACAAGCTTCAAAACAAATGCGGTTGATTTTTAATATCACTGTAGCAAATGTAGTGAGGAATTGTTCATCAGCATTTGTTTACCGTTACACATGCAGAAGTATAAAAACTTGACCATATTTGTTCACTGCAGCAAATGTGATTAAACAAATGTTACTTAGAATTTGTTCACTGTAGTAAATGCAATAGAGCAAGTTAGTCAGCATTTGTACACTATAGCAAATGCGATAAAACAAAGTTAATCAACATTTCTACACTGTAGCAAATGCGATAGATTAATTTCCTTTCACATTTACTTCAACAAATGCGGTAGAACTATGAGTATGTCTGCATTTCTTGACTTTCAAACATCATCATGACAGAAGAGATTGAGCATATTGTTTATTCATTTTTAATACACAACAAAGTTTCAGTATTGATGTCATCCATATTTAAGAAATGCGGACGAATAAACTTATCTACAAAATGAAATGTGACAGCACAAAATTTAACCTCATCAAGAAATGTGGTTAAACAACTTTGTCCGCATAAGTTTTCCATACTTCCAAATTTGCATGTGTATTTGTTGTTGAAGCAAATGCGGTAAAGTTAACTTGTCTGCATTACTTTCACTATATTCAATGACCTAAAAACAGTTACCCGTATTGTTATATGCATGGGTTACTTTCACTCGCATTATCCAATGCACTTACATGCATTAATTTTTTACCTAGATCAAAATTAATGCTTTTGTAGATTAATATCATTTTTGTTTTTCTACTGATTCTTTGACTGTAATGAAGAACTTTCTTTGCTTTTGACTTGTTTCTTATGAAGTTTTGACTGTTGTTGGGATTGTCATTTCTTGTTTGGATTGACTTGTATATCAGATGTGATACAAGTTTCCTAGAGTTTGACTGATCTTGGACTTTTATGCTTCCATATATCTGCGTAATCTGAGATACTAAAGTATAACTTCTGCACCAACACAGTCAATTCTCCCTTTTTTTGATTCTATAATTTTAAGAAAGAAAATACATGTACAAACTAATCAAAATATTAAATTACTCCTCCTAAAGTTTATATCCATACAGAGATTTGAAACTTTAAAGATTTGAAATTTTTGAAAATAAAATATTTTTGTAACGATTATGTTTTCTTTTTTGTACATGAAGAGGAAGTATATTTCTCTTGGGATCATATCAATCTTACATTACACAAGTGCAACATTTTGTTAGTAAAAACATGTTTATAATCTTATTGATTGAAGGTATATTTTTCCTCTTAAACTCATACATGGTTAATATTATAATACATGTGATATTGATCATCTTTTGATTAATTAGAGTATTCAACATATACCCCACACTCAAAGGCATGTTATGATCAACCACCCTCATGTAATGCATGATTGAACTTTTTCACAACTTACTTGACGAGGTCACTTAAAGTATAAAATCCCATTTTCACTGATCCTTATTGGGATTCTTTTACTTTGATTCTTTTAATGATTTGATCCATATTAGGATTCTTTCTCACTTCATTTTGGAAGATGATTAATGTGAGATTCTTTTTGTTCATTCATAAGGAATCTTTTGGATCATGACATCAGCACTATGTGCTTGTTTCTTTAGGTCTTTGCTCAGCAAATAGAGAAGAAACTAATGTAGGTGAAAAAGATTCATAAGATATCATTAACTGGTATGTTAAGGTTGCTGCACACACATACACTTGGATAGTCAATACTTACCATTATTTTGAGACGAGTGCTTCACAGTTAAATATAGATTTTAGTTAATCACAACATGTATCTTTCTTTCCAAGTTGAGCCTACCAACATATCAGGTAAGTCATGTCAGTCTATTGATATTTTGAAATAAGCATAATGAATGATATAACGACTATAATTATATCATTTCCTAAGTATATATACCAACCTTAGTAAAATGACTTCTTTTTGTAACTTTTTGTTAATATTTGAATGCTTTTGTAATTTTTTGAATTTTACTCAAGGTTAATCATGGCAATTGATTGAACTAGAATTCAAACCGACTAGGAATTCAAACTGACTTGATTATCAGTAAGAACTTGAATCAATTTGATTAAACATTTTCAGCACAATCTCTCAAAAAGTGATGTCTAATTTCAATATGTTTTGTTTTGAGTGTTGAACATGATTATTTGTGATAAACATTGTAGATGTGTTGTCAATATGAATTAGAGTGTGCAATAAGTTAAAACCATAGTCAAGCATCTGGTTTTGAATCCAAAGGACTTGAGAGCAACAACCT
Organism: Flaveria trinervia; assembly: GCA_025506515.1. Classification (NCBI taxonomy): domain Eukaryota; kingdom Viridiplantae; phylum Streptophyta; class Magnoliopsida; order Asterales; family Asteraceae; genus Flaveria; species Flaveria trinervia. The sequence goes on along the minus strand of CM046449.1, from coordinate 25,773,979 downwards.
GATGCTACAATATACTCAGCTTCTTCTATTGAAATAGACACGTTCGTCTGCTTCTTGCACTACGAGAAGACCAGTCTGGGACCAAAAAGTTGACAACCGCCGGTAGTGGATTTCCTATTGAAGTTGCATCCCCCATAATTACTGTCAGTGTAGGCATAAAGATTGAAATCTTCTTCTTTTGGATACCATAATCCAAGAGCAGGCTTGCCCTTAAGATATCTTAATATCCACTTGAAAACATTCACATGTGATTCCTTGGGATTTGCTTGATCTCTAGCACACACACAAACACCAAACATAATGTCAGGCCTACTGGCTATTAGATACATAAGTGAACCTATCATAGATCGATAGTGAGTCTGATCTAGTGATTTTCTTCTAGATATGTTACCGACAACCATGTTAAGGTGGGGTAAGAAAGTGGGAAAGCCTAACATGCATATCCGCTTAGACACTAGTGTCACTAGATGTGGCACCCATCTTGATAGTTTGTTAAACTAATCACTATATTGTACGAATAGACTTTATAATGACCAAATATTTGAATTCATTCCATGTTATTTCACTTATCTTGTCTCTTCCTCTTCCTTGTATCTAGGTCTTCCATCATGATGTTATTCTCCTTTGTAAGAGTTAGATGTCAATCTAGTCTTCAAGTTATCAACATAATCGCCAATGTCAAGAACTGACTCCATTTTCTCTAGTCATCGTAGTGCTTGAATAGCTCATCCTCAATAGAAATCCTAGGGCTTACAATACATGAAAGTTTTGTATAAGCATCCCTTATAGATTCTTCCGATTACTTACTCATCATGTTCCTCTAAATAAGTGGCATTTCTAAGGTTATATTGATTACTAGGTTAACCTCTCTTGGATTAGGGTTTCCAGCATTTAGGATTTGTTGTGGTTGTGTAACCAAAAGCAGATAATATCTTCTATTTGTTGAGTTACTAGTTGTGATATTCTAGCCTCATGGGCTGTAGCAACATCTTCATTTGGGGTTGGCTTTGTCTCCTATGGAACCCTAAGTCTTCCAACTTGACTAGTTTCATGGGTGTTTTGTCCAGTTATTCTTCTTGACTACATATTCTACTAATAGTATTACTCACAACAATTCACATACATATTTATTAAAGTAAAAATAACACTAAACACATATTCTAAATATTTAACTACAATTTGATTCTTATAACATATACTTGAAATTATTACATGTTGCAGGACCGTTTAAGGGTGGGCAATACAACCAGTGTTGCAATAAGGAGAGTGTTAGAACATTTAACAGATCAAATAGGGAATCGAGACAATATTATGATACTAAGAACACAAGCAAACAATGAGACGGAACTAAGAACAATAACAAGATGGATATGGTTTTCAAGGATAAAGTATATTGCTCTCAAGTTCTTTTACAAGTGTTACACAACATACATAGAAATATAAGGACCTGAGATACTTTATATTACAATCCTACAGCCAACCATACTTTGAAAGCCAGTTGGAAATACTAATCTAGACAACAAGATTTATGTAAAGTCAAAAGGCAGATTGCCTTTTGACTAGTGACTATGACATGCCATAAGTCACATCGTAATATATTATAAAAAGGATAAAATTACATAAAGTAGAAAGTTACAGACTCAAGACCTCAATGTCAGTTGCACAAACATGGACCTTTTCACCAACTTGTATAAGTTGGTGAGTCTTTAGAGTTGTAGTGGAAAGTGGGTCAGCTTTATTTAAAAGTACATCCAAGAAAAACATATTTTTCTTTATCTTTAGAAGAAATCTGTGTGCACTTCAAATCGCTTTGGAAGACTTTGTCTTAAAGCTTTAGAAGACTTCATCTTTGGCTTCAGAAGATTTGGTCTTTGGCTTTGGAAGATTTTACACTTAGAATATTTTCTGTGTAGAGTGTAAAACTTTCGAAGAAACTTCTACTATGTACCAAGTGCATGCATGTAGGAACAATTTGGTTGTTTTGGGTGCATAAGCCTTTCTATAAACCTTACAAACTCCCCCTAGGTTGATTCTACCAAAACAAAGAAGTTCTTTAGCAATTGACAGTCCTCATTAGGATCAAGACCATTACCTTCTTCATTATTTGGTTAGGATCCTAGGTTCAAGTTAGGTTGTTTGAGTGGGTTCAACCTTAACCTCAACCTTATTAGGAGCTTGGCTTAGTGGAGAATGCAAATCCACAAGCTCTCCCTTCTTAATCTTCTGCTTGATCACTCTAATATGATCATCCATAGAGGATAAATATATTGGACCAAGCCTCCTTCCAGAGAATCCATGCATCTTCAAGAAGCTCATCATCCTCTACCTTTTAGCAGGCTTCTTTTCACTTTTCTGGATGATGGCTCTTGACTTTGCAGCTTCTTCCCCTATTTTTCTCTTAGCAACCTTTTGTTCCTTAATGAACTGTTGTTCCAGCTGCTTAAGATACTCAAATTCAATGTATTCTTATGAGAGGGGCATAAGTGAATATGCCTGATAGAGTCCTATGACATTTAGGTAGTTGATCATGTTTTGTCTGTCAGCTTCCTTATCTACCTGAGGTTGTTTAGTTGGTTTTTCAACTGCCACAACCTCTTTCTTAGGGCTTTCTTGAACTGGGGAGAGGGTAGGAGCATGCTTATACAACCTTTTTTTGTCTTCTCTCTTCTTTGATCTTTGATCTTAAGTAGCAACTTTGCATCCTCTACCTCCTTCCTATCCTTAGACATTTCCATGTTTCCTAGTTCATTAAATTCTTCTAAAGGGAAAGAAATAATCTCATCAACTTCTTAGTTCCCGGTCCTTACATAGTTTATTCTAACTGCCCTCAACTTATTATCCTAAGTGTTTGGCCTGGGGGCAGCCCTGATAGTAGTTTCCATAAAGCCTAAGGACCCAATAGAACTTTCTCCCCTTAGCTTCCTCTTCCTCTCTCTCTCCCTTCCTCCTCAATCTCCTCAGGAGTCAATTCCTTTTCTCTTTGTCACTCACATGCCTTTATGACTGAGGGTGGAGAGAGCTTTGGCCTTTATTGCCTAATATAGCAGTCAAGCTCTAGCCAGAGAGAGGCTGTAAAGCACTAGTTATGAACCTTGAGACAAATATCTCTTCAGTATCTAGTTCCTAGGACTTCCTCTTGAGATCACTAGAGCTCTCCTATTAGCATCATACCTCCATCCCATAATTTGATTCTCAATGTGATGAGATAGAGTAGGCATAACTCTAGGTATTCCCTACTGTAGATGCATATGTTCCTAGTTTATGAGTTTAATGTAAATGTCTTTCATGTCTTACACTTATGTAATGGATGGGTTCAATGAAATATACTTTATGGTTGATGTTTATAATGTTTAATATTTCATACTATTATTGTGTTAACATATAATGAACTTACTATATAGGTTTGAGGTGTTGTACACAATTCTAAGTCAATAATGATTGAGTAATGTGTTCAACATAGAAGGATGAGTGTTCATGCTAATGGCCCATAGTTATGGACCATACGCATGAATACATCATGCTTATGGACCAGTCACACGACTGAACCAGGAGACTGGATCAGTCGCATGATTGAGACATAAGATTGACTCAGTCGCATGACTGAACCTTCAGTTGTGCGTATGGACCAGTCGCATGACTAAAAGCCCCTAATCTATAAATACCACTTAATTCGTGGAATTAAGAGAGATTTCAAAACACTTACGAACCTAGTCGTCTAGAACGTCCAAGGAAGCCTGTCCAACTTCATAGATCATTCCTGATCGATCTCTATTTGTTCATAACGTTTAGTTTCAATCATATATCTATCGGGTAATTGTTCTCACTGATTGGATCGCCAATAAAATAGGATTCCACACTATTTTATTCGGTATAAACGCATAATCTGTTAGTATTCCGTACGTACACGGTCCTGACAAGTGGTATCAAAGCTTTGGCTCTTGATTTTGCGTTTGATTTAATTAGAATCATGTCAAAACTCACGTTTTAACTCAAAAGAGTCATCTTTTTGAGTCCATAAGTGTTTTCGACGTTTCCAGGCATCAAAGTTGAAGTTTTTCATCATACGGCAGATTAGGGTTTCTAGGTAAATCGAAATTCTTGTCTAAGTGCCAAAAATTCGATTTTTCCAAACAAAGCAGCCTTCAATCGCACGAATAGCTCATTCATATGATTGAACTCATTCGCACCCTCCATCCGCACGACTTAACTCAGTCGTATCCTTCATTCGCATGACTAAACACCTTCAGTCGGTTGAGTCTATTCGCCTTGTCCATACGCACGACTGAATCCAATCTTACGATTGAATTCATTCGCATTCTTCATTCGCACGAGTGATCCATACGCATTTTCCATTCACACGATTGAATTTGTCCTATTCTCAAAGTACAAAGTTCACACAAATGGAAGATTAGTTTTCAGCGTTTACTGTCGAGAAGGACTCACGCATCCAGAACCTTCTACTTTTAGAGAATGAGATAGGAAATCACAATAAACCGTCGAAGCTTCTAACGTTGGATGACTATCCATAATGGAAACAACAGTTCGAGATTTACCTAAATGGAGTTGATCGCAACCTCTGGACTTCTATAGAGACTGGTTACACGGTACTAGTCAGTGCAAATGGAGTAAAGTTAACATTGGGTGGAATGAGCAAGGCTCAGAAAATACTCTTCAATGCTGAGAAAAAAGTCTATGCTCGGCTGGCTCAGTCAATCCCAAAAGACATCTTTCACCAATTTTCTAAGAACAAGTAGGCCAAAAAGTTATGGAAGGCATTAGAGAAGAGATACGATGGGAATACGACATTAAAGGCACTAAGGCAAAAGCTCTTAAGAAGGAGTTTGATAATTTCTCCTCAGTTGGGAATGAGATCTTGCATGACATCATCGACAGGTTCTACCATCTAATGAGTGAGCTACACACTCATGGTGTAATGACGTCTATGGAAGATAAAGTTTCAGCTTTGCAGATGGTTTGCCAGAGAAATGGGATTCATTATGTCCAATCTGAGACAGAATGATATACTTGCTATGTTGGACATAAATGATTTCATCTTGAAGTTAAGGGAGGAGGAACTGAGGATGAAGTATAAGTCAAAGAAAGGATCTTACATTCAGAATCCTTCACCCTACAACTCGGTTCCCAATCCAACTGGTTCAGGAGCACCACTTCAAACAACTTTTGTGTCCAGTTCTGCAGCTCCTTCTCAATCCACTGCTTCAGAGCCAGAAACGTCTAGGTCATCATCGACTCAATACATAGTGCCTGAAGCAAATGCAACAAAGTTGAAGACTGAGAATCTCGGTAATATCACATGGAGGTGGCAAAAGAGCACATGGATCTTCTAGTAGCAGTGGTTCAATCGTATGACAATCTAGTTGCTGGGAAGATCGGGAATTGTCATCTTGCAGATGAAGACTACCAACAGGTTGACGAGAACGAGCTGGAAAGGATGGATATCATGTGGGCTCTTGCAAGTACAGTTAGATGAGCCAAAAAGTTTGTTAAGAGGAGGGGATAAAATCTCATAGCCACAAAAGATATGACCTTTGGTTTCGACAAAACCAAGGTCACCTGCTTCAATTGTGGTGAAAAGGGGCACTTTAAACGTGAGTGTGTGAAGCCCAAGAAAACAGGAAATGGTAACTTATTCCCTACTTTCAACCGTCAAGATAAAGACATAGTTGGAACCAGTTCTTCAAATAAAGACACCAAAGCACTAACTGCCCAAGTTGATGAATGACAAGACTAGTCCTTCTGATTTGTCTCTCCTGGAGAATCAAACATTGCTTTTGTCAAAGCATTGGATGATGGGTCTGCCAGTGAAGGTGAGATTGCTGCTGAGCAAGCGATGTCTGATACTGAAGAAGTTGTAAACGTTGTAAACCACTTGCTTGAGGAAGAGCTTAGAGCATCAAGTTCAGTTACTCCAACAACAGAAGAGTTTACCTATACTTTGATGGCTGATTCAAATGAATCCTCATAGGTAAGTACGTTAGATCAACTATCTAATAAACATGCTTGTATTGAATGTGAAAATTTTATAGAAAGCATAGATCTAAAATTTGCTAGGTTATTAGAACACAATGATAACTTAGTAAATGACTTACAACTCTACACTGAAGAAAATCGTATTTTAAAACATAATAAGTGCAGTTTTAAGAAAAGATAGAACTTTTGAGTAAACAACTGAGGTAAACTGGGTTGTTGCATTAAATCAATCTAATGATATATAGTTTTATTTAAATTCATTAGAAGAAACCAAAAAGGAGAAAGCAATTTTGGAAGTCAAAGTTAACTCACTAAAACAAAAACTGCATAGTTGGGCGAGTTCTTCTCACATAGTAAAGAACTTAGTGAAAGAACCAGACAATGGGGAAGGTTTGGAGTTCAAAGTAGTTCCACCACCACATGAGATCCTCTTGAATGCAAAATGTAGACCTATAAATAACAACCCAATCAAGGATCATGTGGTGTCTACTCCTCTAGTTAGTGATCCCGATTCCACGGGGAAACTAGTGAAATTTGACACTAAACAGAAGGAGGCTACTTTAAAATCAAAACACAAGATACCAGTTAAGAACTTAGATGATGCATTTAAACGAGTTAATGTAAGGTCAGGCTCACCAAAGTCCATTTCAGAACCTAAACTGACTAAACCAGTTAACCACAAACGTGTTAATCATCAAAGTCCAACCAAAGGTCACGTTAAAGATGTTCAAAACATCAAAACAATTAATTTTGTTAATAAAGGTGAAACATCTTAACGAGTAGTGACAAAACCAAACCAGGCACACCTCACACCTTCACTAAACTCAACATCACATAAAAGTTTTCCTTAATATGTAGAAGCATGATCTTGCTATAGTTGTGGAAAATAAGGACATATTTCTACTAATTGTCCTTACTATCGGACACCAAGAAAGAAAATTGAACTTTATGATACAAACCAAGTTCTTCTAAAATAAGATCTAACACTCCACCTAAGAGTGTTAGTGAACCTAAAGTTCAAACCATTAGTCAGTCGTCTGTTTACCACAAACAGGCCTTACACAAAACTGGCTTATGGAAAGAACAATCAAGTATAGGGTCTAATAGTGAGAATGATAAGAAGAATGATGTGCCCTCATCCTCTAAAGGACAATGGGTTGAGTTTATGATGTGTGATTCCTCTGGGTCACCCAAGCCAGTTAAGGCTTGGGTCGCGAATCTGAACTAACAAGTTTCTTTGACTATGCAGGGTGTCCGCTACAGCGCTATCACTAATACCTGGATTATTGATAGTGGGGCGTCCAGGCACATGACAGGAAATTCATCCCTCCTTTTCAACGTCAAACAAATCAAAAGGCAACATGTTTCATTTGCTGGTAACAAAGGAGGCTACATCACAGCACATGGCGAAGTAGGAAACGAGAAAGTAAAGTTTGACAAGGTAAACTATATTTGACAACTTCAAAACAATTAACTTTCTGTCTCCTAGATCTGTGATAAAGGCTTTAAGGTTGTATTTGACAACAAGAAGTGCTACATGCTGAAGAAGGACTATGTGATTGAAGAGGATAAGGTTCTCATGTCAGCTTCAAGATATAATGACCTGTATGTCTTGGGTCTATCAAAAGCCCACAACAGATCACACAGTTCAATGCTTCCTGTCAAAGGCAACTGAGAGGGACTTAGTCTCGTGGCATAGGAGAATGGGGCACATCAATCCTAGAAAGATGAATCACTTGATTCAGAATGATCTAGTGAATGGTGTGAATTTCAAGAACTTCCAGCTTCAAAACTTCTATATAGCTTGCAAGAAAAGGAAACAGACCAAAAAGGCTTATAAGGCAAAGAAAGTCAACTCTATTGATATCCCTCTTAAGCTTCTGCACATGGATTTGTTTGGCCCTGTTAGCACATAGAGCATTGCAGGAGATCTGTATTATTTTGTAGTAACAGATGATTACTCAAGATTTTCTTGGGTGATGTTTCTAAAAGCCAAATCAGAAACTTTTGAATCATTCAAACATATGGTAACTACATTGGAATACTCTACAAGCTGAAAGTTAGGTAGATTCGATCAGACAACAGAACTGAATTCAAGAATCAGTGGATGGAGGCATACTGTAGAGAAAGAGGAATTGTTCATCAATTCACCTCTGCCTACACTCCACAGATGAACGGCTTAGCTGAAAGAAAGAACCAAAGTTTGATAAAGACTGCCAGAACAATGCTTACTGACTCAAAACTGCCTATTCAATTCTGGAATGAGGCAGTAGCAAATGTGTGTTACACGCTCAATCGAGTCTTAGTGGTCAAGCGACATGGAAAAACGTGTTATGAACTACTCCAGAGACGTAAACCAAATTTGGAGTATTTAGAACCGTTTAGTGCACCTTGTACATTGTTGAAGAAGACTCAGAATGGGAAATTCAGTGAGAAGGTTAGAGAAGGGATATTTCGGATATAGCATACCAGACAAGAGAGTTTACAACAACTAACGGGTCAGGTAGAAATATGGTGCAACGTTGACGTTCAAAGATACACCACCCCCCAATTGGGAAAGGACCCTCATTCTTCTTTGACTATGATGGATTCTTTAAATCCTTCAATATATGTCGCCTTCTCATACGGATGACGAGCTTTCTACAAGGATGATGTACGATTCTTTTAACACTCCTCCACCAGACTCGACATCAACCGGTCCATTAGATGATTCTTCTAACCCTTCAAGGGGAGACCTTGAAGTGAGTGAGTCTTCATCTGATGATAAGGCAGTTGAGACTACTAATGACGACCAGGAGTAATAGGTTCCTACCAATGAAAGTACACAAGCATCAAATCCTGATGCCTCTAACACTTCGGAACCTAATCTACTCCAACAGCTACAGATCCTGAACTCGAGTTTAACAATCCGAATAATGAGGTGGCGGTTCCAACAACTCCCAGATCTCAGCTAAACGTTTTTCATCCCCTGGACAATGTCATTAGGGATGTTCGATCGGGAGTATAGACCTGAAATCAGCTGTACTCAGCTGATTATGCCTCAGTAATGGAAAAGGGATACCTCATGATGGAGCATATCGATGTTTTGTGTCTCAATTTGAGCCAAAAATGTTGTGAAGCATTAAACAATAAGGCATGGGTTAGTGCGATGCAAGAAGAACTCCTATAGTTCAAGAAGTTAGGAATGTTGACTCTTGGACAAACCAAAAGGTGCTAAGGTGATTGCACTAAATGGGTACTGAAATCCAAGAAAGATGACCAAGGGGTCATAATCAGGAATAAGGCCCGACTTGTAGTTCAAGGATTTTGACAAGTCGAAGGCGTAGATTACAATGAAGTGTTTGCACTAGTGACAAGGATGGAAGCAATACATATGTTTCTAGCTTATGCATCCTACATGAAGATCAAGGTCTATCAACTAGATGTCAAGAGTGCGTTTCTTCATGGTGAAATTCGTAAGATAGTTTTTGTCAGTCAACCTGATGGATTTGAGGATCCTTATCATCAGGACAGAGTTTACAAGCTGGATAAGGCTCTAACTACGGCTCCATCAAGCCCCTAGAACATGGTATGAGAAACTCTCAACTTATCTAGTGAAACACGGTTTTCGCAGGGGATTTATTGACTATACACTGTTCATCAAAGAAAAAGATGGCGACTTACTGCTGGTACAGATTTATGTTGATGAGATAATCTTCGGTTCCAAAAATGAAGAGTTATGTAAGAATTTGAATCTGTAATGAAAGTAGAGTTTGAGATGAGTGCCATGGGGGATGAAGTTCTTCCTTGGATTACAGGTGGATTAGACACCAAAAGGAATCTTCCTACATCAGACCAAGTATGTAGGCGATATCCTCATTCGGTTCGATATGGAGATGCTTCTATAGCTGGAACTCCACTTGCTACAAACCATGACATGGCACCCGACGAAAATGGTGATCTGGTTGATGGCACCATGTACAGAGGAATGATTGGATTCCTCATGTACCTCACAGCATCACATCCTGATATCATGTATGCGACATGTCTTTGTTCCAGATATCAGGCGAAACCAAAAGTAAACCATCTCATAGGCATCAAAAGGATTTTTCATAATCTGAAGGGTACTCCAACACTCGGGTTGTGGTATTCTCATGACAATGACTTTGAGCTTACAACGTATAGTGACTCGAATTATGGCGGTTGCAAAATGAATTACAAGTTAACATCAGCAGGATGTCAGTTCTTTGGTAGATGGTTAGTCACCTGGCAGTGCAAGAAGCAGATCTTCGTTGCTCCGTCAACATGTGAAGCTGAATACGTTGCTGATGCTAGTGTTGTTCACAAATAATTTGGTTTCAACAACAAATGCGCGACTACGGTTTGCAATTCTCTGACACTCCTATTTTTGTTGATAATTCTGCTGCTATTGCGGTAACAAAAAATCCAGTCCAACATCCTAAAACTAAACACATCGGTATTAAATATCACTTTATACGTGACTATTTTGAAAAGCACTAATCGATGTGGTTAAAATTAATACGGATTTCAATGCACCGACCTCTACACAAAAGCATTTGATAAACCGAGGTTTTATATCTTTTAAAGGTTAATGGCGTGAAAAAGAAAAGTGAAGTGATTCTAGAAGACGAAAGTTCGTAGTCCGACTAGTGTAGTTATTTATATTATTTTATTTCATTCTATTTTCCTGTCTATTAAAATCCAAAAAACACAAAAAGATTTTCGGTTTTAGAATTTTAGGAGGAGAATAGGTTAGGCTAGTATTTAATTTGTGTAGTATTAAATTACTTAAAAAAGCAAACGACGGGGGAGGGCAGCTTAGCTAATACAAATGAAATCAAATCTGTGATTCTAATTCAAATCTATGGAAAATGATAGTACACATGGAATGAACTGGTTGGGACTTCAAACACAGTGTGCTCAAAATGCAAAATTCAAAGTACAAGTTTGAGAAGTCTAAGTACAACTAAAGGAAAATGATAGTTAAACTAGTTGCTACTGAGATACATAGAGAAAGTAGACCTAGAGTTGCTAGTTCATAATAGATGTGTCAGTAGATTCAACACAATAGATGAGTAGGCTTCATTGGTGAATTAAAATTCAACTAACCGGTTCAACTTGTTGTGGTCTTATCTTATCCCTGGTTAACACAATCAACGCATTTCCAATAAGGGGTGATGAGCAAAATAAATGCCACAAATGTGTGCGGATGACCACAAATATGAGCAAAGCACATGTAAAAAATGCTTAAAGCAATCAAGATGATAACATATGTTGTTGGTGCGTTATGTGCAAAAATAAAAATAAATGCTCTAACGAGAAGATAGGTTGTGTGTCTCTGTGCTGTGTGGTGGCACTAACCTGAGGATAAGCATAACCTAATATTCTAGAATTCATTGTTGTTTGTGCCTCTCTGCTATGCGATGGCACTGACTTGAGGCTTGGCATCTCTTGAAAGCTCTTAGAATAGTCTCTTCTTGTCCAATACCCGTAGACCGCTCAAAAATCTCCCGAGAAATGTTAATTACCAAATAAGTGTGAGATCCACAAATGCATGTTGAAATAATTAAACCCAATTCATCACCATTGAAAGTCAAAAGTCTGTGTATGGATTTAAAGGGACAAACATACTAACAATCCTCGTGACGATAATACTTGAAAGTCGAAATCATTTTGTACATCTTATAGCTTTAGTATAATTTCTTGAAAGTGCTAATGACTCTCAGACATAACAAGAATCTAGCATCTAGTGCATGTTAATAAGGGCTTCCTAAACGATTATGTTATACCTGTATGATTCCATAATGAATCGTTCCAGAAATAATCTAATCAACTTGAAGTTGGTCTGCTCAAACCCAAAACAACAAAAATATGTCTTATTCTTTTAAATTTCTAAGTTATTTTCTATTTTCTAGTCATTTGTAGGATTAATCGTTGGACTATAAACTGGATGTACTCTATGAATCACTTACTAAAATGGGTCACGTCTGAGGTGACAAATCAGTTTCTTAAATTAAAAGGATCACGTCTAAGGTGATCAATCAGTCTTAACTAAAAGGATCACGTCTAAGGTGATCAAATGGAGTTAAAAGGTCATAATGTTTGTCAAATATTAACATCTTAAAGGGCTGAAATTGTATTGGGCTCAAGCTCATAAGTATGAGCCAATCGCATGATTGGATCATAAGTATGAGCCATTCGTACGATTGGATCATAAGTATGAGCCAATCGCACGATTGAACCATAAGTATGAGCTAGTCATATGACTGGACCATGAGTATGGAGCAACCATGTGATTGGATTACAAGACTGGACCAATCGCACGAATGGATCAAGGAGTATGAGCCAGTCGCACGACTGAACCGCAGTCGCACAACTGAAGCATGAGTATGGGCTCAGTTGCACAACTGAAGCAAGCGTATGGGTCCTTTCGTACGATTGAACTTTAAAACTGTATAAATAGAGGGGTTGTTCGGTCAATTCTTTACCACCCTTCAAGCTCTCAAACACACCTCATACGCAGACACTCTGCTGAAATTTCATTTGCCTTGATTACTCATTGATATTTTTTCTAACGGTTGTGCTAATCATCTATAGGTACTTTTTGACTGAAATCGAACAAAATGCACGGTGAAATCAAACCCTAACTGACCTAATTGGTTAAAATCAAGAATCAATAAAACCACTCAAATAGACCACTTAAATGAACAAAATAGTTGATTTAAAGGACATTAGGTGCTATTTAGAGTGTTTGCAAGTTAAATGAGTCTAAACACGACATCTAACATCAAGTTTTGTCCAAGATTCGTAGTCAGAGTGCCGAACAGAGTCGTATGCGAATAGACACTCCGAATGAACTTCAGTTGCACGATTGAGCCAGACGTGCGATTCAATCGCATGAATGAATCATTCGGTAACTCAATCGTACGACTGACCCAACCGCATGGATTAACACAAGACTCAGTTCAATCGCAAGCTCAATCGCATGACTAAACTCAGCCGCAGGCTTAATCGCACGACTGAACTCAGTCGTATGGTTCAATCGCACGATTGAACTAGACTGATCTAAAACAACTTAAGTTTCAACTGTCTTCTTAATTCATAATCTAACGTATATGTCCCTTGTGTTGCAGCAACATGGCTGATAGGTGGACTATGAACACTAAGCACAACATATGTGTTCACCTAGATCCTTCGTGCAGGAATGCTTCTGACTTCACAGGGATCATTTCCTTTCTGCGCAGATCAAGGATCTTCAAGGCGATCTCTTCCCCTGCACACCTTACAGCTCTATTCAGTAGGCCTTTTGGGAAAGCGCCAGGGTAGATAGGTCTGTTGAGCCACCTTGTATACAGAGCTCCATTTTTTGTCAAGAGATCGAGATCACTGAGGCTGATCTGAGGTGGGTCTTAGATCTATGTGAGGTTGGAACCTACCCAACTAAGCTACATCCCCTGACCGTCAGGGGATGCTTCATGAGGATCAAGTACGCCGATGGCTTAAATGCCGGAGTACTGAACAAGAGTCACATGTGCCCGCAATTCAAGTATCTGGCACACGTGATCCTGAAGTGTATTGCCTCCAGGCGGGGAGGATTTGACGAGCTATCCGACCAAATCCAGAATGCATATGTTGCACTGGTACTGAACCACCCGTTTAGTTTCTCTCGCATGATCTTCTCGTACTTGATTGAGAACCTTCCGGCTAAAGGCAAGGAAGGCTTCTGTATGTACCCCTGTTTCTTACAGCTGATTATAAGCGAGAAGCTTCCTTCGCTACCTAAGGAAAGGGATGATGTTATTGTGCTGGAAGTTATAGACGATACAACATTAGGAAGGATGAAAGTTTACAGGGGAAGCAGGTGAAGCCCCCTGTTATGAGAGTGTTTGGGCATTTGGCCAGGGATGATTACGTGGCACCTGCTAGCAAGAAATGATGTCCGATGACAGTGACTCAGATAGTGAGCCCCTCATGACTACCGCATCCGACGACGAAGACGACGATGATGACCAAGGTCAAGGTGGTGATGCACCTGGTGAAACTGGAGGGCCTACCTTCCACCAAAGCTTTTTGGTTGATCAGGATGAGGAGTAAGATGAAGAGCCTCTGGTACAAACGGTCAGGAGCCGGGTCGTGGCCACTGCGAGAGGAATCAGGGCGGTTGGTGGACGCCAGGCTGAGTCAAGGGGTGATGCTACTGATAGCACAGATCCTTCTTACACCCCTGACCAGTCCAGTAACCAAGGGGGAGTGCTTATGGCAAAGGGCTCCAGGAAGAAGAGGATGACCCAACCTTACAGGACGAAAAGCAAGAGGCCAAGATTACTTTGATTACTTCTTCAGACACCGCCACCACTATCACACCCACAACTACCACCACTACCACTTCCACCACCACTGCCACAGCTACCACCACTACCACACCTCCTATCATCACTCCCACCACTACTACCATCTCTCATCCCACCACCACTACCATAACCATTCCACCACAACCCACACACATTCCACCTCCCATATTCACCACATCCACAACTACCACCACCACTCACCAAGTAGGTCCATCCACACATACTCCATTTCTAGCTAGACCCACTCTACCCCACATAGGGTTAGAGGAACAGCTGGCTAACCTAAACAGCACTATGATTAGACTGTAGCAACTGATGAGCTCAGGGACTCTTAGTTACACAGATGATAGAAGTTAATGCTGCTCAAGCCAAGAAGATCAGGGAGCTTAGTGAGAACAGTGACCTATATGAGAGAGCTCTAAGCCAAGCCTACCATGTGCTTACAAGTCAAAATGAGCTGGTGCTGGCGTCGGTAAAGAGGATTGAGGAGCTAGAAAAGAAGAACAAAATGATACTTCTAAAGCTTAAAGGATCAAAGTTTGAGCCATTAAAGATCAAAGATGGTGATGATGATGATGAAGAGGATGAAGAAGACAGTGAGGAGGATGTGGAGAAGGTGGAACAAGCGGGAAAGATCGAGAGGAAGAGGATGATCAGAAGGTGAAACTACTGCATCAGCCTCTCCTCAAGCTCAAGAGAGGCGTACCAAACGTAGCCAAGATCAAGAAACCACATCCTCTGCTCCTCCAGCTGAAGAATCTGCTATTCAAGATAAAAGTAATGACTAGATGTTTTGTATTTAAAACTTCTGTACTTGAATTATATATTACATTAATGTAATTATTGATCATTTATGTCTATTGATGTCTTAATGTTTTATAAAATGACTTATGAGTGATATGATTAATGTCTAATCAAATAGATGAAGCTCAACATACCGATGAATTTGATGTACAACCCCTTAGCAGTTCAAGACTTAATTAACCATGATTCTTGACTTGCAATGAATAGTTAGAAGGTCTGTGAGCTACACGCCAGAGGAGGGAGAGATCATACACGACCTGACGGATGAACAGCTGGCTGAAATATTCAGGCTGAATCCGGATGAGCTAGTCAAAGATGCTCCTACAGTTGATGTGGCAAGTGACGATGAGCTTAACGATGTAGAAGAAATCGAGATAAAGGATGTTACAGCTGAGCACTATCCAGAGTACGCTGACCATGAAGGTAATGTTATACCCAATTTGGGTGATACTTTTGGCAGCACTACATTTGAGAAGCTGGATGAAGTAGAGAAAGAAAAGGAGAAAGAAAATAAAGCTCGGCCCAAGCTTCGGATGACAATGTAGAATTGAATAAAGATGAATGGGCAGCTTGTTTTGCTGAAATGAAAGCTCAGCGCGCACCTACAAAGCAGAATGCCTACACCAAGCTGTACAGAGTCAAGAAACATCAGAAGGTGTCCGACAAAATCATTGCGTGGGCTTATTTTGAAGACTTGAATGTCTATGCTATAAAGTGAGAGAAGGGGATTGAGTACTTCAGATATCCTCATGATCTAAAGAATCTTCTTGGTTTTGAGCTTAACGGACTAGCATGCTTAGATATGCTATATGCTAATCCAAGGAAGATGTCAGGTTGGTTTGAAGCTGCGTTGAAGAAAGAATACCACACCAGATGGGTAATCTTTAGACCTCAACAACCAAAGAGGTACATCCATAGGTCTGAAGTGGATCCAATATCTGGGAAGCCGAAAGTAGTGCTGAAGTGGAGTCCCCCGTGCACAATGTCAAAGATTCCCTTACGGGAAATGCCTTAGGACTTCACTCTACACTTCAAATGGTGGAATTATGATTGGAGGAGAGTAGAAGCGGTCATAGTTCTAAACAAAGATGGAAAGATAGAGACAATCAGGGTGTTTGACCCAATGTGCTAAGCAACTTGTCTGCTGAAGATGTCTATACTTTATACAAGTGGCCACTATTCTATGACACGCAGGACATTGTACAAGCTCTCCAGTTTCAACAGGCGATAAGACTTATCTTTGCATTTGAAATACATGCAGGATTTACTAAAGAGGAGAAGTACAAGAAGTTACAGAACATATAAAGAGTTAGACAATAGAGGAAACTAGGACCAAGGGGGAGTTGTAGATGCATATGTTCCTAGTTTATGAGTTTAATGTAAATGTCTTCCATGTCTTACACTATGTAATGGATGGGTTCAATGAAATATACTTTGTGGTTGATGTTTTAATGTTTATATTTCATATTATTATTGTGTTAACATATAATGAACTTACTATATAGGTTTGATGTGTTGTACACAATTCTAAGTCAATAATGATTGAGTAATGTGTTCAACATAGACGAATGAGTATTCATGCTAATGGCCCATACTTATGAACCATACGCATGAATACATCATGCTTATGGACCAGTCGCACGACTAAACCAGGAGACTGGATCAGTCGTACGATTGAGATATAAGATTGACTCAGTCGCATGACTGAACTTACAGTCGTGCATATGGATCAACCGCATGATTCAGTCACAAGACTGAACCATGCTGATTGTTCAGTCGTACGAATGAAAGCCCCTAACTTATAAATACCACTTAATTCGTGGAAAACAGAACATTTAAGAGAGAATTCGAAACACTTACGAACCCTAGCCGCCTAGAACGTCCAAGGAAGCCTGTCCAACTTCATAGATCATTCCTGATCGATCTCTATTCGTTCATAACGTTTAGTTTCAATCGTATATCGATCGGGTAATTTTTCTCACTGATTGTATCGCCAATCAAATAGGATTCCGCACTATTTGATTTGGTATAAACACAGAATTTGTTAGTATTTCGTACGTACACAGTCCTGACACCTACTCAGACAGGCTTTGAATGAGTGAGTCCATATCGTTACAAACTTGAGGAGGTTGCTGAGCATGGACAATTGCAAGTGAGGGTGGTGAATCCTCAATGTCCATACCTTGTGAAGAACTACTAGGTTCTATGATTGTTTGGACTTTCTCCTCATTTTTGGTGGCATCACCCTCTTGCATAGGTGAGCTAGGGGTTAGGTCTATCACATCCACAGGTTCTTATGTTCCTAATTGAGCTCTTCTTAAATGTCTCCTAGCTAGTTTCTCCTTGAGATAAGAAATCTCAAGTTTTTTATCATTGACCCTTCTTTGTAAGGTAGTCACCCGAGATTCCATGTAACACTCGGATATTTTTATAGGCATGAAAGAAATAATAAACGTGAAGGAAAAGAAAGAAATGTAATTTAACCCAAGCCAATGGGTTAAAAGTGTCAAAAGGACAAAAAAACTTTGAAAGTTGGTGAATAAAGGTGATGGCCGCCCATCACACTCTCTTCACACCATATTATTCGGATTTTTATTAGAGAGAGAGAAAGCAAGAGCAGAAACTTTTGGGTTTTGGAAGAAGAAGAAGTTCAAATTCAAGGTAAGAATTCATGGTTTTAAGATGTTCTTAACTGGCCTTAGCCTCGGTTGTATGCTTATATGTGTTTGTGTGTTCGGTTGTGTGTGTTTGGTGGGTTTCTAGGCAGTAGAACTCAATTTGCAAACGGGTTTTGAAGAAGTCATAACCAAGAGCTGATAAGGTGAGTTCTAGAACCGTTTTTTACTTGTTTTGAACTGATTTGGGGCTGGAAATACATGTATGAACATTTTATAAAAATGGGTTTTTAAGTATATGTGTATGTGTTTATGGGTGGGGTGTGATTTTGGGTATGTTTATGTTTATTATGTTGTTATGAATCTGATTCTAAGGCTTATGATGTATGATTTAAGCTTAGAACATATAAGTTGATGATTGGGGACTGAATTATGTTGTTTAAGTGTGATATAGACTGCCCATGTGCCTAAATAGTGGCCCATGCACCCAACGGTATAAACTGCCTAAGTGTCCCAAAACCCCGTGCGCCCAAACTGTTTTTGTAGCCATGCACCTAGAAATAGGCCGAAATCAACTAAGTGTCCATGCGCCTAGGATTCCCATGCGCTGGGCGGTCATGCGCCTGCATAGTATCCATGCGCCTAGAATGTGACTAGAAAGCCTAAGTGTTGCCTATGTGCCCCAATAGTGTCCATGCGCCCAGAAGTTCCCCATGCGCCTAAGTGTTCCCTATGTGCCTGAAAGGCCATGCGCCTGCATAGTGCCCATGCGCCTAAGACTTAGATTATTTTTCTGAATTTTGGGGAAAAGAGTAATGTAGGCTTTGACTTGGGATGTTCCTGGGGGTGAAGTAAGTTGACTTTTGATGATGTATGAGGTATGTTATGGCATGTATGATGATTGTTATGTCATGTATGATGGTGCCTTGTATGATGATGTTTTGAATAATTATGTTCATGTTCCTTGTTGTGTCTGTTTATTTTCCTTGACTTTACGTTGAATGATTATGATGAAATGAAAGTATTATGTAACGTAAAGTGGAAGATAATGAAAAGAGGAATGTAACGAAATAATGCATGCATTAATGAATGAATGAAAGTAAGAAAGTCTTGCAAGCACTGAAAGGAGGTTCACACCCAATGAAGGGTGTTAGCTCAACTATGTGTGGTTAGCTACCCCAGAAGGATGCACACTGGGTCTAATATTTGTGATTGACCATACGTATGGGATTCTTGCCGCTTGCCCTAGGTACTGGAGTCAGCTTTATGCATAATGTTCAAGGTCTATGAAAGATCTCAGGCCCAGTAACTAGCTTTGTGCATAATGTTCGGGGTATAGCATATGGCATTGATCCAGAATGAAAGAGAAAAGATAATGATGAGTGTACTTGCCTCAAGCCCAGTAACCAGCTTCGTGCATAATGTTCGGGGTAATGTACATGTCATCGGAAGTGATAGACGTACGAAAGAAAATTAAGGAAGTTTATGAATGAAAGTGAATGATAATGATGTACGATGAATGAACGAAACTTAACGAACGAATAATGAAGATAATAATGATATTATCTATTTGTACGTATGGTGGTTGATCGCGTAAGAATGTAAAGAATGGTTTTGAAAGAAAGTAAAGTATATTTTATTTTAAAAGTAGAACTCACTCAACAACGCTGACTTTTATCTGTTTCCAGTTGACAGGTAATGGTTGCTGAGGATGGCACGGGGCGGCTACTTGGCTTATTTTGGATGACATTCTTTTGTATAATGTTTTGCATTGTAATGCGAACAAACGATGTTTTAATGAATTTTGTATTATTTTGCAAAAGAATTTATAGTGAAATGTTTGTTTAATATTTCCGCTGCAATGTTTTATTAAAGTTAATGTAAATATATGTATTATGTTTGATGATTGACCAGCTGTAAGCGTCTCGGGAACGGGGCCTTACATTAAAAGTGACTAACCTTAGAGACTAGATAGGTGCATGTTTTTGTTAGATTTTGCATCTTTAGCCTCATGTTCCCCTCATCTTCATTAGATAATCATGGGGATGAGAGAATTAGACCGAAGTCCTCTTCCTCACTACCAAAATGGGTTCTTGGCTGCTGGATTCCCTTACACACTGACAACTTCAGGTGAAGTGTCAATTGGCTGAGTTGCCATGGTTGAGATCTTGAATGTAATCATTTGCAGAAGTGAGAGCCTCTTCCATATGGACCTCCTAAACAGGTTTAGTGAGATACACCTCAGTAATGGGCGAGTGATGTGGGTTAGACAAGGGAGAGGCAAGAGTACTCATCTCTCTTTGAGTAGGGGATGTGAAGAGAGACTCATGGTACTCACTAAATCTAATGTCTTCATTATGATAGAATTCAAGGTTAGGTATTGGTTGGTTAAGATCAAGAGGCTGGGGATGGTAACTTCCCCTAAAGGTTGTTCACTAGAGTTTTGAGATTCTGAGTGAAGGCTTAAGGTTGCAGGGCTTGTGAGCTCATTAGGATGAGCATGAAGAATCTTAGCATTGATCATTTGTGAGATGGGAGTAGTTTGCTACTTAGGAGAAATGGAAGCTCAAGTGTCCACTTCCTCCTGTATGGTTGGTGATATGGGGCTTGCACAAGTAGAGGAGCTTGTGTAGGGGTTCATTTAGATTCTCTGTGATAGGTGATAGTTATTTATGGCTGTATTGGTGGTTAGAAGTAGAAAGTGTGGGTTCAACACTAGCTGATGGTGCCAGGTTGTCACCTTGAGTAATGAGCTCTAACATTTTTGAGACAAGGGATTTTTCTACCCCTGAGAAGCCAACAGTTGGCTTTTTCATAGTTTTAAAGATGACGGGTTCATCTGTACCATTTAAGAACTTTCCGAATTTCCCCCAACTGTGACCCCATTTAACAGTTGAGAATGTGTTGTAGATATCTAGGGAACATGTAATATTCTAAGGAGTCCAATTTTGCAAGCATGTTAGTATACAACAATTATTAGTACCTAAAATTTACCCCTGAACCATTCCATGAACTATAAAGGAGAGATCCTATGGAATCTAGTCCTATCCTCCATGCTTGTTGGACAAGCTGTATATGACTACATGGAGGAGGTATTTCCATTAAGAAGAGAGCTTCCATTTCCTAAAAGTCTTGATAGAGAAGTCTCCCTCATAGTCCATCCACTCAAAGGATTGGTTAACAACAACTTTAGGAAAGGACAAATCACCTTCTACATCATCCAGTTGAAGATAAGTGTTTATGATGGCTAGAGTGATAAAGATTATCCTCTCCCGAATTATGCCAGACAATGTATTCTCCCCATCCACAGTGACCTCTTGACAGGTCCTCCAAAAGTCCCAAAGTTGATCCTCATGATTTGGTTGTTGAAACTTGATAAAAGTAAGTTAATTTATCGGTCTTAGCTACCTTTATTGTGCAAGCGTAAGTAAGGTCGTCTCCACAGGGAATAGTGGAAAGTGTTTAATTAATGAGACTCGATTAACTAAAAGACTCAAACTTTAGAATAAAATTTGAAATTTAGAATAAATAAATGATCACAATTGTGTAAAGCAAGAAACTTTAAGACAATTTTACTTAAATAACGAAAGACAATTACTTCTGTGTTCCAATTCTGCAAGATTAACAATTAGTATTTCTAAATTAGGGTTTGTAAGAAACAATACTTAAGATCTTAAGTTTTGATTAAAGTGATGACAAAGTAACAATCTTTTAAGATTCATTCATTCACAATGTTTCAATTCACTTATATCATGTTGTCTACTTTTCTTAATGAGCTAACGATGCAAGGAAACCAAAAACTGATAATCAAGCAAACAACTTTATTTAAAAGAAAATTGTTTAAATCAATCGAAAGATAAAACTTCAATCAATCACTCAATGTTCATTACAAAAACCTAATCAAAACATACTAAATATCTCACTTAACAAGAATCATACTTTTGGAAGTAATCACAAAAATCTAGCCACAAATCATCTTCATTCAATTTTCAATCTTGGATTGGAGAATGTCTATGGATCATTTGGGGAGCCTTAAAACACCAAAAATCTCCTAAATTTTGTCATTTTTTCATCTCCAAGAAGTTCTAGAACCAATTAGGGTTGATTTAGCTTAAATAAATTTTGTCATTTTTTCACCTCCAAGATTTTTGTGAAGTAATCACAAAAATCTAGCCACAAATCATCTTCATTCAATTTTCAATCTTGGCTTGGAGAATGTCAATGGATGATTTGAGGAGCCTTAAAACACCAAAAATCACCTAAACTTTGTCATTATTTCATCTCCATGAAGTTCTAGAACCAATTAGGGTTGATTTAGCTTAAATAAACTTGAAAACCACAAAATTCGGCAAGTTGTTCAGCACATGGGCGTATCATACACCCACATGGGCGTATCATACACCCACATGGGCGTATAATACGCCCAACACAGTATTCAATCACCCAACTTTTTGCTTTTTCTTCCAAATATGCTCATTGATAGACTGCCCATATGCCGCCCGACGTATTATACACCCAATTCGGCGTATCATACGCCGATACACCTAAATTTGTGCATTTTCTTGTAAATATTGATATCTACATCTTCAGTCCTTGTACTTGTGTGTTTTGGTTCTTTTCATCCGAAATAAGCCTCCATTAGCTCCAAACACCTATAATTCAAAATAAAAACAATTTGAACTCGTTCCACCATAATCATGATTTAAATCAAGCATTTATATCAATTTAACACCAAATTATTGACACGTGATCACATCGCCACACTTAACCTTTTGTTTGCCCTCAAACAAACTTACTTGCACAATTCACCCTAATTAAGCACACATGCCACATTATCACTACCTTGAACAAGTAAGATCCCAAGACATGCTTATTTTTCAACTTCATGATGCAATATTCATAACCTAATCATTCAATACTATTTGTATTTGAAATCTTTGATTGGCATATACTTACCTTTTGCTTCAAACATTCATGCATTCACATTCCTCACAATAAACACTCCTCTCGGGTTATTTTGTGGACTTGTGATGATATAATAGTGTTGGAGCTCTGAAACCATGAATGCACATACTAATCATAAGCTCGTATATTAATCAAATCGCCATCAATTGACACAATATAATACAAGAATTAAGAGGTCTTTACTGGGTGGTAATGTTAGGCTAGGGTTTAAGGTGGGATTGAAATAGATTTTAGAGTGGCTAACGGAGAATTAAAGCCAATTCAAACACAATATATGTCTCATTTATCACTCTTATTCTTTTGCTTGCACTACTTGTAAAAATTTCTCACACTACTTTTGTCGCTACATATTTTTGTGATTTTGACCTCATATTTAGCTTTATTCTATTTTCTATTTATTTATTTTTCACATATTAATAACCATTCATACTATTATTGAATTATTACTGAAACGACACTTCTAGGCATGTCATGGATTGGACTTTATCACCCGAGGTTTCATAAAAAGGATAAGGCTTTGTAGGTTTAAAATTTCAGGCTAATTCAAACAACAATTTGGGGCTCAACATGGTATCTATAGGAAGATTTTGTTGGTATGGAATTAAAAAGAAGGGTTTAGATAAATGGTTCATCCTAATGCCTCTATCATATTTATGCACACATTGGTCTATGATCTTGATATGCATCAATTACACGAATTCTAACTCAGATACACACCGTGGATTTCCTCTTTAAGCAAAGAAGTAAAGTAACTCATAGTATACCATGAATTAGGATCAAATCTCACAAAAACAATGGAAAGAGGTAATAAAATGTGTAACATGTATGTCATCTACAATCGGTTTGTTACACCACCTAGGACTTTCACCTACTATTATCAAGATTCATGATTAGGGTGCCTTAATAAATTTTCAAAACAAACATGCCAAGGGATCCATAAGTGTATAAACTAGTAATAATTAACCATGTATGCAAAAATTTGAGTTCCATGTACACTTAAGTTTACTTAGAATTGCTCAATCTTTCATTTTTCAAATGGGCAATATTTTCTTTCAATTTAATTCCCTTGTATCCCCACACTTGAGATACATTGTCCCCAATGTGTGGTTTTAAGAAATGAATAAACATGGTAATTATTAATATGCAAGATAAGGAAGGAGTCCATAAACCTGATTATTAGTGAGAGCCTTTAGTATGGGACTTGCGCCTCCCCATACTTGAGTGCTTGCAATGGTGCATGATTGAACTACAAAACAAAATAAGAACACACAAGCTAATAAAAAAATAAAACTCACTTTCGTAGGAATCATGGTTGCATTTAGCGTATGCAACAGGCTTTTAAACCCTCTGTAGACCCGAGTGGACGAGTTGTAGTTTTGTTGTTAGCCTTGATATTGGTTACTTCCTTGACTTGGTACTTGAAAAGGAGGATTCAATTGATTAGTAGAATTACCATATCTAAGATTTAGGTTATTTCTAAGACCGAGATGATAAGTGTTGGAATTCATATCATACATCTTTCTTTCTCCTTGGCCTTGTATTTGGTTCACACTTTCACTCTTCCCCAAATTTAAGTAGCATGTGACCGATGTATGACCGATACCATTGCACATGCACACATTTCATACTCACTAGATATGTTCACCACACCACTCTTTCCAACTTTAAGGTTTGCAATTTCTCATTCTAAGATTGCAATTCTATCCATGACCATATAATCATTCACCATCTTCACACTTGACCCCCTTGACCTTTGGCTTGATTGTGCACGCTTCATGGAGATGACACTCATCTTTTAGAAAATATCCCAATCATCATCTTCATGGTTTAAGGTAAATGCTCCTCCACTTATGGAGTTTACATCTCGTGCATCCTCTGATGATAAACCATTATAGAACGCTATAAGGAACTCCCACATTGCTATGCCATGATGTGGACAAGTTCTTAACATCTTTTTCAGTTGATGAAAAGCTTCATGAAACTATTCTCCTCATTGTTGTGTAAATCCTAAGATGGATAACCTTGCATCACTTGTCCTTTGAGACGTATAGTATTCATCCAATAATTATTGTTGCATTCGTACCCATGTGTAAATACTTGCTGATGGTAGATATAGGAACCATTGTTTGGCCTTGTCTTTAAGTGTGAATTGGAATAGAACCAATTTAACTTCATCTGGTAAAAGCCTTGGCCACCAATGGTGCTACATGATGCCTTAAATTCAGATATGTGTAAGTAGGGTTCTTTAGTTTTCATACCATGGAAGTGAGGAAGAATTCGCAAATATTGTGGGCGGGCTTCAAAAGCTTTCCCCCCTTTGTGTTGATGAAACTATGGGAGATGAATTGATAGCAATGAGAAGATGAAAGTGACTATCCAAACCTTGTGTTGGTACATGATGTTGTGCTCCTAGATTGGCAGGTATGCCATTAAATGCTTGATCGCCAACGTTGTTACGAATGAGTGGTTGGGCATAACCACATGATCCCGAGTTGGTTGACGGTTTTGATACCCTGGTTAGTCCCTATAATCCTCAAAATGATGTTTGTTTAGTCTTTCCATATTAACTTGATCATCAATCCACTCATCCACATAAGCTATATGATGGCTTCCTTTGACTGAAAACCTTTCCTCATGACTGTGATGACTACCTTCCCTATTATGCTGAAAAATTGGATTACGGATCCAAACTTTAGGCACTAGTTGGAAATTTACAGGGGGAGGTTGGTGTTGCACCCCTTGATTCACGAGGATCTGCCCTTAAGGTTGAGGTTGCATAGGCTGTGGTTGAGGTGGAGGATCATTAGGTGGAGGAAACACATGTAATAGGATATCCCCCACAAGTGGATTAGGTTATGGTCGTCCTTGATATTCTCGTCATTCATCATTCTTGAACCATGACTTTTAGGTGTCCTTGAAAATCTATTGAAAATTCGTTAGGCTGTTGCTGATGATGTACCTTCTTCGAATTTTGTTTGATCATGAATTTGAGAAGTTCTTGAAGTTGATTCTTTGTGAAACACACGATTCTCTCTTAAAGTCTTCTCAAGTTTGGGATCAAGTTGTAATGGTAGGTCCCTCTTGAAAATCTCGTATGCATTAACGTAATGGTTACCTGCAAACAAGAAAAGACAAAAATAACCCACGTAATATTGAACAAGAAAACAAATAAAAAAGAAAAATAGAAAAACAAAATCTTTTTGTTTTTTATAAGTATTTAAGAAAATCAAATAAACACAATAAAATACTAAGCGCACTATTCCCCGGCAACTACACCATTTTGATCTGGTTGTCGAGACTCGATCAAAAACAATTTAATTTATTGGTCTTAGCTACCTTTATTGTGCAAGGGTAAGTAAGGTCATCTCCACAAGGAATATGTGGAAATTGTTTAATTAACGCGACTCGATTAACTAAAAGCTCAAACTTTAGAATAAAAATTGAAACTTTAGAATGAATTAATGATCACAATTGCATAAAGCAAGAAACTTTAAGACAAATTTACTTAAATAACAAAAGACAATTACTTTCGGGTTCCAATTCTACAAGATTAACAATTGGTACCTTTACATTACGGTTTGTAAGAAAAATACTTAAAGATCTTAACTTTTGATTAAAGTGATAACAAAGGAACTATTTTTTTAGACTCTTTCATTCACAATGTTACCAATTCACTTATATCACATTGTCTACTTTTCTTAATGAGCTCACGATACAAGGAAACCGAAAACTGATAATAAAGCAAACAACTTCATTTATAAGCAAATTGTTTAAAGCAATCAAAACATAAAATTCAATCAATCACTCAATATCCCACTTGATAAGAATCGTACTTCCGGAAGTAATCACAAAAATCTAGCCACAAAACATCTTCATTCAATCTTCAATCTTGAATTTTAGAATGTCTGTGGATGACTTAGGGAGCCTTAGAACACCAATAATCACCTAAAGTTTGTCACTTTTCGCCTCCAAGAAGTTATAGATCAAATTAGGGTTGATTTGGATGAAATAAACTTGAAAACCATAAAATTCAGCAAGTTGTTTAGCACATGGGCGTATCATATGCCACATGGGCATATCATATGCCACATGGGCATATAATACGCCCAACACAGTCTTCATATGCCTAACTTTCTGCTTTTTTTTCCAAATACGCTAACTGATACGCTGCTTAACGTATTATACCCCCAAATTCGGTGTATAATATGCCGGTACACTTCAATTTGTGTATTTTCTTGTAAATATTTATATTTACATATTCAATCCTTGTAGTTGTGTGCTTTGGTTCTTTTAATCCAAAATAACCTCCATTAGCTCTAAATACCTATAATTCAAAACATAAACAACTTGAATTTGTTCCACCACAATCATGAGTTAGAATCAAGCATTTATATCAAATTAAAACCAAATTATTGACACGTGATCACCTTATAGAGATGAGGATTAATGGTGCAGGAGGTGAGGTAATTTGAAAGAGAAAGAAAGCAACAAACCTCTGAGAAACTTGGATCTTTCTCAGAGTTCAACAAAGCAACTTGATTGTGTTTCGTGTGAAGTTGCATGGAAAAATCAGATTGGTTTCTACGATCAATGTTAGCCATTTGAGAAAGCTTATGAGAAGGAAGATAAGAACAAAGGTGGTTTATGGGTGAATTTAGGTTAGAGAAAGTTGCAGATGAAGAGGAATGTGAAATGGGAGGACCGTTTGGTATATCGATATGAATTTGATTTGAGATAAAGTTAATGGAAATGGATTAAGTTTGAAATCCAGATGTCGGTCCCACCTCTGAAAAAGTGCTCATAAAGGTAGCTTTCTTGGAAGTCAAAAATCTTTTGATGGTATTTTGTCTTCAAAAGTTTTGATAAAAGCTTCCGAAGCCAATTCTACTTTGGAAGATATTTCTAAGAGTTGTGAAAATTTTATTTTGGAAGGAAAATTCTTAAAGAATTTTCACTTCTATGATATGTTTGGTTTCAGAAGAGATCAAGACTTGGAGTTTTCATTCTAAAGAGAATAAAACTTCCAAGACATAATTGCTTTTAGAAGAAAATTGTTCTTCAAAGACATATAAGTACTTACTAGAAAATTTAAGCTTCAGAAGATATTTTAGAATTTCTTCCAAAAGTAAATTTACATAAGTGGTATTTGGTTTGAAGACATAAAGTTCTTCTGAAGGCAAACTGATATCCTCCGAAAGGAAAGATGTTCAAAATTTTCAAAAATCTAAGGTATATGATTTAAAATATTTTCTTTGAAAGTTAACATGGGCTTATGATAGTGATAAAATAGACAACTTAGGACATACAAGTTTTATTTAAGAAAATATACTCAAGGGTAATCATCCCAAAAGCTGATAGATGGTATTGGAATATTTGTTCATCAAAAGCTTTGGTGAATAAATCAACATATTGTTCATATGTTTTAACTTTGACTAATTTGATTAAACCCTTTTAAAAGTTACCTCTAATCAAATGATACATGATGTTGATGTGTTTTGTCCTTGAGTGCTACACAAGATTCAATGTAATAGATATAGCACTATTGTTGTCTATATGAATGGGAGTCTTTTTGAAGTTGAATCCATAGTCCAACATCTGAATATGAATCTAAAGCACTTGAGCACAGTAGCTAGCAATAACAATGTATTCAGCTTCAGTAGGTGATGTAGACACATAGGATTGTTTCTTGAATTGCCATGAGACTATCCTTCCATTAAGGAATTGACATCCCCCGGATGTAGACTTTGTAGTCATATTCCAGCCACCATAGTCACTATCTATGTAGGCATTCAAATTTAAGTCAGAATTCTTTGGATACAAAAGGCCTAGTGTTGAAGCACCTTTGAGATATCTTAGAATCCTCTTGACAGCAACCAGGTGTGACATCTTGGGGTTGACTTGATAGCACAAATGCATGTGGCAAACATGATATCAAGCTTGCTGGGAGTGAGGTACACAAGAGACCCAATCATAGACCTATAAAGGTGTCATCCACACACTCGCCCTCAAGGTTAGGTCCAAGAGAGTGGTTTTTGGCTATGGGTGTCTTTGCAACCTTACAACCAGTCATACTGAATCCGGTAAGTATGTATTTTACATACTTTGACTAGCTTACAACCAGTCATACTGAATCCGGTAAGTATGTATTTTACATACTTTGACTAGCTTATGAAGATGCCACTGTCAACTTGCTTCACTTGAATCCCTAGAAAGAAATTTAGTTTCCCCTTTGCACTCATTTCAAATCTATTCTTCATTAGCTTCTCAAACTCTTTGTAGAGCTTTGGATTAGTTAACCCGAATATAATGTCATCTACATACACTTTCAATGAGCATTAAGTCATTCCCTGTTCCTTTGATGAAGAGAGTTCCATCTATAGTACCCCTTTTGTAACCATGATGATAAAGGTACTAAGATAGAGTCTCATACCACTCCCTTTTGTAACCATGCTGAATCTCATAAAGAGCTTTATCAAGCCTATAAACATTATCAAGATAATATACGTCTATAAAACTAGGTGGTTGTTTAACATACACCTCTTCATCAATCACCCCATATAAGAAAACAAACTTGACATCAAGTTGGTAGACCTTGAAATCCTTGGATGCAGCAAAAGCTAAGAATATCCTAACAGGTTCAAGTCTTGCCACAAGAGCAAAAACATCTATGTATTCAATTCCCTTTTCTTGTATATCCTTGAACAACTAGTCTGGCCTTGTTCTCGATGACAAGTCCTTTATTATCCTTCTTGTTTCTAATGACCCAATTGGTTCCTATGGCACTCTTCCCTAGAGAAAGAGAACATAGGTTCCAAACCTTTTGCCTTTTGAATTGAAGCCACTCCTCTTGCATAGATTCAACCCAACTTCCATCCTTTAAAGCCTCATCAACTTTCTTTGGCTCTATCTAGGATAAGAAACAAGAGTAGAGACAAATATTCTTATTATGGGTTTGTCCTCTTGTCCTTTCCCCCTTTTCAACATCTCCAATGATATTTGTGGTGGGGTGTGACTTGTGGAACTTGAGTTGAGGGATCCCGACAAGTTGATTGGCGAGATCTAAATTTGAGAAATTCAGATCAGGTAATGAAGTTTCACCCACCACATCAACACACTTATCAAGAGAAGCTTGATCCAATGAGTGTGTGACATAATTTAGGTTGTCTTCCTTGGAGTGATTATCAGCATAAAGTGAAGATCTAGATTAGGTTGGACTCACCTTAGATTAGTGTTTATATTGTGTTTAAATGTAATAGGACATATGTTAACTTACTTTGATTGTATTTTATGTTTTGAGTATTTTTCTGCCCTACGAAACTATGAGCACAACTATAGTTTTACTCATAGTCAGCAAACCTAGTTCACCCAATGAAACTAGGTTTCATCGCCGGGTGAAACTATGTTTCGTCGCCATGCGAACCTAGCTTTGGGCCTGACAGTTTTGTTGTCTAGCGAAACTAGGATTACTATATATTGAATTGTTTCTATCATTGTAGGTGAATCTTGCAAAATCCTAATACGAAATATCTTTGTTGCAATTGTGTTTTTGTCATGGTTGTGCTGATAGGAACTGTAAGGCACCGTTCCCGGAACACTCACTATTGGTCAATCATCGCACATAAAATATAAAACATACATTTATATTTACTAAAATTCTGTAGTGAAATAACTTAACAATCCATTTCATATATCAATAATTGGTTTTGAAAAATAATACAACATTGTTAATCATTATAAAATATCATTTGTTTGCATTACAACGCAAAAACATCATTTAGCATAAAATGGATGCCATCCAAAACTTACTAAGTGGTTGCACCCGTGCCATCCTTAACCATTACCTGTCAACTGAAAAATACATAAAAAGTCAGTGTTGCTGAGTGAGTTCCAGTTTTAAAAAGATATAATACAATTGACTTTCGTTTAAAACTTTTTCTTACTTTCAATCGCGATCATACATCATACGTACACATAGATAAATAGACCCCCAACATTGTGCATATCACACATTCATCATTATCTTTCACTTTTCATCCTGTCCAATGCCATATGCTATATCCTAAACATTATGCACGAAGTTGGTTATTGGGCCCGAGGTTTATAAATGGACCCTAGACATTGTGCACGAAGCTAACTCCAGTACCTTGGGCAAGCGACAAGGGTCCCGTACATTGGACAATCACAAAGATTAGACCCCAGTGTGCATCCTTCTGGGTTAGCTAAACCATATACAGTTGAGCTAATACCCTTCATTGGGTGTGAACCTCCTTACATATGCTTGAAAGGCTTTTCATACCTTCATTCATTCTTTCTTTGTGTTCCTCTTTTCATTATCATTAACTTCCGCTTTCATTACATAATACTTTACGTTCATTAGCATCAACGTACTACGTAAAGCCACAAAATAATACATAATAAGGAACATAAAGATAACAAAATAAAAACAAATATACATAATAAGGAACATAAAGATAACAAAATAAAAACATACAACACATCATAACACAACATCATACAACATCTTATAATCATCATACATCATCCCCAGGAACATCCCAAGTCATAGCCTAAAACTTTCTTTTGTTCCAAAAATTTTAGATATAATTCTAAGTCTTTAGGCGCATGGCCACTATGCGGGCGCATGGCTGCTTAGCGCATGGAACACTTAGGCACATGGGGAAATCCTAGGTGCATGAACACTATACGGGCGCATAACGAACACTTAGTCGCATGGGCAAGATTCTAGGCGCATGGGCAATATGTAGGTGCATGGGCACTATGTAGGCGCATGGGCCTGACTTAGGTGCATAGGCACTTAGGCGTTCGGGTAGTTGGGCTCATGGGCAAGTACTTAGCTATTTTGGCACATTTCTAAGCGCATGGGTACTATTTGGGTGCATGAAGAACTAACTTGTAACTAACATCATAATTCAGTCCCCAAATCCGTTTCCAACATGTCCAAGCCTAGTTTCTCACATAGTAAAACACATAAACATACATACAAACATGAATATAACCATAAATCATCTTAACATTCACCCACCCACATTACACACATATACTTTCAGGTACACACACCCAACAATATCAAAACATTATTAAAAATACATTTCTAGCCCCAAAACAAGTTAAAACAGGTAAAAACAAGGGTCTAGAACTCACCTCTTATGGAATGCAAATGAGTTCAAACACCTAAAACCCAACAAAACACATAACCAAACATACAACCGAGACTGAAAACCAGTCAAGAACACTTCAAAACATTAGAAACATACATAGAATTCAATCTTCTTCTTGTTCTTCTTTCAAATACCTAAGAGCTTTTTTTTATCTCTCTCTCTAAATCCAGTTGAAAAGTTGACGTAACACAAGAGTGGGCGGGCATGCCAACTTTGTACAAAATATTATAATATTTTGTCCTTTCTACACATTTAACCCCTCAAGTTAGGTTAAATTGCATTTCTTCCTTTTTATTCTCTTTCTCACTTCTTTCTTTTGTTTTAAAAAAATTCTCGGGTGTTACAAGTCCACCCCCTTATATGGGTTTTATCCTCGAAACCTGTTACTCCTTGAACAATTGTGGCTAATGTTGTATCATCTCTTCTTTAGTCTCTTTCATAGACTCGGATCCTTTTTAATGCTTCCACTGTACTCACACCAAGGGAACCACTTTATTTCGTAATCTCTTTTCCTTTCGATCAATGATCGCCACTGGTTGCTCCACATAATTGAGCCGTTTATCTACTTCAATGTCCTCAAGTGGTACAACAAAGGTAATAAAACATTATTGATTCTTTTATATAATTTAAATGCTATAAATCTATTATGGTTTAAATTTAGGTTATTTCAAAACATTATAAATTTACATGTTAAATAACTAATTATTCAAATAGTTATTTAGATAATGTTTTAAATAATTAACTATTCATCTAATTATTTAACCATCTTATATCATAATTAGTTAATAAACTTATTCCTTAAACTTTTATTTAAATTCTTGAAACTAATAAAGGAATATAGTTTTCTGTTTTTATTTATTTTTATTTTAAGGTTTTGATATAATAATACATATATAAAAATTATTTAAAAGTTTAAAAACTATATAAAATGATTTAACTAATTTTAAGCTATTTTGCAAGTCATTTAAACAAGTATTAAATTATCTGTATCAAATTTAAATAATTAATTATTTCTTTTCACACATTATACTTAATCTTTAGTAAATCAATAAATTAAAATATTGAATCATTTATTATTGTTCTCAATCTTAATTGATTTATTCCATCTTTATTGAACCAAATCGATTGCATTACTTTATTTTATTTGAAATAATTATTAAAACCCATAAATTGCAATTGAAACCCTAATTCATATTTAGTCGTTAATCTTAACTTTATTCTAATTCTAACCCTTAGGTTGAATCGTGAAGTAAACATTGGACAATCATATCTTCTTATTATTATCTTAAGTGCACCTTATAGCACATGAGTTTTCAATGTGAGTTCTCCATGCCCCCTTTTTACTTTATTTCACACCTTTTGGGGTGAAACATGTTAACCTTATAAACTTACACTTGTACACATCTTGATGCTTGTAAATGCACATGCAATTCATCTTTACTTTTTATCATGGTTATTTGTAATATTATGACTCTTATATGATAGACATTATATGTTGACAATCATTAACTATTACTAGCTTGGTGACACCATACATTTATGGGATTGACAAGCCTATTTGGTGCTAAAGCTGAGGTTATTGCTGGCTCCTGATGATGTATGCTTGTTCATCATGGGAACCAAGTACACTTAGCTAATCGCCATATACTTGTAAAGTTATTCTTGGTCAAGGTTTGATCGTAGCTATATGTGTTCTATAAACTTGCATAATTCGTAATGATTGACATGAATTGCTACTTGTAAATCTTTATATATATATGTATGTATATGTATATATATGTATATACATATAGATACATATATATATATATACATATATATATATATATATAAATATATGTATGCCTAACCCATGGAAACTCAATAATGTTCATAGTTGACCCTTTATTTTTAATATGTTTCAGGATTACTACTTGAGGAATTCTTTTTGCACATATAGGACGTGGACTTGGTTTAATTAAATATTTTATTTGTTGTTGAAATCTTTGTTGTATTGTAATGACTTAAATGCCTAGTATTATTCAATAAAAAATGGAATATAATATTCTTTTAACTTATTAATTCCATGAGCTATGAACAATCATTTCAGATTCATCTGCCTCGATGATTCCACCATGGGTCGGGGTGTGACATCCTCATCCATGATGACCTCATGACAGGTTTTCCAGAACTTAAGCAGATGATCCCCATATAGAGTAGCATCAATGGTCAAGGAGGTGAAGTAGTTTGACAAAGTCAAAAATGGAAAACCTCTAAGAAACTAGAATCTTTCTCAGAAGTCAATAGAGCAACCTGATTATGTTGCTTGTGAAGTTGCATGGAGAAATCAGGGTCATTTCTACGGTTTAGGTTGACCATTTAAGAAAGCTTAAAGGTGAAGAAAGTGAAGATCAAAAGCGGTTTCTGGGTGAATTTAGGTTTTGGAATAGTACAAAGGAAGAAGAGAGTGAAAGAAGGGGGAACCGTTGGGTATATATATGAAATGAATCTCAGACAAAGTTAATGAAAGAACATAAACTTGGAAATCTAGATGTCGGTCCCACCTTTGATAAAGTAATTTGCTTTTTCCCAAAAAGTTAGTTTTCTTGGAAGACTAAAATCTTCCAAAGGTAAATATACTTTGGAAGTTTGATGAAAAGCTTTTGAAGCTAAAATAGTTTGGAAGATATTCCAAAGAGCTTAGAAAATTTTGCTTCGGAGGAGATTAAGACTAGGAAGTTTTCATAAAGCTTTAGAGAGTTAATTGCTTTTGGAAGAAAATTGTTCTTAAAGACATGTAAGTACTTGGGAGTAAAGGTAAGATTCAAAAGATATTTTGGAAATTTCTTCCAAACATAAATTTTCTTTAACTATTTGTTTATTTTGAAGACATAAATTTCTTCTGAAGGTAAATGCTTATCTTCTAAAGAGAAAAAGATCAAAATTATTCAAAAACCTAAGGAATTTCTTGTCAAAAGAATTTTTGCTTCCAGAGTAAACAAGGGCATAAGAAAGTGCATGATCGGTTTTTGTCACTAAACACTTGGTTTTCTCTCAAACTCACTTAACCAACACTCTCGATGAAAGCAGAATCTTTAAGAGTTGATAACAATATAATAAGTAATAACAAAACACAAGAAGTAATTTTCAAGGTACTTGCATATATTGCTTCTCAACTCAAATATTACAAGACTCTTACAAGCATGTGCTTATGAGTTACAATGAGAGACTATATATAATACTACCTACAGCTAGATATACTTTGATACAAGCTAGAATCCTCTAACTAAAGCAAATACTACAAAGCTATAGTTTAAGGTATCTCAGATAAGACTTTATCTGAGATATGGTAGTCAGGACATGTCCCTGACTTACCTATTGTCACCAACTAAAGTTGGTAACTTGTACTAACATAAAAAGGTGAATAGTGGAATAAATTATGGTAAACTACATGGCTCTTTGAGAAAACACCATGTAGTATCAGAGGTCTACAGCAGAGTGTCATAGACCATACTTATGTCCATTGGTTCATAGCAGTGTCTTACGAAGGTTAAATGGCTTCGAAAGAACAAGTACTTCCGAAGCCACTTATACTTCGGAAGAGGCTACTTCTTCTGAGGCTTGAGGGCTTCTTCTTTCTTCTTGCTTCAGAAGTAGTCTTTTGATTTCTTCATTTGAGACTTCATCTTCAGAAGTGAATACTTTATCTTCAAAAGTAGAGCTTTGCCTTCGGAAGTGGAACTTTTACTTTGTCTTTCGAAGAACTCTACTTCCTTCGGAAGTTCAACACTTGGCTTCGGAAGCCTTTGTAAGTAGCACCAAAATTTGTCTAAGTGATTTGGTTTTGGTTGCACCAGCCTTCTTCTTGATCCAACAAACTCCCCCTAGGCTGATGCTACCAAAACCTCACTTGTTTATGCTCCTTAAAACTTTCAGCACCAGGGAGAGTAAATACTTATCAGTCTCTTTGTTCTTCCCTGATGTGGTGCTAAGAAGTTTGTACAAATCTTTGGTTGATAGGATCTCTAGTCTGTCTCCCTAAATGATATGTACCCTTTGTTGTGGCCCTCTAAAAATAGTTAGTTTATAGGAGCTATAATCATATTCCCATCAAACTATAGGTTCCAATTCAGGACCTTCCACCATCTGTAGAAAGGTTATGCCCTTGGTGGGAGATCTATCCTTGTCTTCCTTTCTTCTCAATCTTAACTCTTCCTTAATTTTGGCTTTTGCTGTTAACTCAGCCAAATGAAGATTGCTGAGATGATTCTTGATGTGAGCAGCAGTTTCAGAGTTAGAGGGGTTAGAGAATGGTTTCTCTGCTAACTCAGCAATATCAAACCTGCTGGAGTGTAGCAGAGAGGTGGCATTCAGCCTGTTAACTTCACCGTTCTCTCTTTCCACAACAAAGTTGTGAGTAGCTTCATCGAACCTCCACCGGAGTATATTCTTTCTAGGCACAAGAGACTGACTAGGAATCTTGTCCTCTTTTATTGTATCCAGTAGAGTCACCAGCTTCCTTCTTAGTTTCTTCTCTCTATCATTTAATGATTCTGAGTTGATTCCTAGAAGTACTGCAGCCCGGTCCAGTGTTCCTCTGGGTAGATCAAGAAATTGATCTCTTGTGAGGGAACGTGAAGATCCATCCACATAGGTTAGCTTGATGGAGTCTTCCTCATAGGAGATATCACTTAGGGTTATGCAATTGATGAGCCTATTATTGATGCTTTTAAACTTTTCTAGAGATAGATGTTTGGAAGGCTGAGGGGAAAGTCGAGAAGGTTGTGGGGTAGGATGTGGTGAGGTGGTTCGGGTTAGAGTTTTGGGTTGAAGGATGGGCAGTTTTGGTAGTTGAGGTGAAGAAGTAGATGAAGGTAAAGGTGTGGGTTCAGGAGTGTAAGGTTCAGTTTTGATAGTGAAGGGAGAGGGAATTGGTTTAGGTTGGGGTTGAGTGGTTGGTGTGAAGGTTATCCCCTTTACCCTTCTGTACATCTCTCTTCTTTTCCCTGAACAATGTCAGCTTTGATCTCACTGACAATTCGTTGGAGTGTCCTTTCAGACATGGGACCCACCTGCCTTCCAGAGTAGCCGTGAGCCCAGAGATAGTCTTTCATCCAGGCTTTGTCACCTATCTTCCTGGTTGCAGATGCCCTTGCTTCTTCCTCTTTCTTCTTCTTCTCCTTCAACTTTTCTCTGTAGCTCTTTCTCTTTCTTTCTCCATTTGATCCTGCTCTTTATTGACGAGCCAAAGGATTGATTCATCATTGTGTGGAGAAAGTTCTTGAAGAGAGAAGCCTCTGGAGGTTAGGAAATCTATCCTTTCCCTCCTGAGCTGCATGTCAGCTTCCCTTTGTTCCTTTTCCTTCTCTTCTTCTGAGGCCAACCTTGCTGCTTCCTGCTGCAGCTTGGTTGCCTTTTCCAATTTTACCAACTCCTCTAATGGTAGCAGGAGTGTTTCTTTATTTGCAGCTCCGAGCTGAATAAGCCGGTCAATGATCTCTTCTCTCTTTTTGTTGTCGACAGCCTCCTGGTTGGCTGCAGCTGCTTTTGTACTAGCAGCCAACAACTTCCCAGTTGGAAGTCTCCCTTTTCTTTTCAGCTTTTCAATCTTCTCCTCTTCCTAAAGCTCTTCCGCAGTCATCTTCTATTTTCCTTTGGTATCTTTTGAAGAACTTGACTTTGGTGGTTCTTGGATAGTGGATACTGATTGTGTGAGAGGTAGTGATGGTGTTTGGACAGGAGGTTGATCCAGAAAGTCCTCACTGTTCACCTCAGATGCCATTTCTAGGATTGCATCTGTGATGATCAGTTCCTCGGACATTTTGAATAGTCCTTCCGCAGCTTCCATTTCAGCTTCGGAAGATTCAGCTTGTTCTTCCGAGGCTTTAACTTCAGCTTCGAAAATAAGAGGTAATGCAGATTTTGTCCCAACTGTTTCAGTTGCTCGGCCATCAGTCCCCATTTCTCCTTCAAATTGAATCTCAGGTTCCATGTGGACCTAAGGTTGACCAACTTCTTCCACAGTGGTAGAAGGTGCAGTAAGCCTCTGAAGCTCTTTAGCTCCAAAGTAAATCATGGCAGCATCAAGACTTGGCTGATCACGAGTGTATCTTAACAAGAACTAAGAAAAGAAGCTGTAGAGATCTCTGAGTATCCTTGAATCAATTGTTAGACTGACTTGAGACGGCTCAGAAGAAGTTGTGATAGGAGCCGAATATTTAGAAGTTGAAGATTGGCTCTGTGGGTCCTCATATGTTTGTCTCTAAACACTCTCCCACTTTTTGGTAGCATCATCTTAAGAGGTAGATGAGCTGGAGGAAGAGGTCAAGGAGACCTGAACAAGTACATGCCTAATAGATCTCTCAATCTGTTTCTCAGCTAGTTGAGCCTTGAGATTGTCAATCTTAAGTTGCTGAGTTGTGGACCCGTCTTCTAAAGTCCTAACCTTGGATTCAAGGTTTGAGACTTTAGATAGTAGGTCTGTAATGAAGAGTTTCATGCTTCCCTCATCTTCTTTCAAAGAATTACAGGGAGATGAGATAACATACCTAGTATGTTCAGCCTTACCACCAGATGTGGTTTCTTGGCACCCTGGTTTCCCTTGCTTAGTGATGTCTCTTGCAGAGTCATCAAAAGGCATGGTTGCCGCGGATTCAATCTCAGAACCGTTACCACTGTCCATAGGGTCCATTGAGACACCTTCTGTAGTGGCAGCTGAACTGCATGAGTCCCCTCCACATTAGTGGGACTCACCTCAATAATGGTTTTCTTATGGGAGCTAGAGATAAGAGGTCTCTCTAGGCTCTGTTAATCTTGGAGAGGGTGTTGTAGATCAACATCATTGCCATGGAGAGATGTTATCTCTTCATCAGTTTTAAAAAGAAGGTCAGTGAAAGATAAACAGGTTAAACCTACTGACCCGGGACCTTGGTCAATGTCTACAGGCATTGAGCCTCTGATTGGGCTGTCCCGTATTAGCTACTCAAAGGAGTGTAAAGACTCTCCCTGAGGGATTTCAGATTAGGTAATGGGCTCATGGGTTTGAGACTAAGGAGACTCAAGACCCATATTGAGGTCAATGGTGAAGGAAGGGGAGACCTCAGACTAAGTGGGAGCCTAATGTTCCACTCTAGCCTTTTTAGTTTGAACAGGAGGAGCTTGTTCAATCAGAGTAGATAGAACAAGGGTTTGTTTGGGGCGTCTTGGCTAGGTAATAGTGATGGGGGGAAAAGGTAGTGTTGGCATTGTGGTTGCAGTTGCTGGTGTGGGTTCATCACCTGTGGGGTGAACAGGGATGTCACCAGGAGCGATGTGCTCAGTCATACTAGGAGGTAAAGAAGTGTACCTTCCAGTGAAGTTGGTGGATACCCTCTTCAATGTCTTGAAGATGGTTGGCCTCATGTAAGGGATAGATAGAGTGGCTGCACAGACAAGCCGACTCTGGTCCAACTCACAGTTAATGATGTGCTGAAGAAATCTGGGATACATAAAGAATGTTTCCCTCTAAAGATTTCCAATGAGATTGAGCGACACAAATCTTGAGTAGTTGAAGCACAGGCCTCGCACCAATCCATGAACTAGGAACCCTAGTTCATATGGGGTTTGATCCCATCCCCCAGATTTGTTTGACAAGCAGTGAAGGACAATGTGGAGGAGGAACTTCCAATTGTAGGAGAAGTTGAATTTGTAGACAGTCGACCTGCTCACATCTCCACCATATCCCATGAGGATGTAGGTGCTATCAAAATCTGCCTTTGGGAACTCAGTAGGGGCACCTTCATCAGGAAGCTCCTGATGCTCCCTGATGAGTTGTTCAGAGATGACCAACTCTTGGCCACAAATGCGGGATCGTATTACACGAACCCTATTTAGGGTTTCGACCTGACTATTTCCCCAAAATTCAGTCATGTGGTTGAGGTAAACTGTGGGATTAACAGTCAAGGCTGTGTAGTAGGATGATTGGGTGAGGACGGATATGATTTCAGAGAAGTGCGCATCTCTTGAAGAATCAAGAAGTGCGACTTGGTTGTGTTGAGGTTTTAGGGCCATTGTAAAGTAAGGTTACGCAGTTTGAGTTTAGGTGAATTTAGAAGCAAGGAAACTTTTAGGGCTGTAAAATTTGTGGTTAAAAGATGAGAGTGAACAATCGGGATTATTTAAAAGAGGGTGGAATGACGGTAAAGTGTTGGGATAAGGTGAAATGACGGTTTAGTGGATGAAGTGACAGGGGCAGTAAGGTTTAATTCAGTTAAATAATCTGACATCATTAACAAAATCTTTGCTTTTTTATAGTGTGGGGCCCAAGAGATTTCCATTACACAGTAAAATCTCTCTTCCGAATATAAAACATTTCCGAAGGTAATTTGTCTTCCGAAGGCAATTCCTATTTCCGAAGGTAAAGTTTACTTCCGAGGTAGAGATTGCTTTCCGAAGGGAGAGATTTTGTAAGCTTCAGAAGTAGATCTGATATGAAATCAATCGCTTCTTTAGAGACTAAAAACTCTTCCGAGAAGAAAATTATCCTTGGAGAAATTTTGCTTCGGAAGATATGAAGATAACTTCCGAGGGTTAATTTCTCTTCAGAAGAAATTTATACTTAGAAGATTTCAGAGAGATCTTTTGTAACAGGGCTTAATTTGTATTGACATGAGACTTTACATATTAAAAGGTTTTCAAAAGAGGTAATCTAATCAATGTTTATCATCCCAATAGCTGTTATAAGATACTTAAATCTTTGTTCATCAAAGGCTTTGGTGAATAGATCAGCATATTGTTCATTTGAATCAACTTTGATTAGTTTAATTAGATTCTTTTCATGAATATCTCTAATGAAATGGTGCCTCATATCAATGTGCTTTGTCTTGGAGTGCTTCACTGGATTTTCAGTGATAGAGATAGCACCGTTGTTGTCAATATGGATAGGAGTACTCATAAGGTTGAATCCGTAGTCCAACATCAGATTTTGAATTCACAGCAGCTGAGCATAGCAACTAGCAGCAGCAATGTATTCAGCTTCAACAGTTGATG
Source organism: Flaveria trinervia (assembly GCA_025506515.1). Classification (NCBI taxonomy): domain Eukaryota; kingdom Viridiplantae; phylum Streptophyta; class Magnoliopsida; order Asterales; family Asteraceae; genus Flaveria; species Flaveria trinervia. Next base: position 25,733,068 of record CM046449.1, on the reverse strand, counting down.
TAGAGACACAGGATTGTTTCTTGCATTGCCATGAGATGATCCTTCCACCAAGAAATTGACATCCTCCTGATGTTGCTTTCTTGTCAATGTTGCAGCCACCATAGTCACTGTCAGAGTATCATAGAGATTAAAATCATTGTTTCTAGGATACCAGAGATCTAGTTTAGGTGCTCCTTTGAGGTATCTAAGGATTCTCTTGGTAGTAGCTAGGTGAGACACCTTTGGAGCAGCCTGATATCTTGCATAGATGCAAGTTGCAAACATAATATTAGGTCTACTGGCTGTAAGATACATCAGAGACCCAATAATCTCCCTATACTGATGTTGATCAGTATCCTCCCCCTCAAGGTCAGGACAAAGATTATGGTTTCTGGTATGGGTGTCTTGGATGGCTTGCAATCTTTCATCTCAAATCTTTCTAAGGTGTCATTAACATACTTAGATTGATTAATGAAAAATCCTTCATTCAGTTGTTTCACTTGAATTACAAGGAAAAAGTCCATTTAACTCATCTCAAACTTCCTCTTCATAATGCTTTAAAAGTACTTACACATTTGGTCATTTGAAGAACCAAATATGATGTCATCAACATAGACTTAAACAAGCAAAATGTCCTTACCAGACTTTCTTATAAATAAAGTCTTGTCAATGGTTCCTCTGGTGTAGCCATTCTTAAGGAGAAACTGAGACAAAGTCTCATACCACAGCCTTGGTGCTTGGTGCAGCCCATATAAAGCTTTATCCAATTTGCACACATAGTGAGGATGTTGTGGGTCTTCAAATCCTGGAGGTTGGCACACATACACTTCCTTATCTAAATCCCCATATAGAAAGGCACACTTGACATCAAGCTGGTAGACAGTAAAGTTCTTGGAAGAAGCATAAGCAAGGAAGATCCTAACTGCCTCATGTCTTGCAACAGGTGCAAAGACATTAGTATAATCAATTCCTTCCTCTTGAGTGTATCCTTGAACTACTAGTCTTGCCTTGTTCTTGATGATCAAGCCTCTGTCATCTCTTTTGTTCCTGAAAACCCATTTAGTGTCTATTGGTACTTGACCAGATGGTAGCGAACATAGGTTCCAAACCTTCTGTCTTTTGAATTGAAGCAGCTCCTCTTGCATCGATTCAACCCAGCTACTATCCTTCAAGGCATCTTCCACCTTCTTGGGTTCCATCTGGGATAAGAAGCATGAGTACAAGCAGACATTCCCATGATGAGTCTGCCCTCTTGTTCTCACATGTTCAGAGACATCTCCAATGATGTTCTTAGTTGGATGAGTATTTTGAACCCGTAAACGAGGAAGCACTTTCAGTTGCAAAGATAAGTCCACATTAGACATATTTTGCTCAGGAACTAGAACACTTTGTCCAGCTATTGTTTCAAGTTCATGTAATGAGGACTGATTGAATGAAAGAGAAACATCATCAATTGTTGGCTGTGAAGTAGCATTAACAGTCACCTGTTCCTTCAAAATGCTACCTCCCTCAGCTTGGTGTTATGTTGGATCACCTGATGAGTTTTGAGGATCAACAAGTTATTCACTGGTTGAAGCTTCACTATTCCTCAATATCGTTATACTTTCTGATCTGTGAATAGTGCGAGCTTGATTTTTTGCATGTCTTGGAGAACCTGGAAGAGGTCTGGGTAGCTCAAACAGTTGATCAACATCAATAGCAACATCATATTAAGCACCTGTTCCAACTGAAACATTCTCATAAGAAGGTTTAGAATAGTTTGGAAACAATTCTAAATAAAAGATATGATCAGGGCCATTCCCCCTAACACAAGGAGTGTGCTCATTAACAACTATATTGAATGACTCCTCAAATTGTTGATTCTTAATGTTGTATACTCTGTAAACTTTGGAGCTAGAAGAGTATCCAACAAATATAGCATCATCCGACTTTTCATCAAATTTTGCTAAATTGTCCTTTGTGTTAAGTATGGTACACCTGCTGCCAAAGGACCTCAGAAAGCAAATAAACGGTGGCCTCTTGTTCCATAGCTCATAAGTGGTTTTTACATGTGGCTTAACTACAAGAACTCTATTCTACACATAGCATGCAGTGCTGACTGCCTCTGCCCAGAATGTTAGAGGTAGTTTGGAATCAGCTAACATAGTTCGAGCAGCCTCAATAAGTGTCTTGTTCCTCCTCTCAGCAACACCATTTTGTTGAGGAGTTATGGGAGCATTATATTGTCTGGCAATCCCTTTCGGGTTACAGAATGAGTCAAGAATGAAGTTCTTAAACTCAGTCCCTTGATCACTCCTAATAATCTTAACCTTGTGGTCAGTTTGATTTTCTATTTTAAGAATAAAAGATTTTAATGTTTCAGCAGTTTCATCTTTAGTTCTTAAAAAGAATACCCATGTAAATCTTGTAAAATCATCAACTATCACAAGGCAGTATGATTTCCTTCCAATGCTTATTATACTTGTGGGACCAAAGAGATCAATGTGAAATAAGTGTAATGGAGTAATGATGGAGTTAACACTTTTGGATTTATGAGAGGTCCTATGTTGCTTCCCTTTCAGGCATGCAACACAGTTGTCTTTGCAAAAAAATTACTTTTTAGGCAAACCATGTACCAAGTTATTTTTTGCCAATTTATTCATTATCTTAAAATTTAAATGACACATACATTTATGCCAAAGTGTTGACTCATCACTACCAGCTTTGGAAAGAAAGCATGATACTTCACCCATTGGGGAAGCATTCTTCATATCTAGCTTGTACATATCCCCTTTCCTGGGAGATCTAAGAAGCACCAATTCTGGGGGAATTGTCATCCCTGTTTTGAGGATAATGCACTCATGCTCTGTGAAAAGCATCTGGTGCTTTTGATCACAGAACTAAGAAACACTTAACAGATTGTGTTCAAGCTGTTTGACAAAGTTAACTTTGTCAACTTCTAACTTACCATTGGATATACTCCCTCTGCCAGAAATATATCCTTCGGCCTCACATCCAATTTAGAAAGGACCTCCATCATAGTGTTGAAACTATTGAAGGAGAGATCTGTTCCCTGTCATGTGCCTGGAGCATCCACTGTCTACAATCCAAACATTGTTGTTCTTGTCATATGGATGTCCCTGCACATAAGGTGAGATTATTAGTTTTCATTGGAGACCCAAGCCTTGTTGGTCATGGGTTCCTCCAAAGATAGTGAGATAATTGAACCAAAAGTTAAGCATGGGGGTTCAATGGATGTTTTTGAAGATGAGGTTTGTGTTGCAACATCTTTCTTGATCTTCCAATCCATCCTTTGGTTGATCATGGAAGATATACTTGTAGAAGCTTTTGTAGCATGGCGTTCTTCCAAAGATTCTTTATTTTCGGAAGAAGCTTTCATCACCTTTTCTTCTGAAGCAGTCTTCTTCTGGGATGGTTTCAAGGGAATTTTCTTTTCTTCAGAATTTTAACTACTTTTGTTTCCGAAGCCATTTTCCCTTTGGAAGAAGGAGTTTCTTCCAAAGACAACCTGGCTTCAGAAATTAGCTTTCCCTTTTTCATCACTTGGACCATCTGATAAGGTCCAAATGAGAAACCTTCCCTGACTTCTTCTTTTCTAACATTATTTGCATAATGTGTGCTAGCAGGATTGTAGTAACAATCTTTAGCCATGTGGTTTTGCAGATCACATATGATGCATGTAATGTTAGTCTTTTGGGAGCTTGTAGGTTGGTGTTTCTTAGTCTTTCTCTCTTTGTCAGCAACATTTCCCTTCAACTTCTGATCCTTTGGTAGGACAGGAGTGCTGGTATTACAATCCTTTCCTAAATCAGAAGTACCCATCACCTCGAATCCAGCTGAGATAAAAACACCCTTTTTGTTTTGGGTCAATCATCAGCTTAGACTCAACAACTTTCTTAGCAATTCTTCTCGCAGCTTTAGCTCTGCTTCTGCAGGCTTTGGTGGTAAGTGTTTGATCTTCACTGGGAGATATGGGTAGATTTACCTGTTCCTTCTTTGTGGTGGCCACTATTGTTGCATCATTTTTGAACTCATGTGAAGATGGGTCAGCAGTTGGGACCTCTTGCTCTTCAGTACCACATCTAGGTTGTCTTATGGACTTATAAGAATGTGGTAGAGCAATTTCATTGGTCCCCAACCCTCCTTTGTTTTGATAATAGATTTTGGAGTTGGAGGATGATGCAATAATAGCTTGGAAGTTTTGCTTAGAAATAGCATACTTCCTGGCTAGAGCCTCAACGGTGACAAGCTGGGCTTGAGCCTTAGACAATTTGGATATTAAATCCTTTATTTAAGTCTTGTAATTGGTATGTTCATGTTTTAATAAGGAAACAATTTTCTCTAACTCTTCAATTTTCTTTAGGTAGTCAGATTCTGCCCTTTTAAAATCATATTTCAAAATGTTTAACGACTCAATATCAGATTTAATTTCCCTATTGTAGTCCTGATATAATTTAACCTTAGCTATATAGGCAAGAGTACAAAGATGTTCATATACCTGGTTGTCATCTGTTCCGGCCATGAGAGCTTGAGCAGGAGTCACAGTTTGAACCATAAAGCTCCAGTCAACTTCTTGAGCCATTGCAACTGTTTCTGTTGACTTTCCAGTGGGCTTTAATGAAGAGGGATGTGTGGAGGCCTATGGGGTTCCCGGGTTTGATTTGGGAGCCTTGCATTACCTAGCAAAGTGACCAAGTTGGTTATAGTTGTAACATTTGGCCTTGGTCTTGTCAAACCAAACTTGCTGGCAGTTGGGTTTTGAGCGAATTGCCTTCCAGTTCTCTTAAAGAACTTCTTCACTCTGTAGGTTAAAAGAGCCATCTATTGGACGATGTCTACATACTCTACATCATCTGGACTAAAATACTCTAGATCATCAAAACAATATTGAAAATCACCAGAGTGCCTACTTCCTGAGACAAAGGCACAACTGTCCTAAAAGGAGTTGTGCTGAGCCTGTTGAGACCTTGGAGTCTCAGGGAAAGTGATGTAAGGTCCAGAAGAGCAGGATGGCTGTTGGTTGTATGTCAGGTTTTGCTGAGGTTGTGGGGGTACTGAGCCTTCAATAACCATTAAAGTGTTGCTAGCAGGAAGACTCAGAGGTCTGCTTGTTTGGTGGCCCTTCTTACTGTCCATCTCTAACCGGTATCCATTAGGATGCCGTAGAGTTTAGTCATGGTAAGAGTGTTCAAGTTCTCTGTCCTTTTGATAGAGACACAGTAGAATGTCCACTCATTTGGAAGAGCACTCATGAACTTTCTTGTGAGATCTCTGAGTTCAGGAGTGATCTTCATAGACTGAAGTGAAGAAATAAGATCCATGTACCTGAAATACTGCTGGCTGAGGGTCTCTCTAGCAATATAAGTGAAGTTCTCAAACTGCTGCTTCAGTGAGTCCTTCTTGGAGTCGTTGGAGCTTGAATACATCTGAGCAGGTGCATCAAACAATTCTTTAGCAGACTTACAATGCTCAAACCCCACCATGATGGAGTTAGGTATTGCAGTCATCAGAATAGTCATAGCATAGCCGTCGTTGTCCATTTTCTTTTGGTCCTCGTCAGAATAATCTTCAATAGCTTTTTCTATCATGGCACCGTTTCCACTAGGTGATGCCACCTTTGGTTTATACAGGCCGTTGACAATGGAGTTCCACATTTTGCTGTCTTGGTATCTGATGAAGCCTTCCATTCTTCTTCTCCAAGACCTGAAGTTTTCAAGAGGAATGATGGGAGCTTTGGTCATGGTTACCATCTCTACTTCGGATTTGTTAAGAGCCATTTTTGTGAGAGTTGTAAGGATGAGTGAAAAACGGTTGATTTGGATGGTTAGATCTCACAATCAAGAGCCTAAAAAGCTCTTATACCAATTGCAGGATCAGTTTTTGTCACTAAACACTTGGTTTGCTCTCAAACTCACTTAACCAACACTCTAGATGAAAGCAAAATCTTTAAGAGTTGATAACAATATAATAAGTAATAACAAAACACAAGAAGTAATTTTCAAGGTACTTGCATATATTGCTTCTCAACTCAAATATGACAAGACTCTTACAAGCATGTGCTTATGAGTTACAATGAGAGACTATATATAATACTACCTACAGCCGATATACTTTGATACCAGCTGGAATCCTCTAACTAAAGCAAATACTACAAAGCTATAGTTTAAGGTATCTCAGATAAGGCTTTATTTGAGATATGGTAGTCAGGACATGTCCCTGACTTACCTTTTGTCACCAACTAAAGTTGGTAACTTGTACTAACATAAAAAGGTGAACAGTGGAATAAAGTATGGTCAACTACATGGCTCTTTGAGAAAACGCCATGCAGTATCAGAGGTCTATAGCGAAGTGTCAGGTAACATACTTATGTCCACTGGTTCATAGCATGTCTTCCGAAGGTTAAATGGCTTCGGAAGAACAAGTACTTCCGAAGCCACTTATACTTCGGAAGAGGCTGCTTCTTTTGAGGCTTGAGAAATTCTTCTTTCTTCATACTTTAGAAGTAGTCTTCTGATTTCTCTGTTTGAGACTTCATCTTCAGAAGTGAATACTTTATCTTCGGAAGAAGAGCTTTGCCTTCGGAAGTGGAACTTTTCTTTGTCTTCGGAAGAACTCTACTTCCTTCGAAAGTTCCACACTTGGCTTCGAAGCCTTTGTAAGCAGCACCAAAATTTGTCTAAGTGATTTGGTTTTGGTTGCACCAGCCTTCTTCTTGATCCAACAGAAAGTGATAAAATAGACAACTTAGGACACATAGATTTTAGAAATAATATGATTAAGTTTTAATAAAAGCTACTCAAAGTTAACCTAATAGTTGATACAAGATATTTAAATCTTTGATCATCAAAAGCCTGGTTAACAGATCAGCATATTGTTCATTTATTTAAACTTTGACTAGTTTTATCAATCTCTTCTCAAAGTTATCTCTAATTAAATGATACATGATATTGATGTAGTTTGTCCTTGAGTGCTGCATAGGATTCTCTGTGATAGAGATTGCATCGTTGTTGTCTATGTGGATAGGAGTCTCTTTGAAGTTGAATCCATAATCTAGAATCTAATTCTAAATCCAAAGCACTTGAAGACAACAACTTGTAGTAGCATTGTATTTAGCTTCAATAGCTGATGCAGAGACATAGGATTGCTTCTTACATTGCCATGAGACTATCCTTCCACCAAGGAACTAATCCCCCTGATGTAGACTTTGCAGTCATATTGCAACCACCATAATCACTATCTATATATGCATACAAATTGAAGTTAGAATTCTTTAGATACCAAAGGCCAAGAGTTGAGGTTGTTACACCCTGAAAGGATCATACATGCCAACTCAATGGGTGAATTGATGATTGGTCAGCTGAAATCCCACAACTCCAAGAACCAATGCGGATGAAGATCTGCAAGGAAAATAGCAAGTGTTATCTTCCGCATTAGTTAATGCGGAAGACATAACTCTGATGCGGACAAGTGTTTACTCTTCCGCATTGACTAATGCGGAAGACATAATACTAATGCTGAAGAACAAGTTACTCTTCCGCATTGACTAATGCGAAAGAACAAAAGAAGATGCGAACATGTTAGGATTTGGTATTTAATCAAACACCAACTGATTAATCTGTTAAACCAAACCAAATAGTGCGGAATCCTATTTGATTGGCGATCCAATCAGTGAGAACGCACGTAGACACAATAACGTATTGAATCTAACGTCAAGAATCGATTAGGAATCAATCTACAGCGTTCTATGAACTTGGAGTACGAACATAGAGGCTTCTGGACGGCTAGGGTACGTCTAGAGTTGAAGTGGATTGACTGCTTACGTTATTCCACAAATTAGGTGGTATTTATAGGTTGGGGTTGCTCATTCATGCGACTGAACCATTAGCATGGTTCATTCGTGCGATTGAGCCATGCGATTGATCTATTTGCATAACTGAGTGTTCAGTCATGCGACTGAGTCAGATGCATGAAGTTGTTCAAGCGTATGAACTATTTAGGCGCATGGACACTCAGTCGCATGGCCATTCGGACGCATGACCACTGTTGGGGCGCATGGTCCAATTGGACGCATGAGAACTTCACTTCTCCAAGTTTGAATGTATTCAATACTATAACATTATGTATAACAATTCAAACAATCACAAACCTATATAATCAAGTCAATGTGTGTTTAAACAACTCATTAATGAAATATTAAACATTATAAACACAACCAAACATTTGTATTTCATTAAGTACCCAACGATTACATAAGCACAAGACAATGAAGACATATTACATTCAGATCAGGATCTAGGTACATATATGTATCAACAAACTCCCCCTTGGACCTAGATCTATCTATTGTCTAACATCTTTCATGATTTCCTCAAACTTCTTGTACTTAGCTTCTTTGGTGACTCCTATGTTTATCTCAAAAGCAAACCAGAGTCTTATCACTTTCTGGAACTGTAAAGCTTGTACAATATCCTGTGGGTCGTAGAACAGTGGCCACTTGTATAAAGTATAAACATCATGTGCTGACAAGTTGGTGAGCCACATCGGGTCAAACACCCTTATGGTTTCCATTGTGCCATTCCTATTCAAGACTATCACGGCTCTCCCGTTCTCCAATCGTAGTACGACCATTTGAAGTGTGGAGTGAAGTCCTGAGGCATCTCACGTAGTGGGATCTTTGACATTGTACGTGGTGGATTCCACTTCAGCACTACTCTAGGTTTGCCAGTTATTGCATCAACCTCAGATCTTTTGATGTACCTCGTTGGTTGTTAAGGTTTGAAGTTGACCCATCTGGTGTGGTACTCCCTCTTTAGAGCTGCTTCAAACCAGCCTGACATATTACGAGGGTCAGCATATAGCAAGTTTAACTTTGCTAACTGGTTGAGCTCAAAACCTGGAAGAGTCTTCAGATCATGTGGAAATCTGAAGTACTCAATTCCCTTCTCACGTTTAACCGTGTAAACGTTGAGGTCTGCAAAATGTGCGCATGCTATGATCCTGCCTGCCACCTTTTGATGTTTCTTGACCTGATATAGTTTGGTGTAGACAGTTGAAGTTGTAGCACTGCGTTGGGCTCTTATCTCTTCAAAACATGCTGCCCATTTAGCTTTTTTGATGTTGACTTCGGCGTCTGAGGCTTGGGCCATCTCTTTATCTTTTTCTGACTCTTTCTCCATTTTATCCAGAGGCTCAAAAGTGTCACTGACAAGAGTTTCTACCAGATTTGGAATGACATTTCCTTCATTGTCAGTGTACTCTAGATATTGTTGTGCAGTGACATCTTCAATCTCGATCTCATCGACATCCTGAAGCTTATCGTCACTCTCCTTTTGCACAGTTGGAGCATCTTTCACAATCTCATCAGGATTGAGTCGAAACATTTCAGCCAGTTACTCGTTGGTGAGATCATGAATTATCTCTCCTTCTTCAGGAGTGTAATTTACCGATCTCCTGACAATCCCCTGCAGATCAAGAATCATTGTGAGTTGAGTCTTGATCTATTGGAGGGGAACAACATCATATTCATCTCCTTGGAAATTTGGATCTGCTTGATTTAAAACATGTAACACATCAATCATTAGTCAACAATCAAAGCAGTAAACATCAATAATAACATAAACCATTAATTACATTCATTTGATACAATATTCAGATACATATGATGTAAATAACATGAATAACTATGCATTACTCTTGTCTTGAATAGCTGGTGTGTCATTAGGATTAGCAGAAGATGATGGGGCTCCTTGGTCTTGATTTTTCTTTGTGCACCTCTCTGAACTTGAGCTGATGTAGATGCAGCTGCATCTCCTTCTTCATCATCACCATCATCGACATTATCACCGATCAGTGTCAGCCCCTTGATCATCACAATCATCATCATCATCATCATCACTGTCATCGTCATCACCATCATCTCATCTCCTTCTCGGATCTTTAGAGGCTCATCTTTGGATCCCTTCAGTCTCAGCATAAGCTTCTTGTTCTGGGCTCTAAATCTTGTATCCTTTGTACTGAGGATGTATGCATCTCTCTCAGCTCTGTGATTTCTTGGCTCTGATCCTCTAACCTTTGGGCTTGGGAGGCATTAAGCTCCATCAGCTGATTAAGCTAAGAGGCTCGCTGTTCATCCGTCGCCAGCAGTTTCAGCACTAACCGGTTAAGGTTAGCCAACTGCTCCTCCAACCCGACAGATGGGTAAAAGGATCCAAAAACAGGTGGGACCTGTGAAGAGGTCCCGACTCCATGGCCTGTGGTGGTGGTAGTGGATGTAGAGAAGATTGGGGGTGGTATAGATGTGGATGGCTGTGGATGAGCTATAGTGGTGGTGGATGGGAGGTGTGTAACTGGTGGAGTAGGTGTGGAAGTGATGTATGAGGTGGTAGTGGTGGTGGGTAGAATGGTGGTAGTGGATGTAGTGGTAGTGGTGGTAGGTGGAGTGGTGGTAGCTGTGGTGGTGATAAAGGTGATTCTGCACTTCTTTTTTTCAAGCTGTGGGGATGAGCCATCCTATTCTTCCTCGATCCAGTAGAGGAGGATGCTCCCCCTAGAACACGGCCTGGCAGATTAGGAGTATATGTAGGATCATCAGTAGTCTCTCCCAATCCGCCTGGGCTTTCACCAACCGCCCAGAGCCCTCGTTTGGTGGGAACGACTTTACTTCCCACAGTCCGAATCAGTGGCTCCTCATCTGACTCCTCCTCTTCCTCACCAAGCATGAAACCCTGGTGAAATCCAGTAGTCTCAGCGATATCTCCAATGGGGGCAGATGCTGGTGATACAGTATCAGCAGGGGGGTTACTTTGTCGAGTGGGCAATGTATTTCCTGCATCCCCATTATCATCGTCATCAGAGTCATGCTCTGGGAGCTGTAGCTGCTCGTCTTCGGAGTCGCTGTCTGTGTGACTCCACTTACGTCTGCCTGGCGCCACATAACTCTGATTGGCCAGATGGCCTATCAGTCTCTTCACCTGTGGCTTTACTTGCTTACCCCGATAGACTCTCATACGACCCAGGGTCGTATCATCCATGATCTCTAAAACCATAGCATCGTGGCTTTCCTTGGAAGTGATGGCAGCTTCTCATTGAAAATCAGCTGCAAGAATCTGGGGTACATGCAAAAACCCTCCTTACCTTTTGCCTCCAGATTCTCCACAAGGTAAGAGAAGATCATGCTCGAGAAGCTGAAGGGGTAGTTCAGCACCGTGCCATATAGGCATTCTGGATCTGGTCTGAAAGATCATCAAACCCACCTCTTATGGAAGTGATGCATTTCAATATGACATGTGCCAAGTACTTGTACTGGGGACACAGGTTGCTTTTGTTGAGCACACCTGAGTTGATGTCCCAACCGTACTTAATCCTCAGAAAGCAACCTCTTACTGTCAGCAGGTGTAGCTTGGTGGGGTGATTAGTATCGTCCCTCAGCTCAAGTACTCTCTAAATATCGGCAGCAGTGATCTCAATAGCCATCCCACAGATAGAGCTTCGTATGCTATACGGCTCTCGTGATCGATCAACATAAGCATTCTCCCAAAAGGCCTGGTGTAAAGAGCTGTAGGGAGTGCATGGAGTAGAATGGCCTTGTGGATCCTTGATCGTCGAAGAAACGCGATGATCTCTATAAACTCGGCACCATTCCTAGTTGTTGGTCTAGATGAGCACATATATTGTGCTTAGGGTTGATAGACCATCTAGCAGCCATCAAACTGAAACACAAGACACATAATCATTAGATAATCACATACCACAAATTAGTTCTAAGTATCTTGTTTGAATTCATTCTAATTCATTCACGTGAATGAATCATGCGACTGTGGTCAGTCGGTTATCCTATCATGCGACTGGACTCATTCGGGTGAATGAACATGCGACTAAGTTCAATCGGTTGGCTGAGCCTGCGATTGTTTCAGTCGGCTGACTAATCTCATTCGCATGATACATTCGGCTGATTGATCCATTCGGCGGCTCAATCGTGCGATTTGAGTTCATCTAGACGACGAGTCGCATGACCTACTGTTCGATCGACTGAGGTCCGAATCTTGACCAATGCATGAAATTTAACGTGGTTTAATGGGTCTTTAGACTCGCAATCTCTTAACTAATGACCTATTAAACTTAGTTTTAACATTTTACTTAGTTTCAGTAGGTTATTAGGTCATTTAAAGATTCGGTTCTTGTTTCAATCTACCATCACAAATTAGGGCACCATTTCTCCTGATTTCTGTGAGATTTCATCTCATTATACCTGTATAAAAGCAACCACACGTCAGAAGATCAAGAGGAAGAGTAATGAGGTCTATAAGAAATTTGGGCAGAGTAACGGTATGGTGTGCGATTTAAGGGCGATTGGGAGTGGTGAGAAGAATGTGATCGACTGTGACCCTTTATATACTGAATCTGAGTTCAATCGGCCGACTGGACTCATTCGCTCAGTTCATTTGGGCGAATGAAACTCAGTCAGGCGATTTACTCAGTCGATCACCTTCAGTCGGCCGACTGAAGCTCAGTCGGTCGACTGACTCAGTCGCACACTCCCATTCGGACGAATGGCTCATTCTGATAACCCATTCGGGTGAATGGCTCATACTCATGTCCATTCGGCTGTTTAATGCATGAGTATGGGCCATTCGCCTGATTGGTCCAGTCGTGCGAATGTGTCATACCCTTTAGGTTTTTCTCACTTTATGACCATTTGACTTTTAGACCCATTTAAACTATTGATTTAACATTATGAACACTTGATCATCTCAGACATGATCATTTTAACTTAAAACTTTTGATCACCTTAGACGTGATCCTTTTAAGACATTTTGTCACCTCAGATGTGACCTAATTTTTACTTGAAAGCACATGTGGTCACTTCAGACGTGACCTTTTTGATGATAAAGTCCTTTATCAACTTACATGACATAGTCCGATACTACACAAAACTGAAATAGACTAAAGTTGTACTTACATAAAAGACTTAAAACTGAATATTATACTAAGACATGTTTTTGTGTTTTTTGAGGGTTAATTCTAAGATGTAACTCTAAGGAATATTCTTCTGAGAGGGCAGCTTCAATCTTTTAAACCATACACGGACCAATTCAAGCTGGAATCATACATGATATTCAAATTATTTGGGACAAGTTAGCTAAAACCTTTGATGCTCTTTCCTTGTATTTCATCTAGAGTCATTTAGCAAATTTAGGAAATCATACTAGTACTATTAGGTCCCCACACTGATTTGAACTTTCAAGAATTGTAGCCACAGGGATTGCCAGTATACTTATCCTCTTAAATCCATACACAGACTTTCAACACAGTTGGTGATCGTCTTAAGGTTTGTTTATTTCAACAAGCATTTGTGGATCCCACACTTATATGGTAATCAACATTCCTCAGGAGATTTTTGAGCGGTCTTAGGGTAGAATTCAAGAAGAGACTATCCATAGAATTTTCAAAGAGAAGCCAATCCTCAGGTCAGTGCCATCGCACAGCAGAGAGGCGGCAAACAACAATGAGTTCTAGAATATATAGGTTATGCTTATCCTCAGGTCAGTGCCACCGCACAACAGAGAGGCACATAATCTATCTTCTTGTTTGAGCAACTTTTTTTCTTTTAGCACAGATCTCACCAACAACCTAGGTTATCAGTTTGATTGTATTTGCATTTTTCATGTGCTTTTGCTCATGCTTTGGTCATACGCACACTTTTGTGGCGTTTATTTTGCTAGTCTCCCTTATTGGAATCTTGTTGATTGTGTTAACCAGGGATAAGGCGTTACCCACAGCTAGTCAAACATTTTAGTTTAATCTTGAGATCACCAAAAAGGTCTAGTCGTCTATTGTGTTGAATCTACCAACAAATCAACTGTGGTCTAGCAACCTCTAGGTCTACTTTCTTTGTGTTACCTTAGTAGTAGCTAGCCTAACTATCATATTTCCTTTTATATTGCTCAGACTACACAGACTTATACTTGAACTTTGCATCTTTTTCAATTTTGATTTTAAAGTCCCAAATGGTTTGTACCTGTGTACTATCATATTCCAGACATTAAATAGGTATCACACATATGATCTATTTATTATCAGCTCGCCTATCCTTTTCCCTTGTTTTTTTTAATTAGACCTATTCTCCCCCTAAAATTCTAAAACCACTATGTATTTTCATTTTAGGATTTTAATGGGCAAGGAAATAACCTAATTGTATTTCACGAAATAACATTAAACAAAAACACGAGAATAAACTAAAAGAAAATTAAAAATTAAAAAATTTAAAGAAACTAGACACGACGCATCAGACTATACATGGTCATCTTCAGGAATGACCTCACTTTTCTTTTTAACACAATTGACCTCTAACAGATATAGAAAACGTGGTTTGTCAAAAGCCTTTGTATAGAGGTCAGCGTGTTGAAAATCAGTGTTTATTTTATCACATCGATTAAATTCTTTTCAAAACAATCACGTATGAAGTGATATTTGATTCCGATGTGTTTGGTCTTATGATGTTGGACCGGGTTTTTAGTGACTGCAATCGCAGCAGAGTTATCAACAAAGATAGGAGTGGAAGTGAAATGCAAACCATAATCCCATATTTGCTGTTGAATCCATATGATTTGGGAATAGCAGCTTGCAGCAGCAACGTATTCGGCTTCACAGGTTGACAGAGCAACCGAGGTCTGCTTCTTACATTGCCAGGTTACTAATCTTCTCCCAAAGAACTGACACCCTGCTGATGTAGACTTGTAGTTCATCTTGCAGCCGCCGTAATCTGAGTCACTATGTGCTGTAAGTTCAAAGTCATCATCATGAGGATACCCAACCCAAGTGTGGGTGTGCCCTTCAGATAACGAAATATCCTCTTGACTCCAATTAAATGGTTCACCTTAGGCTTTGCCTGATATCGTGAGCATAAACATGTAGCATACATGATATCAGGTCTTGAGGCCGTGAGATACATGAGAGAACCAATCATCCCTTGGTACATAGTGGCATCTACCAGATCACCGTTCTCGTCACGTGCTACATCATGGTTTGTAGCCAATGGAGTGCCAGCTATGGAAGCATTCTCCATATCAAACCGAATAGAATATCTCCTACATACTTGGTCTGATGTAGGAAGATTCCTTTTGGTGTCTGATCCACCTGTAACCCGAGAAATAATTTCATCTCCCCCATGGCACTCATCTCAAACTCCGCCTTCATTACTGCTTCGAATTCTTTGCATAATTCTTCTTTCTTTGAACCGAAGATTATGTCATCTACATAGATCTGTACTAGCAGTAAGTCTCCATCTTTTTCTTTGATAAATAGTGTGCAGTCAATGACTCCACTGCGAAATCCGTGTTTCAAGATGAGTCGAGAGTTTCTCATACCAAGCCTGTGGAGCTTGATAAAGCCCGTATAGAGCCTTGTGAGTTTGTAGACTCTATCCTGATGATATGGATCCTCAAATCCCTCGGGTTGACTGACGTACACTATTCTCTGATCTCACCATGAAGGAATGCACTCTTCACATCAAGTTGATAAACTTTGATTTTCATATAAGATGCATAGGCAAGGAGATGCGGATGGCTTCCATCCTTGCCACTGGTGCAAATACTTCATTGTAATCGATACCCTCAACTTGTCGAAAACCTTGAACAACAAGCCGAGCCTTGTTTCTGATGATCACTCCCTGATCATCTTTCTTACATTTCAAGAGCCATTTGGTGCCACTGACTTTAGCACCTTTAGGTTTATCAACTAGTGTCCATACACCTAACTTCTTAAATTGAAGAAGTTCTTCTTCAATGGCACTAACCCAAGCCTCATCATTTAGTGCTTCACTCACATACTTTGGCTAAAACTAAGACATAAAGCAACGGTAGGCACCGTCGTGAAGGTATCCTTTTTCCATCACAAAGGCATAATCAGCTGAGTACAATTGATTTCTAGTTTGAACCCCTGATCTCACATCTTCTATAATACTATCTAAAGGATGATAGACGTTTAGACGTGAGCCAGGGGTTGTCGGAACAACCACTTCAGAGTCAAGATTATGGCGAATTGGTTCTGGATCTGAAACAATAGGAGTCTGAGGTTCTGAAGGTTCAGAAGCATCACTAGTCGATGCTTGTGAACTTGTGGTAGTCGAAACTGTACATCCTGGTTGATCTGATCATTTTCTTCATTTTCTTCATCAGAGGAGGAGTCACTCACATCAACTGCTCCCCCTGAGTTAGTAGGAACATGACTTGTTGAATCTTGATATGGTGTGTTCAAGACATCGTACATCATCTTATTTGCCAACTCGTCTTCTGAAGAAGAGGTAAGTTGAAGGACTTGAAGAATCCATCATAGTCGAAGAAGTAAGCAGGCCCTTTTCTAGCAGGGGTGTGATATATCTCTGAACATCAACATTACACCACCCTCTACTGGACCGTTGAGTGTTGTAAACTCTCTTGTTTGGTATGTTGTATCCTAAGAAGATCCCTTCATAACCTTCTCACTGAATTTTCCCTCCTGAGTCTTTTTCAGCAGGGTGCACGGAGCTCCAAACGGCTCGAGATATTCCAAGTTAGGTTTACGTCACTGTAATAACCCGTAGCAAGTTTTTCCATGGCATTTTACTACCAGAACTCGATTGAGAGTATAACATGCATTTGCCACTGCTTCATTCCAAAATTGGATAGGCAGTTTCGAGTCTGCCAGCATTGTCCGTGCTGTCTCTATCAAGCTGCGGTTCTTCCGTTCAGCAACGCCGTTCATCTGAGGGGTATAAGCCGAGGTAAATGGATGCACAGTTCCTTTTTCCTTTCAATAGTCCTCCATCCTCTGATTCTTGAACTCGGTTCTGTTGTCTGATCGCACCTGTCTTACCTTCAGCTTGTATGGGATTCCAGTGTAGTTACCAATTCCTTGAAGGATTCAAACGTTTCTGATTTGGATTTCAGAAACATTACCCAAGAGAACCTTGAGTAGTCATAAGTAACTACATAGCAATACAAGTCACCTACGATGCTTCTTGTACTGACTGGACCAAACAGATCTATGTGAAGAAGCTCAAGAGGAAGTTCTATAGAATGAACTTGCTTTTCCTTATGAGATTTCTTCGTCTGTTTGCCCTTTTTGCATGCAACACAAAATTCTGGGAGTTGGAAGTTTTTGACATTTACTCCTCTCACAAGATCATTCTGGATCAAATGATTCATTTTCCTCGGATTTATGTGTCCCATTCTCCTATGCCAGGAGATGGATTCCTTCTCAGTAGCTTTGGACAAGAAGCATTGGACTTCATGATCAGTTGTGGAGACCTTTGAAAGATCCAAGACATAAAGATCATTATATCTTGAAGCTGACATTAGGATCTGGTCCTCCGGGATCATGTAGTCCTTCTTTAGAACGTAACACTTCTTGTTGTCAAAAACTACCTTGAATCCTTTATCACAGATTTGAGAAACTGAAAGCAAGTTATTTTGTAATTGTTGGACATAGTTTACCTTGTCAAACTTAACTTTCTCATTTCCCACTTCTCCTTGGGCTGTGATATACCCACCTTTGTTTCCAGCAAATTAAACATGCCCTCCTTTAATTTGTCTGACAATTGATAAGAGAGCTCTGTTCCCTGTCATGTGCATGGATGCTCCGCTATCTACAATCCACGTGTTAGTCTCAGCACTATAGCGAACACCCTGCACATTCAATGAAAACATTAGTTCATGTTAGGAACCCAAGCCTTAACTGGCTTGGGTTTCCCTAAGGCATCACACATCATAAACTCAACCCATTGACCCTTTGAGGTTGAGAGTTGCTCAGATTCCTGTTTGTTCTCATTTTCAGGCACTAAGGAGGTTTTTTCTTTCCATAATCCAGATTTGTGTAAGGCCTGTTTGTGATAAACAGACGACTGTATAATGGGTTGAACTTTGGATTCACTATCCCCTTTTGGAGGCGTCACTGAGTTCCTCTTAAAGGATCTAGATGTGGATGCAGAAAGTTCAACTTTCCTCCTCGGTGTCTAGTAATAAGGACAATGAGACGCTATGTGACCATACTCTCCACAATTATAGCAGGATCTGCTTTCAATTTTACGATTTAAATGTTTTGGTGGAGATGTAGATGTCACACGGTTGACCTTATTATGTTTGAACTGAGACACTTCTTTGTTAGATGTATGAGTTGGTTTTACAAACTTAATTGCTTTACCTGGCTTTACATCTTTGATCTCTTGTTTACCTGGACTAAGACATGATGCACGTAGTTGATTTGGTTTTATAGTCTTTTTAGGTTCTTGTTTGACTTTGTTTGACCCTGACTTTAAACTAACTTTTCCAAATTCTTTTTCCAGGTTAACACATGGCATCTTTCCTCTTTCCTTTGAAGTGTCCTCTTTTTGTTTAGAATCGGATTTACTTGATTTACTTAAGGAATCTGGATCATTAACCAGAGGAGTGGACACCACGTGATCCTTGATGGGGTTATTGTTAATTGGTTTACTTTTGGTGTTCATCAAGGTTTCAGGTGGTGGTGGAACCACTTAGTATCCCAATCCTTCCCCATTATTTCTCTCTCTCCTTAAGTGTTGGACAATGTGTGATGAGCTTGTCCAACTATGCAGTTTTTGTTTTAATGAATTGACTTCTACTTCTAACACTGCTTTTTGCTTCTTAGTGTCCTCTAGAGAGTTCAGATAGTACCTAATGTCATTTGCTTGGTTAAAAGCAACTACCTCAGTTTCCCTAAGCTATTTATTCAATAGGTCTATCTTTTCCTTGTAACTGTGCTCGTTTTGTTTTAACACTCTATTTGCCTCCGTGCACAGTTCCAGGTCCTTTACTAAGCTATCATTATGATCTAATAGCCTTGCAAAATTTGAATTTATAACTTCTCTAAATTTATTACATTCTAAGCAAGCATGATTATTAAACAGTTGGTCAGTAGTACTTACCTGAGATGTTGAAGAAGAATAAACCATGAGTGCTGACTCGGTTGTCTCAGGTTCTAGTGATTCAGATGATGATGCAAATTTTTCTTCTTCAGGCAGGTGGTTGACCACATTTGCAGTGTCTTCAGAATTTGACATCACGATCTCTACTGCTATATCTCCCTCACTTGTATAATTGTCATCAATAGTTGACCATATTTGCAGTGTCTTCAGAATTTGACATCACGAGCTCTATTGCTATATCTCTCTCACTTGCAGAATCGTCATCAATATCCTCCACACTAGCTATATTGGACTCTCTTGGTGAGACGAACCGAAAGCTCCAATCTTGTCCTTCATCCTCATTAGCAGTTAAGGCTTTTGGATCCTTACTTGATGAGTTAGAACTACTAGATATGGCCTTGTCCTGATGATTAAATGACGAGAAGGGATTGCCATTACCTGTCTTCTTTGGTTTTATACACTCCCTCTTGAATGTCCATTCTCACCGCAGTTGAAACATGTAACCTTTGACTTATCAAACCCAAAGGTTGCGTCTTTTGTTGCAACCAAGTTCTGTCCGGTCTTTTTGACAAACTTTTTAGCTCGTTGGATAGCACTTGCCAAAGCCCACATTATGTCCATACGTTCCAACTCCATTTCATCCACCTGCTCATAATCTTCATTTGCCAGGTGGCAGTTACCTATCTTTCCAGCAATTAATCCATCGTAGGATTGAACCACCACAGCTAAAAGGTCTATATGTTCTCTGGCCACCTCCACAGTTACATTTCCGAGGTTTTCAGTTTTAAGCTTTGCTGCATTAGCTTCAGGTATCATATATTGGGTGCTAGATGACCCTGACATTTCGGCTCCTGAGGTTGAGGGTTTTGCTGGAACTGCTACGCTTGAGATGAAGGCGGTTTGCAGTGGTGCTCCAGATGTCTTGACTAAAGGAGTAGCATTATAGAGTGCAGGATTCTGATCATAGTTAGCCTTTTGGGCTCGATACTTCATCCTAATCACCTCTTCTCTCAGTTTCAGAATGAAGTCATTTATATCTAACTTCGAGAGCATTCCATTCTGTTTGAGATTTGAAACAAACGAGGCCCATTTTTCTAGTAATCCATCAGCAAAGTTGGATACCTTATCCTCCATCGAAGTAACCACTCCATGAGTGTGCATCTCACTCATCAAGTGGTAGAATCTATCGATCACATCACCAAGGCGTTCTTTTCCCATAGAAGAGAAGTTGTCAAACTCCTTCTTCAAGGCTTTTGCCTTGATGGCCTTCAGAGATGCATTTCCGTCATACCTCTTCTCCAACACATCCTAAAGTTTCTTTGCTTGAGTATACTCCGAATACTGATGGAAAATATCCTTCGGAATAGACTGAGTAAGCAAAGCGTAGACTTTCTTCTCAGCATTGTGTTTTACATTCTGTGCATCCGACATGCCACTTAGAGTAAGTTTTACTCTGTCAGCTCTTACTGGCATGCTGTACCCCGACTATTGCCTCCCACAAATTTGTATCCACTCCATTTAAGTAGATTTCGAAACGTTGCTTCCATTGTGGGTAGTCGTCTAACGTGATAAGCTTCGGGGGTTTATTGTGAATTCCCACTTCGTTCTCCAACAATAGTAGATTCTGGATACGAGTATCTCTACTAGCTGTGTATGCTGAAAACTGATCCTCCATTTCACATAACTTTCCTGTTTAACAAACTGCTGATGAATGCAAATGAAGGTATGAGATTGGCTTATTCGGGCGATTGAACAAGTGCGGATGGTTTAATCGTGCGACTAAACAAATGCAGCTGAGTTAGTCTTCCGAATGAACTAATGCAGTTGAGTAGTCCGAATGAAGATCTCAGTCGTACGAATGAGGGTACGAATGAGTCCAATCGTGCGGTTGAAGAATGCGAATGAACTCAGTCATGCGATTGAGCCAATCGTGCCACTGAACTTGCTGAAGTTTGATAATCATAGGTTAAACTTGTTTTGGCCGTAAAAACTCGAATTTTACCAAACCCTAATAGCCGTATGCCGGAAAAACTACACTTTTCGATCAGGAAACGTCTAAGACTCCGTTAGAGACAAAAGGATTGCATTTTTTATGCAAAAACACAATTTTTGTGTCAAAACTATTGAATCAACACATAATGTAGAGCCAATGCTCTGATACCACTTGTTAGGATCTGGTATTTAATCAAACACCAACTGATTAACGTGTTAAACCAAACCAAATAGTGTGGAATCCTATTTGATTGGCAATCCACTCAGTGAGAACGCACACAGACACAATAACGTATTGAATCTAACATCAAGAATCGATTAGGAATTGATCTACAACATTCTATGAACTTGGAGTACGAACTTAGAGGCTTCTGGACGGCTATGGTACGTTTGGAGTCGAAGTGGATTGAATGCTTACGTTTTTCCACGAATTATGTGGTATTTATAGGTTAGGGTTGCTCATTCGTGCGACTGAACCATTAGCATGGTTCATTCGTGCGATTGAGCCATGCGGTTGATCCATTCACATAACTGAGTGTTCAGTCGTGCGACTGAGTCAGACACATGAAGTTGTTCAGGCGTATGAACTATTTAGGCGCATGGACACTCAGTCGCATGGCCATTCGGACGCATGACCACTGTTGGGGCGCATGGTCCAGTCGGACGCATGAGAACTTCATTTCTCCAAGTTTGAATGTATTCAATACTATAACATTATGTATAACAATTCAAACAATCACAAACCTATATAATCAAGTCCATGTGCGTTTAAACAACTCATTAATGAAATATTAAACATTATAAACACAACCAAACATTTGTATTTCATTAAGTACCCAACGATTACATAAGCACAAGACAATGAAGGCATATTACATTCAGATTAGGATCTAGGTACGTATATGTATCAACAAGACAAGACTTTGCTCATCCGCATTTACAAATGCGGCTGACCAACCAAATACGCATGAGTATTTGTTCATCCGCATTAACCAATATGGATGACCAACTTACTAATGCGGATGATCAAGTGGAAATGCTATTCAAGATTATCTCATCCGCATTTGTCAATGCCGATTAACAAGCAGAGATGCAGATTAACACTTAGACTAGTTTATGATGTAATAGGTCAGGGGTAGTTTAGTCATTTTGTAAAGGCATCTTGTCTGCCTATAAATAGAATAGTTAACCTCGTACTGAGGCGACGGCTAATAGATAGAGAATTTTTGTTGTAATTATTCTCTGTAACTTATCAACTTTCATATATCAATACGAACATCATTTATGAGCATTTTTCTTGCTTTGAATGTTCTTTGATTGTTTGTTTCCGCCACTCAATCATTGACTTGATTATCATATTCAATTCTTAGTAAGAATATCACTCTTACTCAAACCCAGTCAATTGTTATTAGAGCTTTGGCTCTCGATTCTCTTTCAGATCTGCGCACAGACTGAATAGAACTCGATTGATCTGATAATCAAGTTGCTAGTAGTGGATATCACCATCTCTACTTAGCAAACAACAAGAATACTCCTGTCAAACAACAAGAAAATCAGTACAAAACCCATTCTGAACCTCGAAAGAACTCCTTGAACAAGTTGGACTCATAAAAAATAATCAATCTTAAAATCAACTAAATCTATACTTACACAAATCAACATGGATTCTAACAATTACTCTGAACTAGGTCATACACCTAAACCTCTCATGCTTAAACACAAATCTGAGTTTAAACAATAGAGAATAATGTTTAGAAATTATATCACAGGTGAAGATCCTGATTTTTGGATTTCAATATGTAAGGGTCCACATATTCTGTGTTAGGATCAGTGATCTAAGTTTGATCAATTAAAGTAGATCGTAGCGGAATTCGAACAATGAATTAGACAATTTAGCAAGAACTCAATTAATATTCAATAGAAAAGCACACGATTATAAAGAGAGAGAGAATTCTGCAAAAGGAATATTTCATTCAAATGCTTTCGTGGTGGCTGAATGTCACACGTTACAACCAGGTCAACATTCCTTATATAAGGAATGTGACGTCTGCTGATGTCACTTGATAGTGACATCTAACAGATTACAAACAACTGAAACTATGCAAACTACTGAGAATGTTCTCAACAACTGATCACATCTCAGAGAATGCTAAGTAGTAGAACATAAAACTACTGAACTAAAACTACTGAAACTATAAACTACTAAAAAGGTAAATTACAAGTACTGAAAAGGAAAACCATCACAACTAATGAAGTTAATAACTTCAGCTATTATGACAACTACTGATCACTCTGGTCTTCAGTCTTTGTCTTCAGTCTTTGTTATCAGACTTTTACTTCAGACGTTGTCTTCAACTGATAGCTTCAGACTTTGTCTTCAGTACTTCACTTTTAGACTTTGTCTTCAGTACTTTACTTTCAGACTTTGTCTTCAGTAGAAATCTTCAGATCTTGTCTTCAGACTTTGTTTTCAGACCTTGTAATCAGCTGATGTCTTCAGCTATTGTGATCTTCTTTAGCAGTTGTAATGTCTGTGGGACTTATATGTTTTTCTGATCAGGCTCATTGGTTCTTTTGGTCTAACAAACTCCCACTGAACCAATGCAACCAAAACCTCTAAGTTTTTTGATGATCCCACTTATTCTTTGGCAGGAACACGCTCTTGATCAGCTTCAGAGGTAATCATGTAAGCACAGGCCGAGAAAAGGTTTCTGATCTTTTGATTGGCTAAGTGTGGAAGGGAACTCTGTCTTGGGGAAACAGGACACAGAGTCTTGTCCCAACCATGAAACCTAATTCCCATTGATGAGTCTGTAAGACTCTCTTACATAGGCTTCAAGGAGAACAACTTGTTCCTCCTTGGTGAGTTCTTCTGCTTCTCCCTCAAAGAAGAACTTGGGCCATAATATTCAGACAGATATCTTACTGTCTTCCCATTCTTTAACTCAACAGTTGTGATCTCTCTGTGTGCGAATTCATCTGGATAAGAGCCTTCTAGCAACAAATGGAGTTCACTCTTTTGAAGATGTTTAAGTCTCTTGTATAATAGCCCCTTCTTGATCATTTTGTTTTCAAGTATAGATTGAGGGATTGTCTTTGAGTTGTGTGCTCTCTTGAATTCTTCTATAATCTCCCAGGGTGAGACTACCATAGCCAACATAATTGTAGCATTCAAAGTCTTTTTCACTTGGCCATGATGTCTACTTGGTATGTTCTTCTTGTGAATTCTGGAACTTACCCTGGGGTCTAGCCAAATTCTCACTCTTTCTCTTTGATGTTGGAATGTATGTCTAAGAGTGTACAACCTCAGAGCTTGTTTCTTCATTTCTTGAATGGATGAGGACTGAGGGAAGTCCTTGTCAACCATTTTGAGAAATTGCTCATCATGCTGCTTCTGCTGTTCTGCTTCTTCAATCTTCACTTTCACCATTTGCATTTGCAAGTCAGGTGTGATCATCTGTTGACTTCTAGGCTCAGGTGTTTTAAGTTTGAGAACAACAGAGATTGGCAGACTGTCTTCATTATCATCCTCTTCTTCTTCTTCTTCTACCCTCAACACCCTTCTCCTCCTTCTAGGTGTATCACTGGGTATGGTTTGAGATGGTTTTTTGGGGTAATGGAATTGGTTGTATGGGTTGAGTTATGGGTGGTTTTGGTTTAGGGATAGACTTGGCAGATTTTAGAGATGATTGCTTTGAGGGTTGTTTTTGAGTGGGAGTATGAGAAGGCTGATCTAGCAGTTTAGTGGTGAGTTTGGCTTTTGAGAGCTTTGCCTTCTCAATTCTCTTCCCAGCACCTATTTCATCCAGTGCTTTGATGATCAACCCTTTGTTATAGTTTCTAGCAGAACAGACTTTCTTGGTTATCTCCAAGATACTGTCTCTGGACCAAGACTTTATCTCTATCAATGATCTTCCTAGATATTTGGCAATAAATCTAATCATAATCTCCAATCTTTCCCTATCCATCACACTGTAACTAGCCCATCTTGCTTGAATCTCATTTATCTCTAGCCTTTTGATCTCAACATCTAAGGTGGCTGTGTCATGACCCTGTCTGAAGAGCTGATCTATTATTTTGTCCATAGATCTGCTGTGAGCTTCATCAGCTTCTTTGACAAGATCTTCTAAGGACTTTTCTCCATCAGACTTTGACTCAGCACTTTTCTTCCTTTTGTAAGTGATCAGCTGATCTTTCTGCTCTTTGTCTGTGCTCAGCTCTTGCACTGTGATCAGCTGTTTCTCTGAGATCAGTTCTTGTTCTTTCTCCAACTCCTTTTCTTTTTCTGGTTCTTTCTCATCTTCTACTCTCTTCCTTTTCTTTTCTTTCACTGCCTTAGACTTAGTAGTCTCCCCCTTTTTGGATGCATTAGGATTAGGGGCTTGAAAGGCAGAAAGTGACTTGTGAACAGCATCATCAATAAGTGTGTGGAGATTTCAGGAGATCCTCTCATTAATGGCTTTATGTACTATCTCAGTGATTATGGAAGTGATGAGAGGTAAGGAGCTTTGAAAGGTTGCAACCATCTGCTCAAGGGGTTCTGTCCCTAAGAGGTGGTGCCAAAAGTAGTGGCTGGTGGCGTAGTTAAGTGTATTGGCTATGTGTTTGGTGAACCTTCAAATGAAGGTGCCATCTATGGGTCAATGGGGATAGATGGACTTTCATCCTGAGACATTTTGGCTAGCAGCTCTTTGAGTCTGCTCACCTCAGTCTCTAGGATTGTGTTATGGGCTAAGACATCAAAGAAAAAGCCCAGGTCATCATCAGTCTTTGCTGAATCATCTGACCTCATGATTAAATCAGGATGTACATGCCCTGAGTGTAGATCAGTATATGCATGTGCCCCTTGTTCTTGGTTCTGGGGACTTCCTGTCTCAGGACTTTGTCCTTCATTGGCAGTTGCCTCTGGTGAGGTCTTATATATGGTACCAACTTCATCCTGTTGATTTGCTGAATCAGTAGAAGTGGCAGCCTAACCAGATGTTCTAACCTCCTCTTCTACACTTGGAGATTGAACATTATAACCCCTGTGTTGTGGGTTATCAGCAACATTTTGGTCCTCCCCTAATTGTTGAGGTACTCCCAGTGTTAATTGGTTTCTGGGGAGGGGGTGAGGAATGCAGCCGACTCAGCACTTTAGCAACTATAAGGGTTGGGCTTTGAGGGGCGGTTGCAGTTGGAGATTGGTCAGAAGCAGATTGCACCCGGGGTGAGAGATGCTCTTCAATGGTAACCTCTCAACTGAGATAGGTTCCAGTAATGTGGTATCCCCAAATTTGGTTGCAACAGGATCCTGTGGAGAGGATACCTGTGCGGTTTTAGCTGGTTGAGTCTCTAACATGACTGGGGGGTTAGAACCAGTATGTGTTTCCTGTATTGGTGGTACAGGGGCATCCGCAGGGGACTCATCTCCCTGAGTAGCCTTTTTGGGCTTTTGGGGTTTGGGTTTGGTGGGGACTTTGGATCTGGAGGTGGAGGCTGTGGGTTCCCTCTGCTTGGGTTTGAGCAGCCGGGTAGCCCCTTTGAGAGTAGGGTTAGAGTTATGTCTGGAGTATACCTCAGCTAAAACAGCTGGAGTAGGGACTCCAAGACGAACAAGGCCTTCGGATTTTAATTGATTTAAGATTATGGCCATCAGAAACCTGGGATATAGTAGCCATCTGTTTGTCACAGGTTTAAGAGCCAGATCCTTAAGTTCCATAAACACTATCTCAGAAAAATTTAGAGTTTTTCGTTCAAAAATAGAATACAATACCTGTTGCCATCTAGAGGACATCTGATTCCATGAAGATGTCTTTGGAGCAAGACAGACATTCACCATGTGGAAGATAAGTCTTTCAGCATCATGGAAGTGCTTTTTGAGAATGGTTGTAGCACTTAAGTCTCGTTCATACCCGTTGTTGATGAAAGACATATCAATGGTGCCTTTCGGGTATTCTATAATACAGGTGGCATCATGCAAATTTAGGGTTTTGCGAATGATGTCAGGGCTGATTACCACCTGTTTCTGGTTAACCAACGACTGGAGAGTGATTTGGCTATCATTTTCACCAGTTGTGACAGAGACGTTGGTCCAGAATTGGTGTAAGGAATCGGGGTATATGGTAGGATTCAAAAGAAAGGTGGTTCGGTATTGGGAATCCACCATAAGATTGATGGCATTATCAAATTTGTTCCAGAAGGCCGATTTCGAGAGGTAGGCAACACAGTTGTGTCTAGGTTTGAGTTTCATGGTCGCCATTGTTGAGAGAGAAAAGGATTGAAAACGGCTAATGAAACGTTCGGCTATAAGTGCATGTATTTATAGGTTAAGAAAATGCTGAAAAGAAAATGACTGAAAGTGTTGGTGTTGTCAGCAGTTGTATGAAAACAACTGAAGACTTGGTTTTAACTATCAGACATTTGAAAACAACTGAAGACTTGGTTTTAGTCATCAGTAGTTATGAAACTACTAAAAACCTTGGTTTTGTCTTCAGGTGTTGAAAACAACTGAGAACTTGGTGTTAGTCATCAGTAGTTGTGAAACTAGAAGACATGGTTTTGTCATCAGTTGTTTAAGGTGAAACAACAGTTTGTGGAAACGACTGAAGAGAAAATTCTCATCAGTAGTTTTCGTCAATTCATAGCTTTTCAGCTGTTTCATACTGTCCTCAACACTTACTCATCAGACTTTTTAGCTGTTTTCAGTTGTTTCATAGGACATCAGTACTTATCTATTTTTACTGACATCAGTAGTTGTAACTACATCAGTAGTTGTAACTACATCAGTAGTTGTAACTGCATCAGTTTCTTTTAACAGAATCAGTAATATTTGTGACATGTTTACTAATGGTCATCAGTACTTGTTTACTAAGATCATCAGTAGTTGTCACTTATTCTAGCTGCATCATACCAAGCCTTAACACAAGGTTTTGGAAAGTTGAACTATCCAAAGGCTTAGTGAATATATCTGCAAGCTCATCAGCACTTGGCACAAACTTTGGATCAATCAGACCTTTTTCAAAACAATCCCTAATAAAATGGTGTCTGATCTCTATATGTTTGGTCCTAGAATGCTGGACTGGATTCTTGACAATACACAGAGCTGAAGCACTATCCATTAATAATGGATTCTTAGTCTCTGTAATGCCATAATCCATAATTGGTTCTGAAGCCAGAGTACCTGAGATGTACAACTTGCAGCAGCAATGTACTCTGCTTCAGCAGTGGATGTAGCAACAGATGTTTGTTTCTTACTCTACCAAGAAATCAAACAGTTGCCTAGGAATTGACATCCACCAGAAGTTGACTTTCTGGTTAACTTACACCCTGCATAGTCACTATCAGAAAAAGCAACTAATTTGCAAGAGTGTCCAGTGGAATACCAAAGACCTAGAGATTGTGTACCTTGCAGATATCTAAAGATCCTCTTGACTGCAATCAAATGAGACTCTTAGGAGCAGCCTGAAATCTAGCGCAAACATAAGTTGCAAACATAATATCTGGTCTAGAAGCTGTTAAGTACATCAAGGACCCAATCATACATTTGTAAAGTGTTTCATCAACAGCTTTGCCTTTCTGATCTACATCCAGCTATGTGGTGTTGCACATGGGAGTAGAACAGGGCTTACAGTTTTGTAAATCAAACTTATTCAAAAGATTTTTTGTATATTTTGGCTGATGAATGAAGGTTCCATCAGCCTTTTGTTTGATTTGCAATCCTAGAAAGAACTGTAATTCTCCCATTGCACTCATTTCAAACTTTTGTTTCATTGAACTTGTAAAATCATCACACAACTGGGGATCAGAGGATGCAAAAATTATATCATCAACATAAATTTGAACAAGTAGCTTATGCTGTTCCACTTTCTTATAAACAAAGTTTTATCTATGGAGCCTCTAGTGAAATTATTTTGAAGAAGAAAATTTGAAAGTGTTTCATACCAGGCTCTAGGAGCTTGCTTCAACCCATAAAGAGGCTTATCAAGTTTATATACCCAATCAGGATGTTTATTGTCCTCAAAACCTGGTGGTTGACACACACAAACCTTTTCTTTTATTTTTCCATATAAAAAGCACTTTTGACATCCATTTGAAAAACTTTAAGATTGGAATGCAGCATAGGCTAAGAACAATCTAATTGCCTCCAGTCTGGCTACAGGGGCAAAGGTTTCATCATAATCAATACCTTCTTCTTCTGAAAACCTTGTACAACCAGTCTAGCCTTGTTCTTGACAATAAGCCCATTTTCATCAGTTTTATTCCTAAACACCCACTTAGTGCCTATTGCACACTTACCTGGGGGTAGAGGAACCAGTTCCCACACTTGCTGCTTTTTGAACTGAAGTAGCTCAAGCTGCATGGCTTCAACCCATCCATTGTCTCTTAAAGCAACATGATAGTTCTTTGGCTCTAGCTGACTGATGAAGAGAGCATAGAAGCAGAAGTTGGACAATTGACTCCTGGTTGAGACACCCGCATTGATATCACCAATGATTTGAGACATGGAGTGATTCTTCAGCTCTTGGTACACTATAAGATCAGTGCAAGTGTTTGTAGTAGGTTCAGCAGCAGCAGATGTTGATCCAGACTCTGGAAACCAAGTATGAGATGGCAATTCAAATGATGTAGAGTAAGAAATCTCATCAGCATTTGTTGTGGATGGAGCTGCTGAAGCTACATGAACATCAAGTTTAGTGGACTCAGGCAGTTGATCACTAAACTTGAAACGGTGAGTACTGATATCATCATCATCTTCAGTACCACCAGGTGGAAGACTTGCTGCAGAAGATGATTTATGCACATGATCGGCAATAGCTGGAGGTTGATAAGGAACATATTGCAGTATATCCAGATCAAACAACTCCACAGGGTTTTATGGAATTTTATCCTTAGGAGATTCATTGAACTTCACATGCAAGGTTTCTTCAACTATCTTTGTTCTGCATTTGAAGACTCTGTAAGCCTTGCATGTGGATGAATATCCTACAAAATACCCTGCATCCACCTTAGGATCAAATTTTTGGAGTTGATCCTTTATGTTGAGAATGAAACAAGGACACCCAAAGGCTTTGAAGAATGAAATTAGAGGAGCCAAATGATGTAGAACTTCATATGGAGTCTTCATCAACCTCTGATTTACTAAAACTCTATTCTGCACATAGCAAGCTGTGTTGACAGCTTCAACCCAAAAGGTCAATGGCAAATCAGAGTCAGCCAACATGGACCTTGCAGCTTCAATTAGGGTCCTGTTCTTTCTCTCCACTACTCCATTTTGTTCTGGAGTCCTTGGGATGCTAAACTGCCTCTTGATTCCCTTTGAGAGATAAAATTCATCAAGTGTATGGTTTCTGAATTCTGTTCCATTATCACTCCTTATACACTTGACTGATAGAGAATAGTGCTTCTCAACATACAACACAAAGTTTATAATCATCTGAGTAACCTCATCCTTTGAATGCAAGAAGAAAGTCCATACAAATCTGGAGTAATCATCCACAATTACCAGACAATATTTCTTCTTTGCCATGCTCATCACTCTCACAGGACCAAATAGATCCATGTGCAGTAACTGCAAGCACGCAGTGGACTTAGGTTCTTCAATAGGAGGGAATGAGACTTTGTGCTGTTTTCCTTTCAAACAAGCAGTGCAGATTTCATCACAGTGGAACTCCTTTATTGGTAGACCTCTCACTAAACTATTATGGGTCAGCTGATTCATGTTTTTGAAATTTACATGACCCAGCCTTCGGTGCCACATTTTAGATTCCTGAGGAGAGGCTTTGGAGAACAAGCAAGGATGACCCTTCAAATCAATCTTCTTTGACAAATCTAGGGCATATACTCTTCCACTCCTGTTGGCCTTCAAGAGAGTATGTTCATCCAATACCTTGTCAATCAGCCTTAGAACTTGGGAAGACAGAATCCTGCAGTTCTGGCTTGTGAAAAGTGCAACATGCCCTTTATCACACATCTGACTGACACTCAGTAGATTATACTTGAGATTCTCCACATGGTTAACATCATCAAATCTGAGTTCTCTATTAGACACATATCCTTTCCCGATGATGCAACCCTTAGCATAATTTCCCAATGAAACAAATCCCTTCTTTCCTTGAGAGTAGTCATTAAGAAGAGAACTGCTCCCTGTCATATGCATAGATCCTCCACTGTCTACATACCAGATGCTCCTTTGGCATGCTGAAGAACCCTGCATTCATCACAAGGAACTAGTTAGGTTTTGAGACGCAAACCTTTTTGGTTTTGGGTCTGTTTTCATCAACAAATTTACCATAACTTGTTTCTCATCATTAACAGCTGATGAAGGTGGAGATGGTGCTGAAATGGATTCCTTGGATTTGGGCTTGGAATACCTTTTTAGTGATTTGATCACAGGTGCATCTAGTTGGTTAACTCTCCCCAACAAACGCTGAACCATCATAACAAGTTGTGTCTGATTTGTAGCTAAAGCTTTCAGCTCTTGTGACACATCAGTACTTGTTTTTGATGAGTTCCTATGACCCACCATTTCCTCCTTGTAATTCACAGACTTAATCTGATGTTTATCATTAGGAACACTATTAGCTGTTTTATGATAAACCCTATCCTTCTTTTTGGATTTGGGTGAAGCCTTGGGTTTATCACATTGGGATGACTGTGGTACAAACTTGGTCTCAAACTCATTTTTCATTTTATCCATCTGAATTTTAATGAGCTTATCTTTGTGAGTTTGGAACCCTTTTTGTACCAACATTCATCAGAAAGATGATTGAATTTACCACATATTTCACATGGCTTATTCTTCATCTTGGATTGATCAACTGCTGAAGTGGAAACTACTGAAGGTGTGATCTTCAGTACTTTCCTCCTTTCAGTACTTGTGTTAAGTACTGAAGAATCTGTAACAACTGAAGACTTGTCTTCAACTGTTCTCTATCCGTCCTGAAAGACCGTATGATAGATTCCTCGGCAGTTGTTAACCCTTTATTTAAGTTGATTTGAAATGCTTTTCAGATATTGTGACTTGCCCTTCAGTACTTGAGGTACTTGAGGGACAACATCTGAAGTACTTAGCTTCATGTGCTTATGAGTAGTTAATCCATCAGGCAATTGATTTGCTGAGGTATCAACACTGATTTCATCTTCTGATCTTGGGTGATCACTTGAGGATGATACACATGATGATGTGGTTTGGAAATTACTTTCACCTTCAGGTTTTACTATTGATTTTGGAGTAAAATCTGTAGGTGGTGCAATGTGATTGTAACCTATTCCAAACTTCACATTTGAAGTTGTTTGCTTGCTGAGAAGCATTTCAAATCCCTTGCAGGATGATACCCAGCGGTCACACTCAACTTGGGTAGCTGCAAGTGTTTCTTTGAGATCTCTATGGTTCTCAAGAATGACCTCTAGCTTAGCCTTTTCATCATTTAATTGGCATTTAAGCTTATAAATCTCATCATCTTTATCTTTAAGGACAGACTCATACTCAGCTTTTCTTTTAGAAAGGGTTTACTCAAGCTCAAGATTTTGATTTATTAAAGCTACATTTGCCTCTCTAATAGAGATAAATGCAGCTATGCAAGATTCAGAATATAGCTTGGCCTTAGCCTCAGAGGATACCTGGGTTACCCATGATGAAGATGCATTGGAGCATGAACCCTCAGTAGACTCCAGGGCCATTAGAGCAAGATTCCCAAAAGGATGTTCACCACCATGTTGACCATCACTAGCAAATAATTGCTCATTACCAGAAAGATCATCTGGTAGACTGCTCCAGTCAACAGCACCAGGGGTGAAGAAGCTGTGATGAGGTTGTGATTGAGATGATGAGATGGTTGAGGCTCAGGTAAGGCTTGAGGTTGTTGTGCAATAGGAACTTAAACTTGATTTGGCTGTGGCATGTAATAGCAGGGATATGGATATGGTATTGGACCCTGAGGGACAAAATATGCAGGAGATATAGGTTGTTAGTGATGACCGGAACTAGCAGGATGTTTCCCTCTATTTTGTGAACTATTGCTTGGAAAAGTCACAAAGGGTGCAGAGGAGTTAGATCCAGTTGATCTACACTCTCTTGCAAAGTGCCCAAGCCTGTGGCATTTTTGACATCTCAACTTAGTCTTGTCAAAACCAACTTTGGTTTTGCCAGGGAGTCCTGGAAATTTCCTGCCAGTTCTCTTGTAGAACTTTTGAGATCTAATATTAATCAAGGCCATTTGGCTTAGAATATCCATCTCTTCTAGGTAATCATCAGCAATACCTTTCAAATCATCCATAATGAAGCACAAATTGTCACTATTACAGCCTGACTGACTATCAACACTAACAAATGCGTGATCAGAACTGTTTGAAGAAAATCTATATGCTCATCATAATTGCTTTCAGATGCAGCATATTCTGACTCATGACCAACCAAGGCAGTGTTCCCTGGTACAAAGTCATCAGTGAGCTTTCCTGATGATGCCAGTTTCCTTTTCTGCTCTATCTCTCTTTCAAATGTAAGCAGTTTCCCATGGAGTTGGGTAAGAGATAGGCTATCCAGATTTGCACTGGAGCGTAGGACAATGGTGTATGTGTCCCATCTCTCAGGCATTGATCTGAGGAATCTGTTGTTCATCTGGCTATTAGTGTATTCATGTTTGACCATTTTCAGCTCAAAGATCAAACAGGAAAAATGCTCAAACTGTTGAGTCAGTGTCTCACCCTTCCTATGAGAGAATGTCTCATATTGTTGGGCAAGGATTTCTCTGTTGTTTGCGAAGACCTCATCTGTTCCACCAAATTGTTCTTTCAATGCATTCCAGAGGTCATGAGCAGTTTCATGATGCATAAGCCTAGAATAGATTTCATTCGACAGTGCCATGGCCAGAATTCCATGTGCTTTAGCATCAATCTCAAACATTTTTCGATCCTCATATGAGTATTGTTCCTTCTTCTTCGGAACCATTTGGTTGGTTTCCGGATTGTTCACCATAGGCTTGTGTGGACCATGTACCACAGATGTCCAACAACCTGAACTGTTAACAGACAGGTGATGGAGCATTCTTCGTTGCCATATGTTATACTCAGTCCTAACCAGCATCGGAGGCTTGGTTGAGGAACCAGTATTGTGAGGGTCATTAGAAGGAGTAGTCATTCTTAGATTCAATCAAATCCAATTAAGTTTTAACTGATTAAGCGCAAAACACAACAAACTCAATATGAACCAAGAGAAATCTCAAAGCAAATAACCGAAAGCAACAGAAATTCAATCTCTATAACCAATTCTTGCAAATATACTAATTCAATCAAACTAAGATATCGAAATAGCAATTTCAATGATCAATTGTTAGATCGATCAATGATTAACTAGCTCTGATACCATTTGTTAGGATCAGTGATCTAAGTTTGATCAATTAGAGTAGATCGCAGCGGAATTCGAACAATGAATTAGATAATTTAGCAAGAACTCAATTGATATTCAATAGAAAAGCACACGATTATAGAGAGAGAGAGAATTCTGCAAAAGGAATATTTCATTCAAATGCTTTCGTGGTGGCTAAATGTCACACGTTACAACTAGGTCAACATTCCTTATATAAGGAATGTGACGTCTGCTGATGTCACTTGATAGTGACATCTAACAGATTTATACAAACAACTGAAACTATGCAAACTACTGAGCATGTTCTCAACAACTGATCACATCTTAGAGAATGCTAAGTACTAGAACATAAAACTAGTGAACTAAAACTACTGAAACTATAAACTACTGAAAAGGTAAATTACAAGTACTGAAAAGGAAAACCATCACAACTACTGAAGTTAATAACTTCAGCTGTTGTGACAACTACTGAAGTTAATAACTTCAGCTGTTGTGACAACTACTGATCACTCTGGTCTTCAGTCTTTGTCTTCAGTCTTTGTTCTTCAGACTTTCACTTCAAACGTTGTCTTCAGCTGATAGCTTCAGACTTTGTCTTTAGTACTTCAATTTCAGACTTTTTCTTCAGTACTTTACTTTCAGACTTTGTCTTCAGTAGAAATCTTCAGATCTTGTCTTCAGACTTTGTCTTCAGACCTTGTAATTAGCTGATGTCTTCAACTGTTGTGATCTTCTTCAGCAATTGTAATGTCTGTGGGACTTAGAGGTTTTTCTGATCAAGCTCATTGGTTCTTTTGGTCCAACATCCTGTTACTCTATCAACTGCTCAAGCTACACTTTACAAGACTTCTTGAATACCAGTTGAAGACTTAACTCTGGATGAAGATGACTATAAGAAAATCAAAATTAATCTCAAAGCATACTCAATTTTGACTCAAGCACTCAAGATGGATGTGCTGAAAAGATT
Source organism: Flaveria trinervia (assembly GCA_025506515.1). Classification (NCBI taxonomy): domain Eukaryota; kingdom Viridiplantae; phylum Streptophyta; class Magnoliopsida; order Asterales; family Asteraceae; genus Flaveria; species Flaveria trinervia. The sequence goes on along the minus strand of CM046449.1, from coordinate 25,697,866 downwards.
GGAAAAGTATGGAACTGCTAAAGCTATTTGGGATGCCCTCAAAATTATGTGTGAAGGAAGCAGTGAGGTTGCTAAAATTAACAAAGACAAGCTGGTCAATCAGTATGAAACCTTCCATCACACCAAAGGAGAATCCATATCAAAACAACTGCACAGATTTGTACAGTTGGTAAATGACTTGGAAATTATGGGTGTTTCTTTCAACATTAAAGAACTTAACAAGAAAATGCTTCACAGTCTACCTGAAAGCTGGAAGCAAAATGTCACAATGCTAAAAAATACTCTTGATCTTGAGAGTACCACTCTTGACATTATGATAGCGAAGATTGAAGCTTTGGAACTTGATGAACGAAACAGAAACCTGAGTGGACCAAGAGTGATTGAAGCCTACAAATTTCCTTCAGAATCACATTCTATTGAAAATGCTTTCATCACAGAGGAAGATGACTTCATCTCATCAAGAGATCAAATGAACAATACTGGGTTCATTGCATCTCCACCATTCAATCACCCTTCAACTTCAGCTCAAGCACCTAAAGTCTCCACTACTCGTCAAACCTCTCTAGAAGACTAAAAATCAGAAGAGCAAAAGGCAACTTACAATGCCTTTGTTGCATGTTTTGAAGCATATCTAGGGGGAAGACTCACTTCTGCCCACCTAATTTAGGAAGATTTAGAAGAAATGGATCCTGATGATGTTGAGGAGATGGATCTACAATGGCAAATGGCAATGATTGCCATGAGAGCAAAGAAATTCTTCAAAAAAGGAAGAAAGATGAGCCTGAATAAGAACACAAAACATGGATGTGACAAATCCAAGGTGAAATGCTTCAACTATGGCATGACTGGCCATTTCTCAAGAGAGTGCAATGCTCCCAAAAAAAACAACTATTCAAGGAACTCTCCAGGCCAATCATCATCATAGCCCAATTCAAGCTATCACTCAAACAATCAACAATAGCAGTACCATCATTCTCATCATCAACAAACATACCAGAATCAACCACAACTAACAAGTCAAGCCCATGCAAGCAGTCAGCCTTCTACCAGTGCCCTTGTGATCAAACAAGATGGGATATGTGACTAGAGTGTGTATGCTGAGGAAGTCAAGCCTCAATTCCAGAATCATGCTCTTATGCCTCACATCAATGACAGACCATGTTCAATGCCTACTGAGGTAAAAACTAACCTTTGTAGTGAAAAATACATAAATGAATTACAAGAGTATAGAGAACACAATCATAAACTAGCTGATAAAATTAAAGAAGAAAAAGTGAAGTCAGAAATGATGAAGAGAGAACTAAAAAGTTTTGAAATCAAAATCAAATCTCTCATTTCTGACATAGAAAAATTGCATGGTGAGAAATATAATCTTGCAGCTGAAAATGAGCTACTTACTGAAAAGTTAGCTCAAGCTAAAGCTCAACAATCTATGGCTGAAGTGAAACTTGAAAAGTTTCAAATGTCTTCAGTCAAGCTGCAAGAGATGCTGGATTCATAAAAGGATCCAAAGGAAGGGATCGGGTATAATTCATGTCCTCCATCATACAATGACAATTACACTGTCATGCCTGACTCTGTCTCACTCTCTGAATCAATCAAACCTAAAACTATGGAACCTAAATCAGTAGTGAAACAAGTGACAAATCCTCTAAACAAACCTGATGTTTATTTTGAAACAAATGAGGATAAAATCAAGTTAGGTCACCCAATCAAAATCAAAGAGTGCTCAAACAAGACAGTGAGTGTCATGAAACCATAAGCCCTGTAAAAGCAATTGTACCTTTTATAAAATTCATACCATCTGTTTTACAAGGCAAAAAGAAATATGTCAAGATATTGAAACCCACTACGGAGAGTAGTTCTGATAATGAGATTATATCTCCACAAAATTCAAGCAAATCAGAAAAGGTTTCATTGAAAAAGAAACAAACTGTAAAACTGAGTTCAACACATAAAACTTCATTAGACCCTCAGTCATCAAGGTTAAGACAGGGAAGTGGGTTTGATATCTGTAACAAAGAACATGTTGTCCAGTTTGAGAAAGAAGTGAGAAGCAGGTTAAAGAAACAGAAACAACCCAGACAACTGAACAAAAGTATTGTTGTGAAACAATCTACTAAAATGGCTGATTCTGATTCATCACCTAAAGAAAAGAAAGTGACTCATCAAAAGAAAGTATTAGTTGAGTCACACAAGAAAAAATCTGATTGAAGAAACAAACAAATGTATTGTGATATTTGTGACATGTTCAATCACAAGACAGATAAATGCTTCTTCAATAAATATTGTTCTATGTGTGATATGAACAATCACTCCACCAAAAATTGCTATTTCAACAAGTATTGTTCAATCCGTGACATGAACAATCACAATACATCTGATTGTTACTTTAATCAGAAGGGGTTGAGAATTCCACAACACAAGCCCATCTCAAAAACATCTACTGTGATGCATTCTGTCAGACCTCATCTTCATAATACTCAATCTAGGACACCTAGATCAACAAATGACAGAAATAACTTGATGGATTTGAGGAAGGGTCAAAGAAATCATCTCACAATGAAACACAAACTTGACCTTCCTAAGCAAAAACCAACTTTAATAATGAAACTCGAGCTAATTTTTTACAAAGAAATAGAGACCAACGATTTCATTATTCATCTGAATCCTCAGTAGATGTTGATGAGATGACTCGACCAATTCATTCTCAAAAGTCTCCCAGAACACCTCCATCCAAATCACAATTTAGAGGGAAGTACCAGGAGGTGACTATCATGAATAGGAATGGGAAACCCAAGACCATCATGGCTTGGGTTCCTTATTCTAATTAGTTCTTTTTGTTTGTAGGTTCATCCACACAGGTCTAATAGCCTATGGTATGTAGACAGTGGATGCTCCCGACACATGACTGGAGATCGTTCCCTCCTTCATGATTTCAAATACATACAAGGAACTACTATGGCATTCGATGGAGATTCAGAAGGTGGTAGAATTACAGGAGAAGGATCTGTGACAAACGGGATGCTGAGCTTTGACAGAGTGAATTACTGTGAACAACTGAATTTCAATCAGCTAAGCGTGTCTCAGATCTGCGACAAAAAATATTCCACTCACTTTACAGACACTCACTGCTACATTCTGAAACCTGGATTTCAGATTCCTGAAGAATGGGTTGTCTTAAAGACTCCGAGGAAGAATAATACATATGTCTTAAACCTATGTTCTACATCACCTAAGGAAGAAACATGTCTTTTGTCTAAAGCATCATTTGATGAGTCACAGCTTTCGCATAGACGTTTGGGGCACACTAACTTTAAAAATATGAACAAGTTAATCAAAGGAAACCACGTCATTGGTCTTCCTAAAAAAGAATTTAATTTTATTGATCAATGTTCAATGTGCCTCAAAGGAAAACAACACAAATCATCTCACAAAACCATGCTGGTGAACAAACAATACTCCATTGAAGTTACTTCACATGGATCTATTTGGACCAACTCATGTAATGAGTATGGGAAAGAAACAGTATTGTTTAGTGATCATTGATGACTTTTCTCGATTCACATGGGTGTTCTTCCTACTTCATAAAAACAAAGCATCCCAAATCATTCAAGAATTTATCACTAAAATTGAAAATCAACTTGATCTTAAGGTCAAAAAATAAGAAGTGATAATGGCACAGATTTCAAAAATGAAAATATGAGTTCCTTTTGTGCAACCAAAGGCATTGCTCATCAATTCAGTGCAGCTAGAACTCCTCAACAAAATGGGGTAGCTGAAAGGCCAAATAGAACACTGATTGAAGCAGCAAGAATGATGCTAGCCGATGCTAAACTGCCAATCACCTTCTGGGCAGAAGCAGTTAACATATCGTTCTTTGTGCAAAATCGAACTCTCATTGTTAAAGAAAGTAACATGAAACCTGATGAACTGATCTTTCATAGGAAACCATTTATTAGATTCCTCAAATCATTTGGTTGTCCAGTCTCAATATTAAACACCCATGATCATTTGGGAAAAATTTCATCTAAGTCTGATGAAGGATTCTTTGTAGGTTATTCTTCTATCTCAAAGGCTTATAGAGTGTTCAATCCTAGACTGAATGTTATTTATGAATCTACAAATGTTCAATTCAAAGAACATTCGTTCCTAAATCTACCAATGGTCCTAATTGGTTGTTTGATTTTGACAATTTTACTAAATCATTTGACCAATTTCACTTGTCTGATGCAGGAAATATACATTCAGGTGATACTTCATCAACTGTAGAAAAGAGATAATTATCCATTCATTCCACCTACATCTGATGAACATATGAATGAAGATGTTCCTCTTCAAGTTGATCCCATCAGACAACTGTCACAAAACACAAAACCTTAGTGTTTCTTCTGAAGAAGGTCCCAGCCTGGTACCATCTCACTTAGATGACTTGTCAAATGAGATCAGAAATAAAAAACAAGCTTATCATCTAGTAGAAACACAGGGTACATCAAATGATGCAAGCAATCTCAGTGCTGCTGAAGATGTAGCAGTTACTGAAACAGAGATTGACAATCTTCATAATTCAATAACAATACAAGATGAATGTGTCTCTGACCATAATGAACTGAATGTCTCCAATCTTGATGTAACTATTGCTGGTGACACCATTTCAACCACAAGAATACACAAGAATAATCCAGTTGAAACCATTATTGGTGATCTTAATGAGAGGGTGACAAGAAGCAAGTCCAGTATTGCAAACATTTGTTTGTTCTCCTGCTTTCTATGTCAAACAGTACCCAAAAACATCAAAGAGGCACTTCAAGACAATAGTTGGATTGAAGCAATGCAGGAAGAATTGCTCCAATTCAAGAAGCAAGAAGTATGGCAGCTGGTAGATCTTTCCGAAGGACAATACCCTATCGGTACTAGATGGCTGTACAGGAACAAGACTGATGATAGAAGGATAGTCATCAGAAATAAAGCAAGACTAGTGGCACAGGGATACACTCAAGAAGAAGAAATCGACTACGACGAAGTGTTTGCTCCTGTTGCCAGACTAGAAGCAATTAGAATCTTTCTTGCATATTCTGCGTCCATGAAATTTACTGTTTATCAAATGGATCTAAAGTGTGCCTTCCTATATGGAAAGATTGCTGAAGAAGTGTATGTGAGTCAACCACCTTGCTTTGAAGATCCAGATTTCCTCATAGAGTTTACAAGCTTGACAAAGCTCTGTATGGCCTTCATCAAGCACCAAGAAAGTGGTATGAGACTCTATTATCCTTTCTTCTTGAACATGGGTATGAAAGAGGAAAGATTGATCAGACTATATTTGGAAGAATAAGAGGGAAAGACATGCTGTTAGTCCAGATCTACGTGGATGACATTATATTTGGCTCGACATACAAGCAACTCTGCAAAGAATTTAAAGACCTTATGCATTCAAAGTTCCAAATGAGTGCTATGGGGGAACTCACCTTCTTTCTAGGGGTGCGAGTCCAACAAAAAGCAGATGGAATATTCATCAACCAATCAAAATATGTAGAAACCACGTTGAAGAAATTCCACTTTGCTGACTGTCAGTCTATCAGAACTCCTGTGGATACTAAAGTGAAGATTGGACCTGATCCTGAAGGAAAGTCAGTGGACCAAACTCACTATCGATCAATGATAGGTTCACTTACGTATCTAACAGCAAGTAGGCCTGACATTATGTTTGGTGTTTGTGTGCGCCAGATATCAAGATGATCCAAAAGAATCACATGTGAACGCAATCAAGAGGATATTCAGATATCTAAAGGGAAAGCCAGCTCTTGGATTATGGTATCCAAAGGAAGGAGAATTTAATCTCTATGCCTACACAAATAGTGATTATGGAGGATGCAACTTCAACAGAAATCCACTTCTGGCGGTTGTCAATTTCTTGGTCCCAGACTAATATCCTGGCAATGCAAGAAGCAGAAAAATGTGTCTTTGTCCACAGCAGAAGCTGAGTATATTACTGCATCAGCATGTTGCCCTCAAGTTCTCTGGATTCAAAACCAGATGCTTGATTATGGTTTTAACTTCTTGCATACACCAATTTCTATTGACAACACAACTACTGTCTTTATAACTAATAATCCAGTTCAGCACTCAAAAACAAAATATATTGAGATTAGATATCATTTTTTGAGAGACTGTGCTTAAAAGGGTTAATCAAATTGATTCAAGTACCAACTGAAAATCAATTAGCTGATTTGTTTACCAAGGCATTTGAACCTAGTAGGTTTGAATTTTTGGTTCAGTCAATTAGCATGATTAACCTTGAGTAAAAACTATGAAAAACATCAAAAACAATTTAAAACATAAAAAAAAAACACAAAAAGAAATCAACTTTTATGAAGAAAAGAATTCAATGGGAAATGATATAATTACAGTCGTTATATCATTCACTGTGCTTAATTTCAAAATGTAAAAGACTGAAATGACTTACCAGATATGTTGGTAGGCTCAACTTGGAAGGAACGATACATGCAGTGATGAGTTAAAGACATATTCAATTGTGAAACACTCATCACAAAGTACAAGTATGTATTGGCTTATCTGAATGCGTGTGTGTGTAGTAGCCTAAACACACCAGGTAATGATACTTTATGAATCTCTTTCACCACATCGTGTTTCATCTTTGTTTTACTGAGCAAAGACCTGATGAAACTTGCACATAGTGCAGAAGTCATGATCCAAAAGATTCCCAATATGGAACACATCCAAAAAATTGGATGAATGAACAAAGTAATACATTCCAAGTGAATGAACAAAAGAATCCAATCATGGATCACCTTCTAAAGTGAAGTGAAAAGAATCCCAATGTGGATCAACATGAAAAAGGATCAAATTAAAAGAATCCCAATGAGGATCAGTGAAAATGAGATTTCATGACTTAAGTAACCTAGTAAGAAAAGTTGTGAAAAAGTTCTACCATGCATTGTATAAGGAGGGTTGATCATTTCATGCTTATATGTGTGAGGTACACCTTGAATAATTAATCAACCAAAACATGATAAAAGTCATTTGCATCAAAATATCAACTAGGTATGGGTTTAAGAGGACAAAATACCTTCAATCTTTAAGTTCATGATCATGTCCATTTAATCATAAAGGATGCACAAGTGTAATGTAAGATTGATATCATCCCAACAAGAGATCTTTCTCATCATTATTAATATTAATCAAAATAACATTCAAAAAGTTTTAAATATTTAAAGTTTCTATCCAAATATGGACATAAACTTTAGGAGGGAATAATTTAAAATTTTTGAGCAAGTCCAAATTTTTGTTTATTAACTTAATTTTGAAAAATAAAACAAAAAGAATTTTAGTTGGTGTTGCTGCAATAAGTTATACTATTATATCTCAGCTTATGCAGATTCTTAGAAGCATGATAAGCCCAAGATCTGTCAAATTTGGGAAACTTGTATTAATTGTGACATACAAGTCAATCCAAGCAAGAATTAACAACTTCAACAGCCTACTTCATAAGAAAAATCAATCAAGGACACCTCTTCATAAGATGAATAATCAAGTCAATCACATTAACTTTTGATTAAGTTCAAAAGCTAATACAGGTAAGTGCATTAGTTAATGCGGGTGAAGGTAACCCATGCAAGTAACTAATGCAGGTAACAATATTTTTTCTCAAGTGCAACTAATGTGGACAACGACTTTACTCTACCGCATTAGTGTGTGAAGTGGATGTGGAATTTACTCTACCATATTTGATACAGTTAACAAATGCGTATGAACAGGTCTCTATCGCATTTGCTACAGTGCTGTGTTGACTTGTCAACTGCATTTGATATAGTTACACAAATGCTGATTGACTTTGTTTTATCGCATTTGCTACTGTACAAATACGGATAGGATAAAACAAGCAACTCAACCGCATTTGTTATTCTTCCGCATTTACTACAACACAAATGCGGACAGCCAAAATTTCAAGTATAACTTCCGCATTTGCAACAGTACACAAATGCGGATAGAATACAAAATTTCCGCATTTGCAACACTAATGGAATGCGGACAGTCAGTAAAAAAATTAACCTTCCGCATTTGCTACAGTCAACAAATGCGGATGATCAAAAATAGCCAAATAGGACTGTAAATGTCAAAAGTTTGTCTTCCGCATTTGCTACAACCAACAAATGCGGATGACCAAAAGTCAAACAAATTAACCTTCAGCATTTGCTATAGTGGTGACTGTATCTGCTTGTAAACTTATAAAAATTTTCAAATTGTATTATTTGACTATTTAAAGGAATTCAAAAGGCATTTAATACTTTTCAAATTTGAGAGACTTTATAGTGAGACTAGCGCAAACCTACAGTACACCACCTTCAATCATCATCATTATCATAAACATTCAAAGATTTTGTTATGTTTCTTCTCAAAACATTCTTGTCATCGATTCAGACCTACAGTTATTTCGAAGATAAGGTATAATTTCAATAAAATTTTGAAACCAAGACCTGAGTTTTGGACTGTTAACCTAAATCAAACAATGAACCAAATAATAATGAAGAACACCAAAATCGAACTTATTAATATGATGTAATACACATTTTCGACTTCAATAAACATATAAATTGATAGGAATTCAACTGATATTGAAAACCTTGATAATCATGTTTACTGCGAAAAACAGAGCAAAATGAAAAGGAAAATGTGTAACAAATCAAAGTCACATTATCTATTGAATGGTTCAAACATTTAAATTGTGATTATTAAAAGACAAATTCACCATTTGCCATTACAGAAATTCAACAAGCAGTTCCCCTTGTCAATTTAAAGTCAAAACTGATAACTAACACACATGTCTCTTGTGCAGATTACATGGCAAATCTTACATGGAGCAAGCTCCATAACGTCAGGGGTTATTTAAACCCTGATGTGCTTGAAGCCGAAGGTCTTAGAGATATGATAAGATTCTTATCTACCACAAGGGTAGCATATGCCATGACAGTGAGACCAACAATCTATGAGAATCCCATCAGGTCCTTCTGGGAATCAGCTGAGGTAGTGGAAGATGATGGAGTGAGAACTCTAACTGGAAGAATCAACAATGAACTTACTCTAAGGATCACAGAAGAGTCTGTTAGAAGATGTGTACCATTCGGTGATAATGCGAATGATCCTCTTGAATTATATGATGAAGAAATAACTACATTTTTCTCTGAAATTGGTTATGAAGGGAGTTATGAAGCAAAACAGATAGTCAAAGGATTAGTGGATCTGCCTTGGAGGTTCTTAATTCATATGTTCCAACATTGACTATCAAAAAGAAAAACAGGATGAATGACATTCCAGTCATCACATCTTTTGCAATATGTGCTCTCTGCACCAACAGACGGTTTGATATGTCTGCATATGTGTTCAATGGCCTAATCTCCAACATTCAAGAAGGGTTGAGATACAAGTTTCTGATGTATCCCAGATTCATTCAATGTCTAATCAATGAATCATTTCATGACATTGTTAATGAACGACCTGTGCCTAACATCCTTACTATGATGCAAGATCCTATAAGTACATCAAAAAGAAGGACCCAAGGAACTTTTATAGTGGTGCCCACTCACCCCTTCTTCCTTGGATGCTTCAACAATTACTTTAAGCAGGTCAAGCTCAACCACCTCCACAACCAATAGCTCAACCAACTCCACAACCTTCACCACAACCATCTCCAATACCATAACCAACTCCATAACCATCACCTCAACCATCACCAATAGCTCAACCAACTCCACAAACTTCACCACAACCATCTCTAATACCACAAACAACACCACAACCGTCACCACAACCAACTCCACAAACATTACCACAACCAACACCACAAACCACCACTCAACCTACACCTATATCACCTCATCACAAATCTCTAATATCACCACATCAATCACCTATTTCTCCTTACCAACCTTTACCATCATCCCATGATCACCCTGATGAAATAGAAGGATCAACAAGTTCATCTAAATCATCCAAATCATCTTCTAATGTGGGGGATCATCATGATCAAATCCCAGCTATGAAAGAACCTTCTGAGGCTGCTTATTCAGAGAGCTATGCTGAATCTAACATCAACAGGCTTGATGAAAAAGATGAACTAATCTCTGAGCTCTTACTTAAAGTGGAAAGGATGGAAAGAACCTTAAACAGGAGAGATGGAATCATAGATGACAGAATCTTAGAACTGGATGAGAAAGAAAGTGAATTGAAAGAACTTAAAGAGAAATATGTAGCTGAAAGAAAAGAACAAGACAAGGAGATTGAGAATTTAAAAGCTGCACTAAAACATTCTAGAGATCAAGTCAGTGGACATATTGACACACTTGAAATTCAAACAATTGCAATGGAGGAACCAGAAAACATCATAGAAGAACAAGCTGACATCATCTCAAAACTTGAAAAGGAAATTGACAGCAAGAACAAAAGGATATCCGAGCTTGAAATAATGATTAAGATCTAAAGAAAAGAAGTGGATGATGATGATGAGAAAGAAGAACAAGAAAAGGAAGATGTAGATGAAGGAAAAGGAGATGATGAAAGTCAAACTGAGTTTAAAGATCAAAGTCTAGATATGGTAGTGTATTCTGGAAACACGGATTACTCTGACTACGAAAAAGGTGAATTTGAAGTGCATTGGATAGTTTTTCATCTATACAATTCAGCATTGATGATGACTTTTGGGAATTCATAAACAACCAAAGAACTGAGTCAGAGCCTATTGTTTTTATCCCCAAATCACCGGTCCTTTGGAAAAAGAATTAACTTTGCAAATTGTCCCTGCTATCTCACTATCTAAAGAAGAAAAAGAAGAACTCAAAGAAAAGTATGAAAAAGAAAGGAAAGAAGAAACTGAAACAGAACAGAAAGAGAAGGAGAAAAGTAAAATGAAGGATCAAGAGCAAAGCACACCTGAAAAGGTACCTGAACCAGAAGAACAAGCTGAAAGCTCTAGCCCTCAACTTCAAACTTACTCACGAAAGAGGAAGTACTTAACTGAAAAAGCCAAAGGTAAGAGACCAATAGTTGAAGAAGAACCAACAAAGAAACAAAAAGATGACCCAAGAAGTCTAGCAGCAATTGCTAAATTTTTGGAAGAACATGAGCAGGCAGAAGCTCAGTTGAAGAAATTGGCTGGTGCAATTGATTTAGAAGAAGGTGAAATTGCTGGTGGATACGAAGTTGAAAAGGATGTTCTCATGGATAGTCCTATTAAAGTAGAACAGGCTGTGGAAGACATGGTAACCAAAGCACAAACTGATGACTTGATGATTAAAGCCATGTTTCTGGTCAACCAAGGCTATGATCCTGATGAAGTGTTTGGAATGACTTATGAGAGCATGATGGAGGAGGAAGAGAAAGTAAAAATGTTTCTTGATCCAACAATAGACATTGATTATGAGAAAACAATGACAAATGATACTCCAAAGCATAAAGATTCATCTTTGAAGAAATCAACAGGGTATGAAATACCATTGCCAAGAAGGGTTCCCCTACACAAACTGTCTAAAATGAAGAAATCAACCTCATCCCATGAATCATTATTTCCTAATCCTTATAATATTTCTCATAAGAAAATGAAGGAATATCTCTCAAGTCAGGGATTCACAAGAAGAAGGATTACTAACATGGAGACAAATTCTTAAGAGCTGCAACTCTTTAATTGATCAATAAGAAGAAAGAAAAACTCAAGAAGCTAGAAGAAGAATTGTCAAGGACCAAACCAACAAGCAGAGTGTCAGCTAAAGACAAGATGTTGAACCAAAAAGACCAAGAACTACTTGCCCCTGTGCTCCACAAGTACCCTGAATGGTTTGCAGAACCATCTCAGTTGAAACTGCAAGAAGGACTGACTACTGCAGAACTAATCAGAGGGGTGTCTACTCCAAAGGTAAGGTAGATCAAAAGATAATAGCCTAGAAGTATGAAAACACATGGAATATGTTCATGGTGAAGAGAATCTCAGGGCTAGTACAATTCTTTACAGAGTACTCAGCTCTTGTAAATGCCCTTGAGATTCATGATTTGAAGGAGCTAGCTCAACTTGAACTGATCAATCATGTAGCTATGTTCTGGGGATATGAATTTGAGAACACACTTAAGATGTTCAGAAGAACAAACAACTTCAATTCGTTAAAGACAATTTGCTTGAGAAAAGATAAAACTTTTGTCAATCCCCTGGATAAGAAGAAAAAGGTGCAAGCAGAAGAAATTGTATTCCCTGAGTTGAAGGTAAAGCCAACCAAATCATTGAAGAGCAAAGTAGTGTCTGGTACTCATTCCTCCACTCCCATCTCAAACGTGTACTATGATGAGAAAACCTATGAGATGGTGATCGAAAGGAAGTGGGGAGGAACGGAGGGAGCTGACATAAGACTATTCAGTGGATATGAAGTAAGATTACATGATGAATCATACATCCACTACATTTATACCAGGCATTTTAGGGAATTAAACAACAAATTGGGTGAATAAGACATGCACTTCTTTCTGAAATGCATCAAGTTGTCGAAACTGGAATATGATAGAATAAGTGCTAAAGGAGACAAAATAAAGAAGAAGAAAACACCATTGCAACTTGGAAATATTGTTAAACTTGAAGTGGATGTGGGAGGGAGCTTACTGATTCATAGAGATGGTCTTTCTACAATCTTCGTTTGGGAACCTATTTCACTGAAAAAGTTACCAATGGAAGCATCTACAACATGAGCAAAATGAAGATCCATGTGCTATGTAGAGATAGGATGTCAGAAGCAACTAATTTTGTAAACATGATTAAGGCTATCCTGGATCCTACTAAAGCTGCATTCATATTACCTCCAGAAGACCCAGCTGAATCATCACAACATCAATCACTTCCTAAACATTAAGGAAAACTAGGCTGTATAATCCTTAGGGGGAGTATTGTTGCACCCTAAAAGGATCATACATGCCAACTCAATGGGTGAATTGATGATTGGTCAGCTGAAATCCCACAAGTCCAAGAACCAATGCGGATGAAGATCTGCAAGAAAAATAACAAGTGTTATCTTCCGCATTAGTTAATGCGGAAGACATAACTTTGATGCGGACAAGTGTTTACTCTTCCGCATTGACTAATGCGGAAGACATAATACTAATGCTGAAGAACAAGTTACTCTTCCGCATTGACTAATGTGGAAGAACAAAAGAAGATGCGGACAAGACTTTGCTCATCCGCATTTACAAATACGGATGACCAACCAAATGTGCATGAGTATTTTTTCATCCACATTAACCAATGCGGATGACCAACTTAGTAATGCAGATGATCAAGTGGAAATGCTAATCAAGATTATCTCATCCGCATTTGTCAATACGGATGAACAAGCAGAGATACAGATCAAGACATAGACTAGTTTATGATGTAATAGGTCAGGGGTAGTTTAATCATTTTTAAAGGCATCTTGTCTGCCTATAAATAGAATAGTTAACCTCGTACTGAGGTGACAACTGATAGACAGAGAATTTTTGTTGTAATTATTCTCTGTAACTTATCAACTTTCATATATCAAAACAAACAACATTTATGAGTATTTTTCTTGCTTTGAATGTTCTTTGATTGTTTGTTTCCGCCACTCAATCATTAACTTGATTATCATATTTGATTCTCAGTAAGAATATCACTCTTACTCAAACCCAGTCAGAGGCACCTTTGAGATATCTTAAAGTACTCTTGATAGTGACAAGGTGTGACATCTTCGGATTTCTTGATATCATGCACATATACATGTGGCAAACATGATATCAGGCCTGCTAACAGTGAGGTACATAAGAGACCCAATCATAGCCCTGTAGAGATGTTCATCCACATACTCCCTCTCAAGATCAGGTCTAAGGGAGTGGTTTCTTGATATAGGAGTCTTAACAACCTTGCAGTCAATCAAGTTGAATCTTTTAAGTATGTCATATACGTACTTAGACTGACTTATAAAGATGCCACTATTAACTTGCTTCACTTGAATTCCTAGAAATAAATTAAGTTCACCCATGGCACTCAATTCAAATCTATCCTTCATCAGCTTCTTAAAGTCTTTGTAGAGCTTTTGATTAGTTGACCCAAAGAGAATGTCATCTATATACACTTGAACTAGCATTAAGTCATTCCCTATTCCTTTGATGAAGAGAGTTCTATCTATAATAAAACTTCTGTAGCCATGCTAATAAAGATACTGAGATAAAGTCTCATACCACTTTCTTGGTGCTTGGTGCAGCCCATAAAGAGATTTATCAAGCCTGCAAACATAATCAAGATGATCAGGATCTACAAACCTAGGTGGTTGTTTGACATACCCCTCTTCATCAATCACCCTATAAAGAAAAATCACACTTGAGATCAAGTTGGTAGACCTAGAAGTTCTTGGAGGCAAAAAAAGCTAAGAATATCCTAATAGCTTCAAGTCTTGCAACAGGAGCAAAGACATCTATGTAGTCCCTTCTTCTTGTGTGTATCCTTGAACAACTAGTCTAGCCTTGTTTCCTTATGACAAGTCCTTTATCATCTTTCTTATTCTTGAACACCTATTTGGTTCCTATGGTAGTATTCCCTTAAGGAAGAGGACACAAGTTCCAAACCTTCGGCCTTTTGAATTGAAGTAGCTCCTCCTGCATAGCTTCAACCCAACTTCCATCCTTTAAAAGCCTTATCAATTTTTTTGGCTCTATCTGGGATAAGAAACAATAGTGAAGACTAACATTTGAATCATGGGTTTATCCTCTTGTTTTTACCCTTGAATCAACATATCTAATGATGTTTGTGGTAGGATGAGACTTGTGGATCCTTAGTTAAGGGATCACAACAAGTTGCTTGGAGAGATCTAAATTAGAGAAACTTAGATCTAGCAATGAAGTTTCTCCTACCATATTAGCACACTTATCAAGAGAGACTTGATCCAATGAGTGTGTGACATTATTGAAGTTGTCTTCAATGGAGTGGTTGTTAGCATCAAAGAAATCTTGATCACTATCACCACCACCATTTTCTCCTACATTTGAACCTCTTTCATTTGAGTTTTGTGCCTCTAAGCTAGAATTTGAAGGCACCCCAGAGGTATCAGCTAGATCTGTCATGGTTGTGCTGATAGGTACTCCATTTGCAGAATTAGTTACAATGAAGCTGAAGTTGTGTAGCTTGATGGTCTTCTCAGCTCAAATTTTGGATGAGGATCACCTCTAGGTAGTATATTTGTAGATCCTAAAACATGCTCACAAGATTTGTTAAAACAATTGGTAACTAAATCATGATCAAATAGCCAATCAGGACCAGAACCTTTCACGCTGGGAGTGTACTCATTGAAGGTCACATTGGTTGACTCCTTAACTACCCTAGTTCTAAGATTGTATATTCTATAAGCCTTGACTTGGGAAGAGTATCCAATAAAATGTCTATCATCTGATTTCTCATCAAACTTGGAAATTTGATATTTGATATTCAAGATGGTGCAAGGATATCCAAATGACCTGAGAAAACCAATGAAAGGTTTACTTTTGTGCCAAAGTTCATAAGGAGTCTTACCATGTGTCTTAACCACTAAAACTCTATTTTCCATATAGCAAGCAGTGTTAATTACCTTTGCCCAGAAGGTGATAGGTTGTTTAGAGTTAGACAACATAGTTTCTTCAGCTTTAATGAGTGTCCTGTTTCTCCTCTCAGCAACACCATTTTGCTGAGAAGTCTTGGGTGTACTATATTGTCTTGTAATACCCTTTTCATCACAAAATGTATCAAGGATTTGGTTCTTGAATTCAGTTCCTTGATCACATCTTATATTTTTCACCTTGTGATCACATTGATTTTCAATCTTTAAGATGAAATTCTTCCGAATCTTAGGGGTCTTATCCTTAGTTCTAAGAAAGAAGACCCAAGTTAATCTAGTGAAGTCATCTATGATCACCAAACAGTAAGAGGTCCTTCCTAGACTCATTACACTAGTGGGGCCAAAGAGATCCATATGTAATAAGTGTAGGGGAGTAATGATGGAGTTTCTTTCCTTTGGCTTGTGAGATACCTTATGTTGCTTCCTTTCAGGCATGAAACACAATGATCATCACTTGTTAACTCATACTTTGGCATTCCAGTTACCAAATAATTCTTAATTAATTTATTCATATTTTTTAAATTTATATGGCACATTCTTTTATGCAAGAGGAAAGATTCATCACTATAAGCTTTAGACAGAAATCATGTAATTTATCCTAATAGAGATGTTTCTTGTAAGTCCATATTGTAAATGTTCCCTTTCCTGGGGGCTCTGAGTAGGATATGCTCATGAGGAATGACTACCTTGGGCCTGAGAACAATGCACTCATACTCAGTTAAGAGCATGTTGTGACTCTAATCATAAAATTGAGATACACTAAAAAAGATTGTATCTAAGTTCCTTGACAAAGTTTATGTTGTTAATGTCGTGCTTACCATTTCTGACCCTACCACTTCTTGTAATGTAACCTCCACCATCTCCTCCAAAAGCAACTGATCCTCCCTGAATTTTCTCAAATTTCTGAAGTAGTGACCTATTGCTTATCATGTGTTTGGAATAGCCACTGTCAATGATACATACATTTCTGTTTGTCTTGAGTTGTTCCTACACAAAAGAGATGGTTAGTTACATTTGGAAACCCAAGCCTTATTGGCCTTGGGCTCATCAAAAGAAGTTGAAGACAATGCAACCGTATTAGATCATATTGTCATGTTTTGAGGATCACTTGCTGATGTTGATGAAGAACTTTCAGTCACTTGGTCTTTCTTTGACTTCCACACCACATTGGAGTCTTAGACTTGACCTTTAATACCTCAGAAGTTTTGATGACTTTGGAAGTTTTGATGACCGGACCTTTAGAAGATCTTACTATCACTGCAGCAAGCTTTAGGGCTTCGTAAGTATTGCATTCTTTCGAGACCGAATTTTCTTCCAAAGGCAATTTTCCATTTTTCTTCTTCTTCATTTTGGAGATTCTGAAAGGAAAATATTTTCCTTCTGAGGCTTACTTCTTTTCCAAAGTCTCTTTCTAGGTCATGTAAACAGTACCTTTTGGATCGTAAAGACAATCCTTAGCAAGATGAGAGGTACTACCTCACGTAACACAGTCTATTTTCTTCTTCTTAAGAGTCTTCTTTTGTGAGCAAGGCTAAACTTGATCACTTTTCTTCTCCATATTCATCGTTGCAGATGTTGTGGTAATTCTTTTAGGGTGAGAACTACATTTGGAGTTGGATGGTTCAGGTTGTGTAGCAGTGGTACACAACTGATCAGCCTTCTTCATGGTGCTAGGATGAGTTGGACATAAACTAGAACTCCTGGTACTAGAGTTTGAGTTTTTGTCTTCAGTCTTAACCACCTCAAATCTTGCAGAGATAAAAACTTGTTTCTACTTAGAGTAAAAGGTGGCCTTGATATCTTGAGCTTTCTTTGCCATTCTCTTGCTAGAGAGATCAAGTTCTTCCTTCTTGACTTGGTCATCCCAACCTTCGCACTCTTCTTAGAAGGATAGTGACCCTTCTTAGAATTTTCTTCTTCACTCTTCTCAGAGGCATCCTTCACTACCTCTTCTTCATCCTCTTCAATCATGGGGTCTATGAGGGGAAACTCATCTTCACAAGTTCCACACCTAGGAGATCTTACATACAAGATTATGTGTGGATGAGCTATCTCACATCCTAGTCCCTGCTTATTTTGATAACAATCTTTTGCATGCAAGGATGAGGATATGATGTTCTTGAAGGTCTCTTTTCCAAAAACAAAATTTTTTGCCTTGGCTTTGCTGATCACAAGCTCAGCCTGGCATTTAGTCAACTTAGTTGTGAAATCTTCGATCTGAGTCTTGTAGTTGGTATGTTCATGT
This sequence comes from Flaveria trinervia, assembly GCA_025506515.1. Classification (NCBI taxonomy): domain Eukaryota; kingdom Viridiplantae; phylum Streptophyta; class Magnoliopsida; order Asterales; family Asteraceae; genus Flaveria; species Flaveria trinervia. The sequence continues at coordinate 25,679,974 of CM046449.1, read as the reverse complement.
TTAAGAGTTGAAATGGTTTTTTCTAAGTCCTTTATCTTTAGTTTATAATCATTTTCAACTCTCTTTTAAAGTTAGATTTTAAGATATTTAAGGACTCAAGATCAAATCTCATCTCTAAGTTGTAGGACCTTTATCTTTTTACTTTAGTAATACATTCAAGTGTACATAGATGTTATAATACCTTTACTTCATCATGATCAGCCATATGTGCTTGGTTTGGAGATGACCTGAAAGCTCCAATCAAAGCCTCCTTCTTTAACAGCAACTACAGCTTGCTAGTTTGGCTTTTTATTTTGGGTGGCTCTCTCAATGTAGATTGGCCTGGCTGGTGCTTGGCCACCATTTGTTCTTGTTGCCTTACACTCTCTATAAAATTGACCTATTTGGTTATAGTTGTAACACTTTACTTTGCTTTTGTCTAGTCCACAATTTCCACTAGTTGTATTGCTTGGAAACTTCCTCCCTGTCCTCTTATAGAACTTCTTGGCTCTATGAGTGAGGAGAGCCATTTGGTGAGCTATCTCCATGTATTCTAAGTCATCTGGATGGATACTGTTTAGATCTTCAAGGGTGAAGAGAAAGTTGCGTGTGATTTCATCAGAAGACACAAAGGCTTGTGAAGAGCTTGAATCTTGGAATGGGCTTCCTTGAGTGTAGCTTTCTCTTGGTGTCTCCGGGAAGGTGATGAAAGGACCCTTTTGTGAGTTGTCAGGGTAGCATATAAGACAATCTTGTGGTTCTATACTATCCCTTTCAACCACATGGATGACTGAACTCAGTTGATTGCTAGAGTTACTAGATGAACCTTGCATGTTCATCTCCATCTGGTATCCACTAGATGAACCTTGTACTGCTACTTCAGAAGATCCGTATTGTTCTCCTTGGCTTTAGTTGACCCCTCATACATCAGATTTAGTGCATCCCATAGCTGTTTAGCTGTTTTGCACTTCTTGAAGCCTCTGTATATGGAGTTTGGAAAAGCAGTTTGAAAGGCTATCATGGCTTTTTGATCAATCTCTATTCTCTTCCTGTCTTTTTCAAAATAGTCAGCCGTAACCTTTGGAATCATACCACCTCCAACAATAGTTGAAGAGGTGCTTGGTATGTGAGGTTCCGAGACAATAAATTCCCTCATCCTGGAGTCTTGTGACTAGATGAACCATTCTATCCATTGGCATCAAGTGTCAAAGTCTTCAAGAGTGATTGGTGGGGACTTTATCATGGTTCTAGTTTCCATATCAGCTTTAATGAGAGCTGCTATTTGAGATGTTAAGTATCTTGTATGTGTGTGAGGGATCTTAAGAGGGTGAGATCTTATAATCAAGAGCTTGGAATGCTCTGATACTAATTGTAGGATTGTTTAGAGGGGTTGGTCACTTACAACACAATCATATAATGAGGAGAGTTGTTTTAGAATACGTAACAGCTCAAATAGGGAACTGGTAATACACTAGAATGATACTTAGAACATAATCAAAATATGAGACAAAACTAAGAACAACACAAGTATATGGTTTTCAAGAATGATGTATATCGCTCTCAAGTTCTTTTACAAGTTTAAAAAGCATAGAGAAAAGTTACAAGTACCTGAGATACGTTATACTACATCCTAGAGTCGACCATACTTAGAAGGCTAGTTGGATACATTTGAACTAGACAACAAAATCAAATGTAGAGTCAAAAGGCAAATTGCCTTTTGACTAGTGACTATGACATGCCATAGGTCACATCATTATATATTACAAAAAGGATAAAAGTACCTAAAGTAGAAAGCATAGACTCAATATTTCAATGTACAGTTTACCAAAAGCATGGACCTTTTCACCAACTCATATAAGTTGGTGACTAAATAGAGTGGCAGCGGTAAGTGGTTCAGTTTTATGGTAAAGTACATTAGATAAAGAATGTATTCAAAAGTATTCGAAAGATAGCTTGTCTTCACTTCTTGGCTTTAGAAAACTTTGTCTTTGAAGCTTCGAAAGACTTCATTTTGGCTTCGAAGGATGTTGTCATGGCTTCGGAAGATTTTACACTTAGAATATTTCTAATGCATATAATGCATGGTGTAAAACTTCCAAAGCATCTCTACTTCTGTACTTCAATGCATGCATGCAGGAAAAACATTGAATGTTTTAGGTGCATCAGCCTTACATAAAATCTTACAATCACAAAATTAGGATATACTAAATTGATTGTACCCAAGCTCCTTGACAAAGTTTACCTTCTCAATACTAAGCTTACCATTTATGACCCTACCCCTTTCAGTAATGTAACCTCCAGCATCTCCTCCAAAAGCAACTGGCCCTCTATTACTTTTCTCAAAATTTTAGAGTAAAGGGCCATTGCCTATCATGTGCCTGGAATAACCACTATCAATGATCCATACATTCTTATTGGTTTTTAGTTGTTCCTGCATAAAAGGAGATAGTTAGTTACATTTGGAAACCCAAGCCTTGCTAGTCTTGGGCTTCTCAAAATGAGTTGAAGACAATGCAAGAGTAATTCATCCTATGTTTAAGCTTTGAGGACTATCTACTATTGTTGATGAAGAACTTTCAGTCACATGGTCTTTATTTGTCTTCCACACAACCTTTGGAAGCTTAGACTTGACCTTTAGTACTGTGGAAATTTTAATGACTTTGGAAGTTTCGGAGACTAGACCTTCGGAAGATCTTGCTATCACTACAGAAGACTTTAGTACTTCGGGCACATTTCTTTCTTACGAGACCAACTTTTTGATTGGTTCAAAATGAATCGATCTGTCTTTGTTATCAAGCAATTGACAATTATATGAACTATGTAATCAACCCAAACAAATATCAGAAAAATTCATAGAGTTTCTATTACTATGGATTACAAAGTCCAATTGAGAGAGAATTAACTAAATGTCTATTCCAAGTCTACTCTACACAAATACAAATAATCCTATTTATACTAATAACAAGAAACAAAAAGAAACATATATTTACATAATAAGTCCCTACACTATGACAAAAACTAATCTAAAGACTAAAATGCTAATCTTTCTTGGGCTCCAACAATACTCCCCCTAAGATTTGCATTTGTCTTTCAGCAAAAGAAATATTTTGGTTCTTCCTTTATCTTGAACATTGGCTTCTCCTTGTATAGCTCTAGTTCTCAAAGAGCTTTCTTGATTAATGATTTGAACTTTTCAGCCAAAATCCCTTGCTCGGGCTTGGACTTGTTTGTCTTTTTTTCCATTGCTTCCATTACCAAAAACATTTCTTTAGTCAAACCTTCTATATCTACGTTGGCATACATCTCTATTGGCTATGAATTCTCTTTAGTGTATATCTCTAACACTCCTTTGCTAGAAATTATCATAAACTCTATGTCTTTGATATCTTTCTTCACAATGTTTGCATATACCATCACTTTCCTTAATAAAATTCTCTCCATAGCAGCATTCATTACCTTTATGGTTGTCATAAAGTATCTTCCATCGTGCTCTGCTTCTACCGGAGATACCGGCTCAAAATTTTGATTTGATAGAAAATAGATATAACTCGGATGAAGGAGTTTAAGTTCAAACACTCCAAACAAGATTATCATGTCACTGTCCCAATCATCCAAGTTTCTCACGAGCTTCAGATGAAAAGTATTCGTATCATAAAACCATCTCAAAATAGGTTTTGATGATTGAGTACCATCAATAACTTTCAGTGCAGGATTTGTCACTTTCTCAAAATAATTTTCTGCAAAAGACTCCAAATATCCTTCATCATCAGATTCATCTCTATCTCTATTTTTAGATTTCTTCCTTAATTTATCAAAATATATTTTATCTTCTTGATCACATCTAGTCTGTAGAAACGTTGGCATTCTAGAAATTCCTCTGTCCAGTAATTTCACAAAGTTCTCTCCCCTCTCAGCCTTCGTAGGGTAAATGAGAGGTAACTTGTGTAACTCTTTCAGATCTTGAACAAGTAATGTTATGATGCTTGAGTAGAAATGATAGACATCACAAATAGCATTCAATCATTTTATAAAAAAATGCATCAAACACCTCATCGTATTTCCATGCTAAAATTTTCACTTCTTTTGTTTTATCCGACATAATCATAGCGTGTAATAACTTTGAGATAGATTGCCCTATCTGTAGCACATTCCTTACTAAATCACCAGCCGATCTTGCTTTATTACAAAGTTGAATCTGATCAATTGACACTTTATAACCTTGCTTTTTAGTGTCAGAGGACATCTTTATAAGCTTTTTTCTATTTTCATGAGTTCTCCTTACTAACTTAAGTTATTTGATCTCTTGAGGCTTCAGTATCCTAGTTCTCTTGGTTATTTCCAGGTACTGAGGATTATCCATGTCAAGTACAATCATCTTATTGTACATCCTGTTCAGTTTCCTGAAAGCTTCTCACCAATCTCCTCAAAGACTCACTCTGTAGTCTGTTTAGCCTCTTCCATGGGTAATTCCTAGATTGCAGTTACATCCTAAGAGTAGGAATGCTCATGTAATCTGGATCAGGATGGTGCAATTCCTTTTCAAGAATATCATTGACATTCAGGCTTTCACTCATCGGTGCCCACTCACCTTGTTCAAGGTTTATTTCATTTGGATCCACTGGTGTTGATGACTTTGCAATTATACACTTTTCATACTCTTCATTTATTTGAGTTACTGTTAGCCCATCCAAATATACTCTATTGTACTTGTAGAGAATATGAATAGAGGCTGAAGCAACCAAAGTCTTTCTGCATGCATGCTGCACAAGTACTGAAGAAGAATGCTTCGGAAGTTGCACACATGCAACATAAATATTCTAAGTGTGAAATCTTCCGAAGCCAAGACCAATATCTTCCGAAGCCAAAGATGAACTCTTCCGAAGCTTCAAAGACAAAGTCTTCCGAAGCTCCACACTTGAAGACAAATTTCTTCCGAAGACTTTTAGTAACATGCTTTATCTGATGTACTTTTCCATAAAGCTGACCCCTTTCCACTACAACTCTGTAAAGTCACCGACTTATATGAGTTGGTGAAAAGGTCCATGCTTTTGGTAACTGTACATTGAGGTCTTGAGTCTGTAACTTTCTATTTCATGTACTTTATCCATTTTGTAATAGATAAGGATGTGAGCTATGGCATGTCATAGTCAAAAAGTCAAAAAGGCAATATGCCTTTTTAACTCTACAATTGATTTTGTTTTGTGTCTAGTCAATTGTATCCAGCTGGCTTTAATAGTATGGCCAGTTGTATGACGTAGTATAAGTATCTCATGTTCTTGTAACTTTATCTTTATGCTTTGTAACACTTGTAATAGTACATTGAGAAAGCAATATACTGCAATCTTGAAAACCATACACTTGTGTATCTTGTTCTCTTGTTCTATCTCTTATATTACTTATGTTCTTAATAGGACATGTCAGGGATTGGGTATAATTCATGTCCTCCACCATACAATGACAACTACATTGTCATGCCTGAATCTATCTCACTCACTGAAGCAATTGAAACTAAAACTATGGAACCTAAATCTGTAGTAAAACAGGTGACCAATCCTCAAAACAAACCTGATGTTTATATTCAAACAAATAAGGATAAAATCAAGTTAGGACACCCAATCAAAATCAAAGAGTGTTCAAACAAGACAGTGAGTGTCATGAAACCATCAAGCCCTGTAAAGCAATTTTCCCTTTTATAAAATTCAAACCATCTATTTACAAGGTAAAAAGAAATATGTGAAGACAGTGAAACCCACTACTGAGAGTAGTTCTGATAATGAGATTATATCTCCAAAAAAATCAAGCAAATCAGAAAAGGTTTCACTGCAAAAGAAACAAATAGTAACACTAAGTTCAACACATAAAACATCATCAGACCCTCAGTCTTCAAGATTAAGGCAGGGAGTTGGGTTTCATATATGCAATAAGGAACATGTTGACCAGCTTGAGAAAGAACTAAGAAATAGGTTGAAGAAACAAAAACAGCCTAGACAATTAAACAAAGGTAGTGTTGTGAAGCATACTACTAAAAGGGCTGATTCTGATTCATCACCTAAAGAAAAAAAGTGACTCATCAAAAGAAAATATCAGTTGAGTCACACAAGGAAAAGTCTGATTCAAGAAACAAACAAATGTATTGTGACATTTGTGAAATGTGTAATCACAAGACAGATAAATGCTTCTTTAATCAATATTGCTCTATCTGTGACATGAACAATCACTCCACCAAAAACTGCTATTTCAACAAGTATTGTTCAATCTGTGACATGAACAATCACAATACATCTGATTGTTACTTCAATCAGAAGGGTTTGAGAATTCCCCAACACAAGGCCATCTTAAAAACATCCACTGTGATGCATCTGTCAGGCCTCATTTTCATAATACTCAATCTAGGACACCTAGATCAACAAATGACAGGAAGAATTTGAAGTAATTAAGGAAGGGTCAAAGAAATCTCTCACAATGAAACACAAACTTGACCTTCCAAAACAAAAACCTACCTTTGATAATGAAAAACGGGCTAAATTTCTACAAAGAAACAAAGACCAACGATTTCATTACTCATATGAATCCTTAGTAGATGTTGATGAGATGTCTCAACCCATACATTACCTAAAATCTCCCAGGACACCTCCATCTAAACCACAATTTAAAGGGAAATACCAGGAGGTCACCATCATGAATAGGAACGGAAAACCCAAGACCATCATGGCTTGGGTTTCTTATTCTAATTAGTTCTTTTTGCTTGCAGGTTCATCCACATAGGTCTAATAGCCTATGGTACGTAGACAGTGGATGCTCCTGACACATGACTGGAGATCGTTCCCTCCTTCATGACTTCAAGCACATACAAGGAACCACTGTGGCATTTAGTGGAGATTTAGAAGGTGGTAGAATTATAGGAGAAGGATCTGTGATAAATGGGATGCTGAGCTTTGACAGAGTGAACTACTATGAACAACTAAATTTCAATTTGCTAAGCGTGTCTCAGATCTATGACAAGAAATATTCCACTAACTTTACAGACACTCATTACGACATTCTAAAACCTGGATTTCAGATCTCTGAAGAATGGGTTGTCTTAAAGACACTGTGGAAGAATAATACATATGTCTTAAACCTGTGTTCTGCATCACCTAAAGAAGAAACATGTCTTTTGTCTAAAGCATCATTTGATGAGTCACAGTTTTGGCATAGACGTTTGGGGCACACAAACTTTAAAAATATGAACAAGTTGGTCAAAGGAAACCATGTCATTGGTCTTCCTCAAAAAGAATTTAATTTTATTGATCAATGTTCAGCGTGCCTCAAAGGAAAACAACACAAATCGTCTCACAAAACCAAGCTTGTGAACACTAACAATACTCCATTGAAGTTACTTCACATGGATCTATTTGGACCAACTAATGAGTATGGGAAAGAAATAGTATTGTTTAGTGATCATTGATGACTTTTCACGATTCACATGGGTGTTCTTCCTACTTCATAAAAATGAGGCATCCCAAATCATAAAAGAATTTATTACTAAAATTGAAAATCAACTTGATCTTAAAGTCAAAATAATAAGAAGTGATAATGGTACTGAGTTCAAAAATGAAAATATGAGTTCCTTTTCTACAACCAAAGGCATTGCTCATCAATTCAGTGCAGCTAGAACTCCTCAATGAAATGGGGTAGCTGAAAGGCGAAATAGAACACTGATTGAAGCAGCAAGAACGTTGCTAGCCGATGATAAACTGCCAATCACCTTCTAGGCAGAAGCAGTTAACACATAATGCTTTGTACAAAATCAAACTCTGATTGTTAAAGAAAGTAACATGACACCTTATGAACTGCTCTTTCATAGGAAACCATTTATTGGATTCATCAAATCATTTGGTTGTCCTGTCTTAATATTAAACACCCGAGACCATTTGGAAAATTTTTCATCCAAGTTTGATGAAGGATTCTTTGTAGGTTATTCTTTTGTTTCAAAGGCTTATAGAGTGTTCAATCCTAGATTGAACATTATTGATGAATCTACAAATGTTCAATTCAAGGAACATTCATTTCCCAAATCTACAAATGGTCCTGACTGGTTCTTTGATATTGATACATATACAAAATCATTTGACCAATTTCACTTGTCTGATGCAGGAAATATACATTCAAGTGATACTTTGTCAGCTGTAGAAAGAAGTGATAATTATCCATTGATTCCACCTATATTTGATGACCACATGAATGAAGATGTTCCCTTAGTGTTTCTTTTGAAAGAGGTCCCAGCCTGGTACCATCTCACTCAGATGACCTGTCAAATAAGATCAGAAATCAAAACAGGCTTCTCCTCAGTTGAAACACAAGGTACATCAAATGATGCAAACAATCTCAGTGCTGCTGAAGATGTAGCAGTAACTGAAACAGAAGTTAACAATCTTCATAATTCAACAACAGTACTAGATGAATGTGCCTCTGACCATAATGACAGAATGTCTACAATCTTGATGTAACTATTGCTTGTGACACCATTCTAACCACAAGAATCATCCAGTTGAAACCATTATTGGTGATCTTAATAAGAGGGTAACAAGAAGCAAGTCCAGTATTGCAAACATTTGTTTGTTCTCATGCTTTCTATGTCAAACAGTACCCAAAAACATCAAAGAGGCTCTTCAAGACAATAGCTAGATTAAAGCAATGTAGGAAGAATTACTCCAATTCAAGTAGCAAGAAGTATGGCAACTAGTAGATCTTCCCGAAGGACAATACCCTATCTATACCAGATGGCTATACAGGAACAAGACTGATGATAGAGGGATCATCATCAGGAACAAAGCAAGACTAGTGGCACACAGATACACTCAAGAAGAAGGAATCGACTATGATGAAGTGTTTGCACCTGTTGCCAGACTGGAAGCAGTCAGATGCTTTCTTGCATATTCTGTATCCATGAAATTTATTGTTTATCAAATAGATGTAAAGTGTGTCTTCCTGTATTGAAAGATTGCTGAGGAGGTCTCTGTGAGTCAACCACCTGGCTTTGAAGATCTAGATTTCCCTCATAGAGTCTACAAGATTGACAAAACTCTGTATGGTCTTCATCAAACACCAAGAAAGTGGTATGAGACTCTATCATCCTTTCTTCTTGACCATGGGTATGAAAGAGAAAGATTGATCAGACTCTCTTCAGAAGAAAAAGAGGAAAAGATATGTTGTTAGTCCACATCTACGTGGTTGAAATTATTTGGCTCGACAAACAAGCAACTCTACAAAGAATTTGAAGACCTTATGCACTCAAAGTTCCAAATGAGTGCTATGGGGGAACTCACCTTCTTACTAGGGGTGCAAGTCCAACAGACAACAGATGGAATCTTCATCAATCAATCAAAATATGTAGAAACCATGTTGAAGAAACTTCACTTTGTTGATTGCCAGTCTATTAGAACTCCTATGGATACTAAAGTGAAGATTAGACCAGATCCTGAAGGCAAATCAGTGGATCAGACTCACTATCGATCAATGATCGGTTCACTTATGTATCTAACAGCCAGTAGGCCTGACATTATGTTTGGTGTTTGTAATCAAGAATCACATGTGAACGTAATCAAGAGGATATTCAGATATCTGAAGGGAAAACCAGCTCTTGGGTTATGGTATCCAAAGGAAGGAGAATTTAATCTCTATGCCTACACTGACAGTGATTATGGAGGATGCAACTTCAACAGAAAATCCACCTCTGGCGGTTGTCAATTTCTTGGTTCCAGACTAGTATCTTGGCAATGCAAGAAGCAGACAAATGTATCTGTGTCCATAGCAGAAGCTGAGTATATTGCTGCATCAGCATGTTGCTCTCAAGTGGGGGAGTATTATTACACCCTGAAAGGATCATACATGCCAATTCAATGGGTGATTTGATGATTGCTCTGCTGCAATCCCTTAAGTCCAAGAAGAAATGCGGATGAAAATTCTGCTAAGGAAAAGAACAAGTGTTGTCTTCCGCATTTGTCATTGCGGAAGACATAATGCAAATACGGACAAGTATTTGCTCTTCCGCATTGACAAATGCGGAAGACTAAATGTTAATACGGACAAGACTTTGCTCATCCGCATTAGACAAATGCAGATGACCGAACAAATGCGCATAAGTATTTGTTCATCCATATTAACCAATGCGGATGACCAACATACTAATGCGGATGATCATGTGAAGAAATGCTGATCAAGTTAACTCATCCGCATTTGTCAATGCGGATGAACAAGCAAAGATGCGGATGAAGACTTAGACTAGTTCTGATGTAATAGGTTAGGGGTAGTTTAGTCATTTTGTAAAAGGCATCTTGTCTGCTTATAAATAGAATAGATTACCTCGTACTTGAGGTGACGGCTGATAGATAGAGAATTTTTGTTGTATTTATTCTCTGTAATTTATCAACTTTCATATATACAATACAAAAGCATCTATGAGTAATTTTCTTGCATTTAATGTTCTTTGATTTTTTGTTTCCGCCATTCAATCACAATACAAAAGCAAAGATCCTTTGATTGAAGAGGATGAAGAAGTGATAGTGAAGAATTCCTCTGAGAAGAGTGAAGAGGAGGATTTTAAAAAGGGCCACTATCCTTTTGAGGAGAAGAAGAAGACTGTGATGACGAAGTCAATGAGGAAGAACTTGATTAGAAACAGCAAAAGGAAAGCAAGGAAGGCTCAAGAGATCAAGGCTACTTTTGACTCCAAGCAGAAACAAGTGTTTATCTCTGCAGGGTTTGAAGTAGTAAAGACTGAAGACATCAACCTAAACTCTTCTGCTAAGAGTTCTGGTTCTTGTTCAAATCATCTCAGTACCAAGAAGAAGACTGATATGTTGTGTACCACTGCTACACAGCCTGGACCATCAAACTCCAAGAATAGTCCCCAGCCCAAAAGGACTGTCTCAGCATCTGCAAAGATAAGGGTGGAGAAGGGATATGACCAAAGTCAGTCTTATTCTCAGTAGAAGGCTCTTGGGAAGAAGAAAATGGAGTGTGCTATGTGTGAGAGTACTGCTTATCTTGCTAAGGATTATCCATACAATCCTAAGGGTACTCTTCACATGATCAAACCAAAGACTTCCAAAAGTTCCAAGAACATTCAAGCTTTAGAAGGAAAATTTGTTTCCTTCAAAAGCTCCAAATCTAAGAAGAAGGCAAGTGGAAAATTGCCTTCGGAAGAACAGTTGGTCTCGAAAGGAAGGAATACTTCCAAAGCACTGAAGTCTATAGCAGTGTCTGCAAAATCTTCCAAAGGTTCAGTCATCAGAACTTTTGAAGTATCAAAAGCTTCCGAAGTATGAAGGTCAAGTCCAAGACTCCAAAGGTGGTGTGGAAGTCTAAGAAAGACCAAGTGACTAAAATTTCTCCATCAAAAACAGCTCAAGATCCTCCTAGCACCACCATAGGATCTATTATTGTTGCATTACCTTCTGTTTCTCTTAATGAGCCCAAGAAAAATGAGCCCAAGACAAGTAAGGCTTGGGTTTCCAAATGTAAGTAATCATTTTCTTTGTGTAGGGACAGCTGAAGACACACAAAAATTTTTGGATCATTGACAGTCACTGTTCCAGGCACATGACAGGCAATAGGTCACTACTCCAGAACTTTGAAAGGATTGATGAATGGCCAGTTGCCTTTGGAGGAGATGAAGGTGGTTACATTTCAGGAAGGGGCAAGGTCACAAATGGTAAGCTCAGCATTGAAAAGGTAAACTTTGTCAAGGAGCTTAGGTACAATCTTCTGAGTGTATCCTAATTTTGTGATCAGAGTCATAACATGCTCTTTACTGAGCATGAGTGCATTGTTCTCAAGCCCGGGGTGGAAATTCCTCATTAGCATATTCTGCTTAGAGCCGCCAGGAAAGGGAACATATACAAGATGGATTTTCAAGAAACATCTCCCTCTGGAGTGTTGGATTTTTTATGCCCAAGACACATAGAACATTGATGTGGTTAGTACATAATGATCCAAGTCGGGTCATACCCAATAACAAGCTTAGCAAACACCAATTTACACCAATTTAGAAAATGGGTTTTCTAAATAATTTGCATATGAGATGAAACAACTTATAAGGATATTTTGTTCATGGACATTATTTGTAATGTTATTTAAGTTGGTTAAATAACATCAAATAATAATAATAGTGTGTGTATAAGTTATATAATTAAAAGGTTAATTAGATAACTTATAATTGTAATTAGTTAAACAAAATGTTAAAAGAGTTTTTAGGGGGAAATACCCCAAACCTTTTAAGTTTCGGCCGCCCCCTTTAAGGGGGTCTTTGGACTTTTGTTTACACTAACTTGACTCTTGAAAAACACACACTTCCTCTCTTCTCTCTCTCACATGCAAAGGAACAAGAACCCACTTTCTCTCTATCTTCTTGAAGTAGTTCAAAGCTGAAAATTCAATTTTCAGCTAATCTTGGTTCGAGATTGGTGCTCAAATCCTGGCAACAAGGTGTTTGCTTGATGCTTGTGGGTATGGATGCTTGAGGACACCTCTCCTTGGTGTTTTGGTCATTCAAGAACCTCATCTTCTTCATCAAAATCTTGATTTTTCAGCAGCTTTACATAGGTGGTTTGTATGTCTTGTTTTGGTTGTTATTTGTTCTTGATAGCTAGTTCATACACATATATATGATCCTATGTTCTTGGGTTTGTTGATGTATGTTATTAACCTTAATATTCAGATTACAAATCATATGATTAAGGTTTTATTTCGCTGTGTTTTTCATGTTTAAATGGTTAAACTACATTGGCATCTAGAGCCGGATATGTGGATGACTAGCTTCTATTGTCCTTGTAAAATTGCTTTTATGGGGTTTTAACAACCTAATAGGGGCTGTTTTGTGATGTTATGATGAATCCCCAACCTTTCAAGGTTATATCTTACATGCTTATGATTAAACCTTGAAAGAAAAGATATCAAAATGGTTGATTGTGTTTTGTTTGGACAAAAACACCCTAAATTCTTGGTTTATGTTGGCTGAATATTTAGGGTCAATGGGGATTTATTTTGGTTCTTGTATGTTGTTTCATATTGGTGCATAACCTAGCCTTGACCTTGTGTTGGTTTGGTTTTGGATGAATGATTTGTTTTGGTTGATTTCATTATTTATGGATTGTAATATTTATTCTTTTGTGCTTATATTTGGATGCAATTTATTTATTCATTCAATGGTGATGTAATAGATAGATTAAGTGTGTTTTCTTTTATTAGAAAATTTGTATTAGGATATAAATTTTGTAAAAAAAGATGCACAAGATGGAAGCACAAAAGGAAGACACAAAGAGAAGGACTTGAAGCACGCAACTTCAAGTGGGGGTCTTTGAAGATCTCATCTTTTGTGTTGTGTTTAACCCTTAGAAAAGACCTTATGACCACACTTGTGATGGCAAACAAGTTTGGTCACCTAAGTGGCTATGGTTACGCACATGTGGTTGTTTTATATATGCTTGTTTGATTATCCATTTTATGTTGATTGTTTGATATGTGGATATGCTTAACAATCTAAATAAATAATCATAACAAGCTGATTTTTTGGTTCCTAATCATTAAGTGACTAATAAAAGGTTATTAAAAGGATTAATGATTTCAAAATAAAAGAGGTTTTATTAAAAGAGAACCATAGGGTACCATGTATTTGAAAGCATGCAAATACAAGGTACATAGAGTTTCATAACTAGAATTAATGGAAACTTAAATGCCTTTCGAAACAAGTTTAACACCATCCTTTTACACTATACTCGAATCACTTGAGAACTATTTGTGGGATAAAGGTCACCTAAGCACTTTTAGGGAACTTGTTTGTTTGAGGTGGGCTTAACATATTTATGAGATAAAGGTCACCTAACCACTTGTATGTGTAAACTCACACATGTGTGTAATTAGGACGACTTGAATTGGAAAGCATGTGCATAGGGTCACTGAAGCATGGCGTACAATGGTGTTGATGGGATTTTACATGCCAACTAAACAAAAGATGTTTAACCAATCCCATAAGGCTAGAAGTTGAAAAAGGTTTCAATTGTCAAATGTTGACTACCTTGTTAATTTAAATAATGGGATAAAGGTCACCTAACCATCATTTAAATGTAACGTTGGATTCTAGATTTTAATTATTAATTGTCTATGAGACATGTAAAGGGTATTAATGATTAAAATGAATTTTGTTTTCAGAAATGCTAATATGAACTTTGTAAATTTTGTAGAAATGGCCACAAACAACAATGCTACCACCCCGACCGTCCCTACCCTATCACTGAGAACCATCTTAGAAAGGGATCATCTTAACCATAATAACTTTATGGACTGGTTTCAAAACTTGAAAATTGTTCTCAAGCAAGAGAAAAAGGCCTATGTCCTGGACTACCTGACCCCGAGGATGTTGAGGCCTATAACGATTGGCTTCAATACACTGAGGATTCCATGCAAGTTTCTTGCTTCATGTTGGGAACCATGATTCCTGAACTCCAGAAGGACTTAGAGCATCATGGGGCATATGACATGATTACCCAATTGAAGGAAATGTTCCTTCAACAAGCTAGGGTAGAGCGCTTCGAAATGGTTCAAGCGCTTCATGCATGTCGCATGGAAGAAACCCAATCGGTATCATCTTATGCTCGTAAGATGAAAAGCCACGTTGATTGCCTCGAAAGGCTTAACTATCCTGTCTTAAAGGAACTGGCCACAGATTTGATCCTTAATGGCCTAACTAAAAGGTTTGAGATGTTCATAATGAATTACAATATGAACGGGTGGGACAAGAGTATTGGTGAGCTTCACGCAATGCTCAAAATAGCCAAGGCAGGAATGGGTAGAACGGTTCTACCTATTCTCTCGATCAATGAGGGAGGCAACAAGAAAAGGCTTTACCCTGATCCCAAAGCAAGTGTTGCCAAAGGAAAGGGGTATATAAAAGGAAAGGGGAAAGGAAAGGCTAAAGCGCAACCTCCAAAGCCCAAGCTTAAGAAGCCTAAGGTAACGAAGAATGATCCATGTTTTGAGTATGGTGAGATAGGACATTAGAAAAGGAATTGTCCAGCCTATCTCAAAGAGTTGAGAAACAAGAGGGATGTTGGGCAAACCTCAGGTACAACTTTCATGATACATATTGGTTTGAATGTTATTTCTTCAAACACATGGGTATTGGATATCGGATATGGAACTCACATTTGCAATTTGTTGCAGGGGTTCAAAAGAAATAAGCACTTCAAGAGGGAGACACAAGTCTCTACATGGGCAATGGAGCAAAAGTTGATGTTGAAGCCCAAGGAGACTATATTTTGAAACTTTCAAATGGTTTGGAAGTTGTTCTTAAGAACATTTTGTATGCTCCTAGTTTGACTAGGACATAATTTCTGTTTCCCTTTTAAAACAATGTGGTTATGAATTAAAGTTTGTTAACAATGGTATTCATGTTTATATGGATGATGTGTTTTATTTTAAGGCTATGCCTTTTAATGGTATCTATGAATTGGTTCATGATGATCATCCTATAATAACTCATTATACCAATCAAGCAACAAGAAACTTAAAATGGGTTTAAGTGATTCATATCTTTGGCATTGTCGTCTTGGTCACATAAACAAGAATCGAATTCAAACACTTCAAAAGAATGGTCTTTTGAAAACAAATGAAAATGTTTCATTTGATAAGTGTGAATCTTGTTTACAAGGGAAGATGCCCAAGTCGCCCTTTAGTGGTACTAATGAGAGGGAAAAAGACTTATTAGGAATCATACATTCGGATGTATGTGGCCCTTTTAAGACAATAACAAGAAATGGTGAAAGATACTTCATTACCTTCACCGACGATTATAGTCGACATGGTTATGTGTACTTGATGACGCATAAACATGAAGCTTTTGAAATGTTCAAAATCTTCAAGAATGAAGTAGAAAATCAACTCAATAAAACTATCAAAGTTCTTCGTTCAAATAGAGGAGGTGAATACCTCAGTGAGGCTTTTTAGTACCATCTAAGAAGTTGTGGGATCGTCTCACAACTTACTCCACCTGGAACACCACAACATAATGGTGTGTCTGAAAGGAGAAATCAAACCCTATTGGATATGGTTCGATCTATGATGGCTATAAGCTCACTACCTCTATCATTTTGGGATTTCGCATTACTCTCTGCGGCTCGTATTTTGAATATGGCCCCGATCAAGAAAGTGAATTCGAAACCTTTTGAAATATGGCATGGAAGAGTTCCATCACTATCATATTTAAAAGTATAGGGTTATGAAGCTTACGTTAAGCTAAACACCCAAAACAAGTTGGAAAGTCGATCCACTAAGTGTATATTTGTTGGATATCCCAAAGACTGTATAGGATACTACTTCTTTGATCCAACAGAGCAAAAAGTATTTATTGCTCGAAAGACAGAGTTCTTGGAAGCTAAGTTCCTTATGGAAGGAATAACGTATAGAACAGTGGAATTTGATGAGGATCAAGATCCACAAGTCGATACACGTTTGGTCCACACTATCAATCAACAGGAGGAAGTTGATGATGATCAAGAGGTTGATCAATGTACACAAAACGTTCGCAGATCTAGTAGAGTTAGCATTCCACCTGAAAGATATGGATTTTTCATGAATGGATGCTATGTGGTTGACTCCGATGAGCCAACTACATACCATGATGCAATGTCCAATTCGGATTGTGATAAATGGCTGGAAGCCATGAATGTAGAGATGCAATCCATGTATGAAAACCAAGTTTGGGAATTGGTTGACCCTTCACTTAACTCCAAACTGGTTGGATGCAAGTGGGTTTTCAAGAAGAAAACCGATATGCTTGGAAACTTGGATACTTACAAAGCAAGACTTGTAGCAAAAGGTTTCACTCAAACTCAAGGGGTTGATTATGATGAAACCTTCTAGCCTGTGGCAATGCTAAAATCAATTAGGATATTGTTTGCCATAGCCGCATATTATGACTTTGAGATTTGGAAAATGGATGTCAAAACCGCTTTTCTTAATAGACATCTCGAAGAGACTGTCCATATGGTTCAGCCTGATGGTTTTCTTGATCCATAACATCCTAATAAAGTATTCAAGTTATAGAGATCAATCTACGGATTGAAACAAGCATCAAGAAGTTGGAATCAACGTTTCGATGAAGAGATCAAGAAATTTGGTTTCATCAAAAATGTTGACGAGGCTTGTGTATATAAGAAGGCTAGTGGGAGCATAATTACATTCTTAGTATTGTATGTTGATGACACACTAATTTTTGGAAATGATATTCCAACCATGGAAGGTGTTAAAACCTGGCTTGGAAGTTGTTTTTCCATTAAATATCTTGGTGAAGCCGCCTATATTTTGGAAATAAAGATCTATAGGGATAGATTGAGGGGGTTGATTGGTTTAAACCAAAGTGCATACATTGATAAAGTCTTGAAAAGGTTCAAGATGGAAAACTCTATGAAAGGTATGGTACCTATTCAAAGATGGACAATATTGAGTAAATCTTAATGTCCAAGCTCAAAGGATGAGCAAGATCAAATAAAGGACATCCCATATGCATCCGTTATAGGATCCATCATGTATGCGATAATATGCATTGGACTGGACGTGTCATGCGCGCTAAGCATGACGAGCAGATATCAGCAGAATCCAGGTAATAGCCATTGGATGGCTGTTAAAAGTATATTGAAATACCTTAGGAGGACTAATGATATGTTTCTAATATATGGGTCAGGTGAAGAGGAACTCATTGTAAAGGGTTACACGGATGCGAGCTTCCAAACTGATCGAGATGATTCTCGATCACAATCGGGGTATGTCTTCATTATGAATGGAGGGGCAGTGTCCTGGAAGAGTTCAAAACAAGACATGGTAGCATTATCCACTACAGAATCTGAATACATAGCCGCCTCATTAGCAACTCAGGAAGCTGCATGGATAAAGAAATTTATCGCTGATTTAGGGTTCATCCCTACCATTTAAGACACCCTAGAAATCTTTTGTGATAACGAGGGTGCGATTGCATAATTCAAGGAACCCTATGCATATCAAAAGAATAGACACATTGAGCGGAGATTCAACTACATAAGGGATGAAGTTGAAAAAGGAAAGATATGTATTCGTAAAAAGCTCCTTGAAAGGGCAAAGCATGAAAGTCATGCTTGTGCCTTAGGACTTTGATATTCTAGTGATTGGAACTGATCTGTTTAGTATTTGAAAGTTTGGAACAATGTAATATTTAACTCTTTTATATGTCTGTGATATTCTGAGTTAACTTTCTTTTAGCATGTATATATCCATGAATATGTTTATTATTCTAAATGTCAGTAGTTGGTCATATTTGTGGGAACAAATATGAACGTAAGACTATTATGAACATGGATTGGTGGATATTCATAAGGCATGAATATAGAGCAATTGGTTGCTGCCAAAGTTCATAGATATTTGTGGGACACAAATATTGGACTGACCTGCGTCTCAAATTTTACTACATGGAAAAATCTAGATTGATCATAAGTGAATTTGAGTAAAGGCAAATATCATTTGGTATCCTCCAACCTGAGATACATATTGGGTTTTGATATTCACCAATGTGTTATACCTTGACCTAGTTCTTCACTGTTCTGAAATAATGGACAGTACATAAGACTATGTTCAGGTATAACATGAGGTGACTGTGAGAAATGTATGTAGTCAAGATGGAATTTGTTCCTCTTTTTCATTGAGAGTAAGATGTCTAAGGCCTGATTAAGTTAAATCAACAAGGAATGATCATTCTGTGTCCTTGGATTTAACATGACATCTAAAACAAAAGGATAAATGATAAATTCATCAATATCATTTCAAGTTGGATACTTGAAGGGGATGATGTTATTGAATGGGTTTTAGTCATGCATATTAAGGGTAGTAAACCGTTGTTAGGTGGTATTTACTGCTTGCATTAATCTTTATGAATCTTGTGCAAGTGGGAGATTGTTGGATTCTTTATGCCCAAGACACATAGAACATTGATGTGGTTAGTACATAATGATCCAAGTCGGGTCATACCCAATAACAAGCTTAGCAAACACCAATATAAATATTTAATTGATGATATGATCATGCAATTAAATAATTAAACCAATTTAGAAAATGGATTTTCTAAATAATTTGCATATGAGATGAAACAACTTATAAGGATATATTGTTCATGGACATTATTTGTAATGTTATTTAAGTTGGTTAAATAACATCAAATAATAATAATAGTGTGTGTATAAGTTATATAAGTAAAAGGTTAATTAGATAACTTATAATTGTAATTAGTTAAACAAAATGTTAAAAGAGTTTTTGGGGGGAAAAACCCAAACCTTTATGTTTCGGTTGCCCCCTTTAAGGGGGTCTTTGGCCTTTTGTTTACACTAACTTGACTCTTGAAAAACACACACTTCCTCTCTTCTCTCTCTCACATGAAAAGAAACAAGAACCCACTTTCTCCCTATCTTCTTGAAGGAGTTCAAAGCTGAAAATTCGGTTTTCAGCTAATCTTGGTTCGAGATTGGTGCTCAAATCCTAGCAACAAGGTGTTTGCTTGATGCTTGTGGGTATGGATGCTTGAGGACACCTCTCCTTGGTGTTTTGGTCATTCAAGAACCTTATCTTCTTCATCAAAATCTTGATTTTCCAGCAGCTTTACAAAGGTGGTTTGTATGTCTTGTTTTGGTTGTTATTTGTTTTGATAGCTAGTTCATACACATATATTGTTGGATTCTTTATGCCCAAGACACATAGAACATTGATGTGGTTAGTACATTATGATCCAAGTCGGGTCATACCCAATAACAAGCTTAGCAAACACCAAATAATACTTAATTGATGATATGATCATGCGATTAAGTAAATACACCAACTTAGAAAATGGGTTTTCTAAATAAGTTGCATATGAGATTGAACAACTTATATGGATATTTTGTTCATGGGTATTATTTGTAATGTTGTTTAATTTAGTTAAATAACATCAAATAATAAAAGTGTGTGTATGTTATATAAATAAAAGGTTAATTATATATCTATTTTAAAAACATTAGTTTAACAAAAATTGGGTTTTGGGTTTTGGGGGGAAAACCCCATCTCAAAAGCCAATCGGCTGCCCCCTTTATGGGAGGGGTCTTGTTTGTTTTGTTACTTTGTACTCCAAGAACAATACACACACACTTAATCCTCTCATCTCTCACACATATTCAAGAACCAAAAGGGGGAAAAACACTCACTAATCTTGAAGTGGATCTCGGCTGAAAAGGGTTTTCAGCACCCTTTGGAACTCGGCTGAAAAATGTTTTCAGCAGCTCTTCTTGGTCGTTTTTGTGGTGAAACCCTACCCTAGCAACAAGGTGCTTGCTTCATGCTTGTGGGTATGGATGCTTGAGGACATCTTTCCTTGATGTTTTGGCTGTTCAACAACATCATCTTCTTCACCCAAAATCGTTTTCTGCAGCTTCACTAAAGGTAGCATGTATGGTTTGTTTTGGGTTGTTATATCTTGTTGATAGCTAGTTCAAACACATATATAAGATCCTATGTTCTTGGTTTTGTTGATGTTTTGTTATTAGCCTTAATTTTCAGATTACTAATGATAATTTTAAGGTATCATTCTGCTGCGTTTTTAAGTTTAAAAGGTTAAACGACTTTGGTATGGTCCAACAAACCCAACATATATATGATCCTATGTTCTTGGATTTGTTGATGTTATTTTATTAACCTTAATTTTCGGATTACAAATCATAATATTAAGGTTTTATTCCGCTGCGTTTTCATCTTTAAATGGTTAAACTACTTTGATAATGGTCTAACAAACCCAACACGAAGAAGTTTCATGCTTTTTGTCTAAAGCCAATAGTGATGAGTCTTTTCTATGGCATAAAAGAATGTGCCATGTAAACTTTAAAAACATGAATAAACTTATTAAGAATGATTTGGTAACTGGAATGCCAAAGAAAAAGTTTACAAGTGATGACCATTGTGTTGCATGTCTGAAAGGAAGCAACATAAGGTATCTCGCAAGCGTAAGGAAAGGAACCCCGTCACTACACCCTTACACTTGTTACATATGGATCTCTTTGGCCCCACCAATGTAATCAGTCTAGGAAGGACCTCTTACTGCTTAGTGATCACTGATGACTTTACAAGATTCACTTGGGTTTTTTTCCTTAGAACTAAGGATGAGACTCCTGAGATTCTAAAAAGTTTCATCTTGAAGATTTAGAATCAATCTGATCACAAGGTCAAAATCATAAGATGTGATCAGGGAACTGAATTTAAGAACTAAATCCTTTATGCATTTTGTGATGAAAAAGGTATTACAAGACAATACAGTGCTCCCTGGAGAAACCTAGGATACATCAAGTACATTCCTTATATAATCAATATCAACATTATCATCAACTACATTCCTTATATAATCAAATAGAGGTACATTTTCAGCTTCTATACTCATAACAAGTCTCTTATACACACACCTTCAGACATATGCTCTAATTCAAATCTATCACCTTGTACTCCATAACGATGAATGTCTGGGCATTATTCATTTATGATCAATTGGAGAAACCTAGGATACATCAAGTACTTGTTCCTTTTTCCTTTCTCCAAATTGAATATGAACCCATTCATTATCCACTTAGCCATGTTAAATCTTCTATTTGTGGCTATAACTACTATAAAAGATGTAGTGTCTACCGGAAAAGAGTTCCATCCTGCACTCCTTTTAGACATACAGTGTTGGAATATGTAGCAAAGCAGCTTCCAATGATTATAGACCCTTGCCCTAAAGAATTGCTTCGTAGGGAAGATATCTGGGTGACCCATCTGCATGAATATCTCCCTACACTCATTAAAAGTGTACTCAGACAAATCTTGGGCATTATTCTCACCCAGTCTTAGTGCACCCCGTATAAAATCTTTAGAGACTTCAATTATTCTATCATTAGTAATAAATTCCTTTAGAACTTTCCTTCTGTTATCATCAAGCTCAACCTCTGCTATTCTCAAGAACTTCTTAATCAACCTTGCATATATGGCCGGTCTGGCACACATAGCATATACATATTTTGTCCTTAAAATAAATCTGATCATCTCTTCATATCCAGTAGATTCTCTAACTTCTTCATTCAGAAAAGCAGCAACATTATGCTTAGGCTCAAACTTTAATTCAGCCATCTGTCAATCACAAAGAAACATGAATTAGTATTATTTTAAAATTAAATCATTTAAAAAAATTCTAAGTGTTTGAACTTACTGTTTTAATGACTCAATCAAATTGTAAGATATACAATCAATTAAGTAACTTGTTTCTTGTTGATTTGAAAGCACAAGTTGAATTTTAATGATTAACAAGCAAATTTGGTTTGAAATTTTCATTTTGTTGATTCATTTTAGATTCAATATTTTATTTTTATTTTCACTAATGATCATCGAATCATCAACACTTTTGTGATGAAATTCGGATTTGATGATGTTAATCAGGTTGCAATCTTGTATTATTAACAATTTCAGGTTCCATTTTTAACATACAATCACATTGAAACATCAATTTCAGATTTATTCAAGTTCTTAGGGTTCGAATGCCTACATAGGGTTCAAACGCCCGAATGAATGTGATGATTATGAACACTGATTTGATGAAATAATCTTAATAAGTTGTTTACAATCACTAGTTTTACCTTAGAATAACCACAGTCTCGGGAAATCAGAATAAACAATGAGTATTATGTGCGTCGGGTAAGTAAGAGTAAGAACAGAGAGTATGAGAGTAGAAAAGTTTGAATGAAATGAAATCTGTCCAAGTGTTGAATTTATATAAGTGTGAAAAAACCTTTGGACGTATTGCAACTGTGTAGACGCATGACCACCGTTGAGACGCATGAGGTTTAGGTGCATTGGCACTATACAGGCGCATTACCCATGTTTAGGCGTATGAAACCTAGACGCATTAGTTACACTTGGTCAAATTTTGTTCAAGGACTTAGGCGCATTTGCATTGTACAGGCGCATGAGCACTGTTTAGGCGCATGAACACTGTTCAGGCGCATGACCTAGTCTAAAACGCCTAACACTTAAACAAAATCATGAACTCTCAGTTCGTATGAGCATTGTTTAGGAACATGAGCTTTCAAGAGTCCACACTTGGTTTATTTTTATATGAAACGTCTAGTACTGTTTAGGTGCATGAGCTTATGCAAAATGCTTAACACTTGACCAAACTTTTCAGACTCACGACCACTATTTAGGCACATGAGTTAGACTCAAAACGTCCAACACTTATCATTAAACTGAAAATTCATCATGCGTCTAAACTTAGACTTATGGTCACTGTTTAGGCGCATGAGACATCCATACATCTCGCACTTGACATTTTTTCACAAAAATTCATTCAAACCCTAATTTTGACCAATTTCACTATTCTTCATAAAAGCTTTCAAACTTTGGTTAACTTTGAATAATGACTAAGACCTGACTATTTGACCAAAACTTTGACTTTTTGACCAAATTTGACTTTTTGACCAACATTTTTAACTTTGACCTTTTTATTTTTAAATTAATTTCCCGTCATTTTAGTCTCAAAAATTTTATAAAAATACAAACACTCTCAATTATTTTCAAGAAGCTTTTCCCTATTTTAAAACAATTTGAAATCTTTTTCAGGTTCATTTTTAATCATATCAAACACACACTTACTTGAATATTTTAGCTTCATCATTTTTTATCCAAACATTTATTTTAATTTTCTATTTTTCATCTTTACTCCCCCTACAATTTTAAATTTACAAACTTAGAAGTTTATAGAAGTTGAAAATTTAAGAAAAACCAGTCATTATCAACATGTTTGCACATAGAAAATTATGCAAAATTCAAAATAAAGTAAAATAAAATTCTATACATTGAATCACATGTATGCAATAAGATGATGTCTGTTAATAATCAACACATTAAAACAAAGAAATTATGGATAGTCATAGACAATGAAGTTGAAAATTTAAGAAAAACTAGTCATTATCAACATGCCTGCAGATAGAAAATTATGCAAAAATCAAAATAAAGTAAAATAAAATTCTACACATTGAATCACATGTCTGCAATAAGATCATATATGTTAATAATCAACACATTGAAATAAAGAAATTATGGATAGTCATAGAAAATGATTAAATCATGATCAAGTGTGTTCCAGGTCAGTGTTACCACAACAAAGGACACGAGATCTAAGGACAGATAATGAGTGCTTTGGCAAAAAAATTAGTACACTTTTACTTTTTCAATTATTGGATTATTAAGGTTGATTAGATATGAATTATGTAATCCACACTTAGACTTAGAAAGTCCGACCGCGTCAAGGTATGCAAGCAAGCACTTTTATTCAACTTAAAAACCTAACATATATGTATAACCAGATCTCATGTTTAGGTCAATGAGAGAATCATCATGGTTAAACCAGTTGATAATCTCCAAGAAAATCATCATGGACAAGCCCTTACGTAATCCTCGATTCCATTTCATAAAGAAATAGATAGAGATGATTCATAAGAATCATAGGGCATTCATTTTGGACTTTTGAAAGGATTTTGCACATTGGTATCTTATGCATCAGGTGAGAATATCCAGGTCTCTAATGACTTACAACAGAGGATTCGTCACCACTTTAGGTCTATGATGACTCGTAACAAAGAAATGAACAGATGCGATAAACAGATCTCATGGTTATTCATATCACCACCAGGTGAGAGATTGTGACTTGACAAGCAATCAATCAGATAAGTCAACACCACTCATTAGAAGTAAGATGGACACACACAAACGCATAATTGATTTAGTTTAATCATAATAATGTTGGATTCTTTATGCCCAAGACACATAGAACATTGATGTGGTTAGTACGTTATGATCCAAGTTGGGTCATACCCAATAACAAGCTTAGCAAACACTAAATATTATTTAAATGATGATATGATCATACAATTAAATAAATACATCATTTAGAAAATGGGTTTTCTAAATAAGTTTCATATGAGATTGAACAACTTATATGGATATATTGTTCATGGATATTATTTGTAATGTTGTTTAATTTAGTTAAATAACATCAAATAATAAAAGTGTGTGTATGTTATATAATTAAAAGGTTAATTATATATCTATATTAATCATTAGTTTAACAATTGATTAAAAAAGGACTTTTGGGGGGAAACAAAACCCTTAATAGGGTTTGGCCGCCCCCTTTTGAAATGCTCTCCCCTTTTGTTTTCTTTTGAAGTTTTTGGAACCTTCAATCTGCTTGAACACACACACTTCATCTTGCTCTCACTCATATATGCTAAAGGGTCACATGAACATCAACCTTTCTTATGGAAGAAAGTGTTTGCGGCTGGAACAAAACTCCAGCAGCTTTCTTGATTTTTCACGGCTGGAACAAGGCTCCAGCAGCCTTCTTGATCTGATTTTGGTGCTCAAATCCTAGCAACAAGGTGTTTTCTTGATGCTTGTGGGTATGAATGCTTGAGCACACCTATCCTTGGTGTTTTGGCCATTCAAGAAGCTCATATTCTTCCTCCTTCATCATGTTTTCAGCAGCCTGCGAAAGGTAGTTTGTATGTCATATTTTGGTTGTTATTTGTAGTTGATAGCTAGCTCAAACACATATAAATGATCCTATGTTCTTGGGTTTGTTGATGATAAGTTATAAGCCTTAATTTTTCAGATTACTAATGTTAATATTAAGGTTTCATTACGCTGTGTTTTTAAGTTTAAGAGGTTAAACTACTTGGTATGGTCCAACAAACCCAACATTGGCATCTAGAGCTGGATATGTGGATGACTAGTTTCATGTATTCTTCTAAAATTGGTTTTATGAGGCTTTAACAACCATATTGGGGCTGTTTTTGTGGTGATGATAATAAATCCCCAAACTTTGAAGGTTATATCTAACATGCTAGTGATTAAACCTTGAAAGTAAGATATCAAGTAGTTGATTATGTTTTTGTTTGGACAAAAGACCCTAAATTCATGGTTTAGGTTGGCTGAAAATTCAGGGTCATATGGTGGTTTATTTGGTTCTTGGAT
This sequence comes from Flaveria trinervia, assembly GCA_025506515.1. NCBI lineage: Eukaryota > Viridiplantae > Streptophyta > Magnoliopsida > Asterales > Asteraceae > Flaveria > Flaveria trinervia. The sequence goes on along the minus strand of CM046449.1, from coordinate 25,653,919 downwards.
GTTGTATATGATGATTCATATTGGTGCATAACCTAGCCTTGACCTTGTGTTGATTTGGTTTTGAATGGATTTTTTGTGTTGGTTGTATTCATTCTTATGGGTGTAATATTATTCTTTTGTGTTTAGTATTTGGATGTAATTTATTTATTCATTCATTTATGATGTAATAGATAGATTAAGTATGTTTTCTTTTATTAGAAAATTTGTATTAGGATATGAGTTTTGTAAAAGAAGATGCACAAGATGGAAACACAAAAGGAAGACACAAGAGAAGGACTTGAAGCATTTGGATGCAAGTTCAAGTGGGGGTCTTCGGAGATCTCGTCTTTGTGTTGTGTTCAACCCTTAGGAAAGACCAAATGACAACACTTGTCATGGCAAACAAGTGTTGTCAACATAGTGGCTATGGTTATGCACATGTGGTTGTTTGATATATGCTTGTTTGATTATTCATTTTATGTTGATTATTTGATATATGGGTATGCTTAACAATCTAAATAAATTATCACAACAAGCTGAATTTTTGGTTTCTAATCATTAAGTGACTAATAAAAGGTTATTAAAAGGATTAATGATTTCAAAATAAAAGAGGTTTTATTAAAAAGGAACCATAGGGTACCATGTATTTGAAAGCATGCGAATACAAGGTACATAGAGTTTTCAGAACTAGAATTAATGGAAAGTTAAATCCCTTTGGAAACAAGTTAAGCACCATCCTTTTACACGACACTCGAATCACTTGAGAACTACTTGTGGGATAAAGTTCACCTAACCACTGTATGTGTAAACTCACACGTGTGTGTAAGTAGGACGACTTGAATTGGAAACCATGTGCATAGGGTCACCGAAGCATGGCGTACAATGGTGTTGATGGGATTTTAAATGCTGACTAAACATAAGATGTTTAACCGATCCCATAAAGCTAGAAGTTGCAATAGGTTTCAATTGTCAAATATTGACTACCTTGTTAATTGAATAATGGGATAAAGGTCACCTAACCATCATTTAAATGTAACGTTGGATTCTAGATTTTAATTATTAATTGTCTATGAGACGTGTAAAGGGTATTAATAATTAAAATGCAATTTTTTTAGAAATACTAAAATGAACTTTGTAAATTTTGTAGTAATGGCCGCAAACAATAATGCTACCACCCCGACCGTCCCTACCCTATCACTGAGAACCATCTTAGAATGGGATCGTCTTAATCGTAATAACTTTATGGACTGGTATCAAAACTTGAGAATTGTTCTCAAGTAAGAGAAAAGGGCCTATGTCCTTGACGATCCTATTCCTGACCAGCCCGACCCTGAGGATGTTGAGGCCTATGACGATTGGATTCAATATACTAAGGATCCCATGCAGGTTTCCTACCTCATGTTGGGAACTATGTTCCCAGACTCCAAAAGGACTTGGAGCAACATGGGGCATATGACATAATTATCCAGTTGAGGAAATGTTCCTTCAACAAGCTAGGGTAGAGCGCTTCGAAACGGTTCGAGCACTTCATGCGTGTCATATGGAAGAAACCCAATCGGTATCATCTTATGTTCTTAAGATAAAAAGCCACGTTGATCGCCTCGAGCGGCTTAATTGTCCCGTCTCAAAGGAGTTGGCCACGGATTTGATCCTTAATTGCCTAACTAAAAGGTTTGAGACATTCATAATGATTTACAATATGAACGGGTGGGACAAGAGCATTGGTGAGCTTCACGCAATGCTTAAAACAACTGAGGCAGGGATGGGTAGAAAGGTTCTACCTATTCTCTCGATCAATGAGGAAGGCAATAAGAAAAGGCCATTCCTTGATCCCAAGGCAAATGTTGCCAAAGGAAAGGGGCACATCAAAGGAAAGGGGAAAGGAAAGGCTAAAGCGGAACCTCCAAAGCCTAAGCTTAAGAAGCCTAAGGTAAAACGATCCATGCTTTGAGTGTGTAGAGATAGGACATTGGAAAGGAATTGTCCAACCTATCTCAAAGAGTTGAGAAACAAGAGGGATGCTGGGCAAACCTCATGTAGAACTTTCATAATTCACATTGGTTGATATGTTATTTCTTCAAACACATGGGTATTGGATACAGGATGTGGAACTCTTTTCTGCAATTTGTTGCAGGGGTTCATATGAAATAAGCATTTAAAAAGGGAGACACAAGTCTCTACATGGGCAACGGAGCAAAAGTTGATGTCGAAGCTCGAGGAGACAATATTTTGAAACTTTCAAATAGATTGGAAGTTGTCATTAAGAACATTTTGTATGCTCGTAGTTTGACTAGGAACATAATTTTGATTTCCCTTTTAAAACAATGTGATTATGAATTAAAGTTTGTTAACAATGGTATTTATGTTGTATGGATGATGTATTTTATTTCAAGGCTATGCCTTTTAATGGAATCTATGAATTGGTTCATGATGATTCATCCTATAATAGCTCATTATACCAAACGAGCACCAAGAAACTTAAAATGGGTTTAAGTGATTCTTATCTTTGGCACTTGTCATCTTGATCACATAAACAAGAATCAGATTCAAACACCTCAAAAGAATGGTCTTTTGAAAAACAAATGAAAATGTTTCATTCGATAAGTGTGAATCTTGTTTACAAGATAGATGACCAAGTCGCCCTTTAGTGACACTAACAAGAGGGCAAAAGACTTATTGGGTATCATACATTTAGATGTATGTGGCCCTTTAAAGACAATGACTTGAAATGGTGATAGATACTTCATTACCTTTACTGACGATAGTAGTCGCTATGGTTATGTGTACATGATGACACACAAACATGAAGCTTTTGAAATGTTCAAAATCTTCAAGGATGAAGTAGAAAATCAACTCAATAAAACTCTTAAAGTTCTTCGTTCAGATAGATGAGGTGAATACCTCAGTGATGTTTATAGTACCATCTAAGAAGTTGTGGGATCGTCTCACAACTTACTCCAATTGGAACACCACAAATAATGGTGTGTCTGAAAGGAGAAATCAAACCCTATTGGATATGGTTCAATCTATGATGGCTATAAGCTCACTACCTCTTTCATTTTGGGTTTTTGCAATGCTCCCCGAGGCTCGTATTTTAAATATGGCCCTAACCAAGATAGTCCATTCACTATGTGTATATTTATTGGATATCCCAAAGACTATATAGGATACTACTTCTTTGTCCAACAAGAGCAAGAGTAATTATTGCTCGAAAGGCTGAATTCTTGGAAACTAAGTTCCTTATGGAAGGAATAACGTATAGAATAGTGGAATTTGATAAGGATCAAAATCTACAAGCCGATACACATTTGGTTGACACTAGCAATCAACAAGAGGTTGTTGATGATGATCAAGAGGTTGATCAATACACACAAAACGTTCGTAGATCTGGTAGAGTTAGCATTCCACCTGAAAGATATGGACCTTTCATGAATGGATGCTATGTGGTTGACTCCTATAAGCCAACCACATACCATGAAGCAGTGTCCAATTCGGATTGTGACAAATGGTTGGATGCCATGAACATTTAGATGCAATCCATGTATGACAATCAAGTTTGGGAATTGGTTGACTCTCCACTTAACTCCAACCGGTTGGATACAAGTGGGTTTCAAGAAGAAAATGGATATACATGGAAACTTGGATACTTACAAAGCAAGACTTATAGCAAAAGTTTCACTCAAAATCAAAGGGTTGATTATGATGAAATTTTCTCGCCTGTGGCAATGCTAAAGTCAATTAGGATATTATTTGCCATAGCTGCAAATTATGAATATGAGATTTCGCAAATGGATGTCAAAACCGCTTGTCTTAATGGACATCTCAAAGAGACTGTCCATATGGTTTAGCCAGATGGTTTTGTCGATCCACAACATCCTAAAAGTATGCAAGATAAAGAGTCAATCTATGGATTGAATCAAGCATCGAGAAGTTGGAATCAACGTTTTGATGAAGAGATCAAAAATTGGTTTCATCAAGAACGCTGATGTGGCTTGTGTATATACGAAGGCTAGTGGGAGCATAATAACATTCTTAGTATTGTATGTTGATGACATACTACCTTTTGGAAATGATATTCCAACCATGGAAGGTGTCCAAACCTGGCTTGGAAGTTGTTCTTCCATAAAATCTCGGTGAAGCCACCTATATTTTGGAATAAAGATCTATAGGGATAGATCGACGCGGTTGATAGGTTTAAATCAAAGTGCATATATTAATAAAGTCTTGAAAAGGTTCAAGATGGAAAAACTCTAAGAAAGGTATGGTACCTATTCAAAGAGGGACAATATTGAGTACATCTCAATGTCCAAGCTCAAAGGATGAGCAATATCAAAAAAGAACATCCAATATGTGTCAGCTAAAGGATCTATCATGTATGCGATGATATGCACTAGACTGGACGAGTCATGCGCGTTAATCATGACGAGCAGATATTAGCAGAATCTTGATAATAGCCATTGGATGACTATTAAAAGCATATTGAAATACCTTAGAAGGACTAAGGAAATATTTCGAACATACGAATCTGATGGAGAGGAACTTGTTGTAAAGGGTTACACGGATGCAGGTTCCAAACCGTTCGAGATGATTCTCAATCGGGGTATGTCTTCATTATGAATACAGTAGCATTGTCCACTACAAAATCCGAATACATAGCCGCATCATTAGCAGCTCAGGAAGCTGCATGGATAAAGAAATTTATCGCCTACCTAGGGTGGTCTCTACCATTCAAGACCCCATAGAAATCCTTTTGAGATCACGAGGGTACGATTACATGAATCAAGGTACCCTGTCCTCTTCAAAAGGCTAGGCACATTGAGCGGAAATTCAACTGCAAAAGGGATGAAGTTGAAAGGGGAAAAATATTACATTGAGGATCCACTCACGAAGCTCCTTGAAAGGGCAAAGCATGAAAGTCATACTTGTGCCTTAGGACTTCGATATTCTAGTGAATGGAATTGATTTGTTTAGTATTAAAATTTTGAAACATGTAATATTAAATCTTTATATACTTGTGATATTTTGAGTTATATTCATTTTAGCATGTATAGATCCATGAATATGTTTATTATTCTAAATGTCCGTAGTCGGTCATGTTTGTGGGAACAAATATGAACGTAAGACTATTATGAACATGGATTGGTGGATATTCATAAGGAATGAATATAGAGCAATTGATTGCTGCCAAGGTTCATAGATTTGTGGGATACAAATATTGGACTGACCCGCATCTTAATTTTACTACATGGAATCTTCTAGATTGATCATAAGTAAATTTGAGAAAAGGAGAATATCATTTGGTATCCTCTGAACTGAGATACTTATTGGGTTTTGATATTCACCAAATGTTATACTTTGAGCTAGTTCTTCACTGCTCTAAAATAATGGGTTGTACATATGGCTACGTTCAGGAGTGACACGAGGTGATTGTGAAAAACGTATGTAGTCAAGATGGAATTTGTTCCTCTTATTCGTTGAGAGCAAGATGTCTAAGGCCTGATTAAGTTAAATCAACAAGGAATGATCATTCTATGTCCTTGGATTTAACATGACATCTGAAACAAAAGGATAAATGATTGATTCACCTAAATCATTTCAAGTTGGATACTTGAAGGGAATGATGTTATTGAATGGCTTTAAGTCATGCGTATTAAGGGTAGTAAACCGTTGTTTGGCGGTATTTACTACTTGCATCAATCTTCTATGTATCTTGTGCAAGTGGGAGATTGTTGGATTCTTTATGCCCAAGACACATAGAACATTGATGTGGTTAGTACGTTATGATCCAAGTCGGGTCATACCCAATAACAAGCTTAGCAAACACCAAATATTATTTAATTGATGATATGATCATACAATTAATAAATACACCAATTTAGAAAATAGTTTTCTAAATAAGTTGCATATGAGATTGAACAACTTATATGGATATTTTATTCATGGATATTATTTGTAATGTTGTTTATTTAGTTAAATAACATCAAATAATAAAAGTGTGTGTATGTTATATAATTAAAAGGTTAATTATATATCTATATAATCATTAGTTTAACAAAATATTAAAAAAGGACTTTTGGGGGGAAAACAAAACCCTTAATAGGGTTCGGCCGCCCCCTTTTGAAATGCTCTCCCCTTTTATTTATTTTGAAGTTTTTTGGAACCTTCAATCTGCTTGAACACACACACTTCATCTTGCTCTCACTCAATATGCTAAAGGATCACATGAACATCAATCTTTCTTATGGAAGAAAGTGTTTGCGGCTGGAACAAAACTCCAACATCTTTCTTGATTGTTCACAGCTGGAACAAGGCTCCAGCAGCCTTCTTGATCCGATTTTGGTGCTCAAATCCTAGAAACAAGGTGTTTGCTTGATGCTTGTGGGTATGAATGCTTGAGGACACCTATCCTTGGTGTTTTGGTCATTCAAGAAGCTCATATTCTTCCTCTTTCATCACGTTTTCAGCAGCCTGCTAAAGGTAGTTTGTATGTCATATTTGGTTGTTATTTGTAGTTGATTGCTAGCTCAAACACATATAAATGATCCTATGTTCTTGGGTTTGTTGATGATAAGTTATAAGCCTTAATTTTTCAGATTGCTAATGTTAATATTAAGGTTTCATTCCGCTGCGTTTTTAAGTTTAAGAGGTTAAACTACTTTGGTATGGTCCAACAAACCCAACAAATAATTACTTTTTTAGTATAATTACATGACCTTGCCTGGAGATCATAGTTGATCACGTTAGAATTTATAAGCGAGTGAAGTATGCAACAGATTAAAACTGATGTACTATCGTTTCTCACATATTGCAATGGTAGATTTAACCCTAAAGAATTGAACAACTAAATTATATTTTTTGTATTTTCATTTTATAATTTTCTCTTTTGGCTTGGCAATTTTCTAATGTTGCATTTTCTTTTTCATTTAGCATGCACACACAATATACATAATCATGCAGTTGACTTTGACGGTTGAACTTTTGATTTGTTTATGAAAAGAATGGAGGGTTATTATCAGTTGATATCTAAATCAAAATGATTAAACCTTTTTTAGAGTTCTCTCTGAGAAAATGATATCGAATTCTGATATGTTTTGTTTTAGAATGTTGGATGGGAATAACTATTATAAACATAGTAGTTTGTTATGAATGTAAATAGGGGTTTTAAGAAAATTGAACCCGTAATCCAGTAGTTGATTTTGCAACTAAAGGATTTGAGAACATCCTTCCGATGCAGCAATGTACTCAACTTCTGCAGTTGAGACTAAGACATTTGTCTGTTTCTTACACTGCCACGAGACTAATTGAGGAACCAAAAACAGACAACCACCCATGGTAGATTTTCTATCTTCACTACATCCCCCATAATCACTACCAGTATACCCATGTAACTAGAAGTTTCCTTCATAAGGATACCACAACCCTAGAGCTGGTTTTCCTTTGAGATGTTTGAATATGCTTTTGACAGCGATAAGGTGAGATTCCTTCGGGTCTGATTGATACTCGGCATAGAAACAAACAACATACATTATGTTAGGTCTAGATGTAGTTAAATACATCAAGGATCCAATCATAGATCTGTATAATGTTTGGTTTATAGATTTTCTTTCGGATCTAGATCAATGTTGGTGTTAACGTCAGTTGGAGTTCTGATTGATTGAGAATCTTGCAGTTTGAATTTCTTCAATAGCTTATCAACAAACTTCTCTTGATTGATGAAGATGCCATCTGTAGATTGTTTTACTTGCAATCCAAGAAAGAAATTGATTTCCCCCAAAAAACTCATCTGGAATCACAATTTCATAATTTCTTCAAATTCTGAGCATATTTTTGACTGGTTGATCCAAATATGATCTCATACACTTGCACACATAGGAGATCAGTTGCATCCTTCTTTATGAATAAAGTTGGATCAATCTTCCCTCGTGTATATCCATGTTGGATCAAGTGTTGGGACAATGTCGCATACCAGATTGTTGGGGCTTGATGTAGACCATATAGAGCTTTGTTGAGCTTGTACACACGATGAGGAAATTCAACATCTTCAAAACCTTGAGGTTGCTTAACATACATATCATTGGTGATTGGTTCATACAAAAAGACACCTTTAACGTCCATTTGATACACCTTGAATTTCATATAAGAAGCATATGCTAGGAAGACACGAATTGCTTTTAGTCTTGAAACTGGAGCAAACATGTAACACCCAACCCCGAGAGCTGACGTGTCACTATTACAGATATCAAATCAAAACCAAATCCATGATATTAATAGGCAATCAAAAGTAGTAAATTCGAGCAAACCAAATAATCCAAAAGAACCTAATTAAGTTGTTTATGACATCAAATTAAAAGCAAAAGATAATCTTGATCTTCAATTCACTCTTCACTAATTTCCTGGATTACCCTGATTACCTACAAATAAATAAAAAACACCACAAAAGAAATACGGCTGATCCAAAAGTTTCTCAATGATGGAAAGGACAATAGTAAGACTTTAAGCATATAATACTGATATCTGATACTAAACTGATGATATGATATAGAACCAAAACTATGATTCTAAATATATATACTGAGACTGAACTAAACATGTAATACTTAAACTAAACTGATCTACACGATCAGTATATATGAATAAAACAAATCGTGTAACATAAGAACTACCCAGAGCTGAAATTGAATGATAAGTACATAGCTAGCTAGACTACGCACCAATTAGATGGTGTGCGGGCGTACACACATGATTCCATCCCCCGGAACTGTACTGATCAAAATTGAACTTGGATCGATCCATCCGCCTCCCAAATAATGTCGCCAAAATAATATTTAAGTACTAACGTGTTAACGGAGTGTAACACCCGGTTATTCCTTTGAAGCTAAGGAAAGACGAAAAGAAAGAAAAGAAATAAAGCCCAAAGTCGAGGGACCAAGCCTGCCAAAATGGGAAAATCTTTAGAGAAGTGGAGGTATAAAAGGGACATGGCAGCCCATTCTCCCCCATTCTCCCCTTTCATTCAGCTAGAGAGAGAGAGTGAAAGGAGAAAGAGCAAAACCTAGGGTTTTTGAAGAGTCGAGGTGCAAAATTCGAAGGCAATGAGTTTATGAGAAGCTATACCCGAAGAGGCTTTCAAGGTGAGTTCTAGGACCCCTCTTTTACATTTTTTCAACTGATTTGGGGGCTGGAACACATGGCAAACCGTTTTTGGTGATTTGGGTGTAAAACAAGTATGTGTAGGTATGTGTTTGTGTGTGGGTCGTGTGGGGCTCGATTTTGGGCTTGGGTGTGCTTGAATGGTGTTGTGGTATGTATTTCTAAGGTTTAGGATGGTTGATTTGGGCTTAGAATGAGTTTGGGAGGGTTTGGAGGACAAAAAGTGCGGATTAGGTTTTGGATGAACTGCATTCTTCACTCAGCTAGGGCTCATGGGACTAGAGGTCGATGCACCCAAATGGCAAGCAACAGGACGCCATACGGCCAATGGACATGCGACTGAAGTTCATTCGCATGTGAGTCATGCGACTGAGAGTAATACGGATGAATGCCATGCGATTGAAGGAAATGCGGATGAGGGTTATGCGACTGAAGGAAATGCGGATGAAGGTCATGCGACTGAGGTCCATACGCCCGAATACCAGAGGTTCATATGCATGGAAGTCATGCGACTGGATGTCGATACGCCTAAGTGTCCAATCGCCCATAGAGTCCATTCGCCCAAGTGTTCTCATACGCATGGAAGACCATGCGACTGAATGGGGTCCATACGCCCGAATGAACATAGGTTATCATCTGACTTTTGGGGAAAGTGCAGATGTAGGTGTTGACCTTTGAAGGTATGGATGATGATCTGGCAGGTTGATGATGTATACTGTGGTATGTGTATGCATGATGGTATGTTTGATGTATGTTATGTATGTATGTGATTGCCTTGTATGACGATGTTTTGGGTGATTATATTTATGTTCCTATTATGTATGTTTATCTTTCCCGTGGCTTTATGTGTTTTAATTATGAACAAAATGAAAATTATTATGTAACGTAAAGTGGAAGATAATGAAAGAGGAACATAATGATGGTGTGCATGCATTAATGAAAGTGAAGGTATGGAAAGGCTTGCAAGCAATATGTACGGAGGTGCACGATCCAAGAAGGTCGTAAGCTCAACTGCGTGTGGTTTAGCTAACCCTAAGAATACATGCAGGGGTTCCAGTCTTTGTGACTGACTAACGATGTGGTACATGGTGTAAAGTGGTTACCCACCTCGATGCTGGTGCCAGGCTATGTGCAGTGTGGAAGTCATTTTATGATCTTCGGCCCAGTACTCGAGTTATGCATAATGTGGGGGTGTTGTATACAGTGGTTTATAATGGTTACCCACCTTGTTGCTAGTGCCAGGCTATGTGCAGTGTGGAAGTCATTTTTATGATCTTCGGCCCAGTACTCGAGTTATGCATAATGTTGGGGGTGTAGAACGCAGTTGCGATCTTTGTCGCTTACGCCGGAGCTGGTGCCAGGCTATGTGCAGTGTGGAAGTCAAATATGAACTTCGGCCTAGTCCTCTATTTGTTCGGGGCATAGGTGATGATCGGTGATGATACCGATCCAGATAGTGGTAAAGAATGTGGTAAAGAAAGAAAGAGTTAATGAAAGTATGTGATGAACCGTAAATGAAGATAATAATGATATTATCTATGTGTACGTACGATGTGTGATCATGTACGACAGTATAGTATGATTTAAAAGAGAGTAACGAACGGTTTTAATGAAAGTAAAGTATGTTTTATTATAAAACTGGAACTCACTCAGCAACACTGACTTTTATGTGTTTCTAGTTGACAGGTAAAGTTGCTGAGGATGGTATGGGGCGGCTACTTGGCTCTTTTGGATGGCATCCTTATTTATAATGATTTTGTGTTGAAATGTAACATGTATTTTGTCATTTGATAACAATGTATTATTTTGCAAAAGAATTTGTAATGAAAATGTTGTTTTATAATGTTTCCGTTGCAACGTTTAATTCAAGATAAAGTAATTATATGTTTTATGAGCTCTGATTGGCCAGCTGTAAGTGTCCCAGGAACGGGGCCTTAGAAGTTGGTATTAGAGCCAAAGTTTAAGTGAAACAGGTAAATTTTCAATATAAACCTAAACTTAAACAGAAAATGGGACGGAAAGGGAAGGGATGCCAGTCCGAGTAGCTGTGTGCCATCAGGTATTTTTCTTAATGATTAACTAGTATTACGTGCGCATGTTATGTGGTATGTATTGTTTGTAGATTTAAATACTCATGTAGTTAGGATAGGTAATGCTTGGGGTATGAATAGTAAAGCAAGTGGCTAATCACAGCTGGCCACTGTAATTAGGGACTTACTATACTTGACATAAACTAAGTTGTTCCCTTGAATGACCGTGTTGCTGTTTGAATCTTTCAGTGTGTGTGTGGATGGCCGGTGATAGATCTTCAAAAGCTTCACGTGGTGGAGGTGGTGGTGGACATGGGGCTAAACCACAGGTCACAAGAGGAAAACCTAGGATGGAGAAGGTGGTTCATGAAGAACCTGAGACCCCTCATCCGGAGGGTGGCGACGAGAGTGCTAATCTGAAAGCCTCAGTGAAGGAGGCGGTTGTGGAGGAAGTGCATCAGGTCATGCAGACGATTCTACCGTCTGTGGTGACCGAAGTGATAAATGCTGTTAGAGATGGGGAGAGTAAGGAAAGAAGTGGACCTACAAGCGAAGGGAGATAGCCCGAGACTGAGACGGTTTTATCTGATGATGAAGAAGAAGTGGAGGGAGAAGAGCCTGCTCCGGAGGCAGCCAGAGGTTGCAAATATGGGGCATTTCAACGATGCAAGCCCCTTACTTTTGATGGTAATGGCACTGTTGCTGCTGTTCACCGGTGGGTGAGAGAGATGGAAGTTTTCTAAATATCAACGAGTACCGAGAAGACTAGAAGGTGAAGTTTGTTGCCCACTCGTTTGTGGACTCGGCTCTGTGTTAGTGGGACAATATAGTCAAAGTCGAGGCTAGTTGGGCAATTGGGAGGATGAGATAGCCAGAGCTAAAGAAGTTGGTGATTGAGGAGTTCTGTCCTCACAAAGAAATGGATAAGGTGGAAAGGGAGTTCCTGCAGTTGGAGGCGGGAACGATGACACATCAGCAGTATACCTCCAAGTTCAACGAAATGGCATGGCTGGTGCCTGACCAGGTGACACCTCTATCACGAAAGATCATGAGGTATGTTCAGGGCTTGCAAGCGGACATCCGCAAGCACATGATCACTACCCGACCAAGCACGTTTAGGTCAGTGGTTGACTTGGCGGGGAGGTTATACGATGAAAGAACTATGGTGGTGATAGAAGCTAGCAAGGAAGGTGGGAGCAATCTGAATCGGGACGGGAAACAACTTGGGTGTGGCGGGGCCGCTCCAAGTAACAAAGGTGCACGGGTGGATGACCGACGTGTGGTTGCATACGATGAAGGATCGAGAAGGTGTGACAAGTGTGGACACCCCGGGGAATGTAGGTTGGGGACCAATGTCTGTTTCCGTTGTGGAAGAACCGGACATGTGGTGAACAACTGCGGTGTGAGGAGGTGTTATTCTTGTGGTGAGGAAGGCCACATGAGCAGGGATTGCAAGAAGCCGAGGGCTGAAGGTTCGGGAGTGAAGAGGGCTGAAGTAGAAGGGCAGAGGCAAATGCCAGAGCGTTCCCGATGAGGCAAAGGGGAGGCTAGGACGGACCCCGATGTCATGTGAGGTACGTATCTAGTAACCAAAGCCTTTATGCTATTTAATTCTGATGCTAGTAAAAGTTTTATTTTTGCTGCTTTCTATGCTAAATTGCTTGTTAGTAGTAGAAATATAGATACGCCCTTTGATGTAGAAACTACCATGGGAGGGTCTACCTGGATTTCGGAGATGATAGAGGGTTGTGACATAGAACTAGAATGTCACAAGTTTCCTGTTAGACCATTTGTGATAACCTTAGGCGGGTTTGACATAGTCCTAGGAATGAATTGGTTGGCGGACTACGAGGCGAATATCGTGTGTCGCAAGAAGATGATTCGGTTGACAGCGCTTGACGGGAATATAGTGGCGGTTTACGGTGATCAAATCACTACGATTCCAAAGGGGATTTCGATGGCAGTGTTGGGAAGAAAGAGGTTGTATGATAAGTTCTACAAGTGCGCATTCTGGTTGCGAAGGTGGTTTATTTCGATGCTTCCTACGCGGGGATGGGATGTGTGTTGATGCAGAGATGAAAGGTTATAGCCTATGCATCCCGTCAGTTGAAAGTTCATGAGGTCAATTATCTTGCTCGCGACTTGGAGCTAGCAGTCGTGGTCTTAGCGCTATAGACATGAAGGCACTATATATACGAGATGAAGTGCAGCATATTTAGCCGAGGTACATAGGGCCTTTTCGAATCATTGCTGGAGCAGCAGAGGTGACCTATAGATTAGAGCTACCAGATGAGTTAAGTGGAATTCAGTGGACATTCCATGTATCTCATTTGAGGAAATGTATAGCAGACGAGGATATGGTTGCACCACTAATGGATATCGAGGAGGATGAATGGCTCAATTATGTGGGGCAATCAGTGGCGATCATTGATCGTAAAGAGAAGAGGTTAAGGAATAAAGTGGTTCCTTTGGTGCGTGTACAATGGAAATACAGAAAGGGATCTGAGTCTACGTTAGAGCCCGAAGAAGAGATAAGACAGCACTACACATAATTGTTTGAGGAATAACGGTTTTTGGGGATGAAACCTATTTAAAGGGGGTGGACTTGTAACACCCGGTTATTTCCTTTGAAGCTAAGGAAAGACGAAAAAGAAAGAAAAGAAATAAAGCCCAAAGTCGAGGGACCAAACCTGCTAAAATGGGAAAATCGTTAGAGGAGTATAGGTATAAAAGGGATACGGCAGCCCATTTCCCCCCCCCCTCCCATTCTCCCTTTTCATTCAGCTAGAGAGAAAAAGTGAAAGGAGAAAAAGCAAAACCTAGGGTTTTTGAAGAGTCAAGGTGCAAAAGTCGGAGGAAAATGAGTTTGTGAGAAGCTATACCCGAAGAGGCTTTCAAGGTGAGTTCTAAGACCCCTCTTTTATGTGTTTTCAACTGATTTGGGGGCTGGAACACATGGCAAACCGTTTTTGGTGTTATGGGTGTAAAACCCGTATGTGTAAGTATGTGTATGTGTGTGGTTCGTGTGGGGTTCGATTTCGGGCTTGGGTGTGCTTGAATGGTGTTGTGGTATGTATTCCTAAGGTTTAGGATGGTTGATTTGGGCTTAGAACGAGTTTGGGAGGGTTTGGAGGCTGAAAAGTGCAGATTAGGTTCGGGATGAATTGCATTCTGCACTCAGCTAGGGCTCATGCGGCTAGAGGTCTATGCGCCCGAATGGCAAACGACTGGAGGCCATACGACTGAAGGACATGCGACTGAAGTTCATTCGCATATGAGTCGTGCGACTGAGAGTAATGCGGATGAATGCCATGCGATTGAAGGAAATGCGGATGAGGGCTATGCGACTGAAGGAAATGCAGATGAAGGTCATGCGACTGAGGTCCATACGCCCGAATACTAGGCGACTGAGGTTCATACGCATGGAAGTCATGCGACTGGAGGCTATGCCACTGGATGTCCATACGCCAAAGTGTCCAATTGCCCATATAGTCCATTCGCCCAGGTGTTCTCATACGCATGGAAGACCATGCGACTGAATGGGGTCCATACGCCCGAATGAGCATAGTTTATCATCTGACTTTCAGGCAAAGTGCAGATGTAAGTGTTGAGCTTCGAAGTTATGGATGATGATCCGGAAGGTTGATGATGTATGATGTGGTATGTGTATGCATGATGGTATGTTTGATGTATGTTATGTATGAATGTGATTGCCTTGTATGGCGATGTTTTATGTGATTATGTTTATCTTCCTATTATGTATGTTTATCTTTCCCGTGGCTTTACGTGTTTTAGTTATGAACTAAATGAAAAGTACTATGTAACGTAAATTGGAAGATAATGAAAGAGGAACATAATGATGGTGTGCATGCATTAATGAAAGTGAAGGTATGGAAAGGCTTGCAAGCAATATGTACGGAGGTGAACGACCCAAAAAGGTTGTAAGCTTAATTGCGTGTGGTTTAGCTAACCCTTAAGGATACATGCAGGGGTTCCAGTCTTTGTGACTGACCAACGATGTGGTACATGGTGTAAAGTGGTTACCCTTCTCGATGCTGGTGCTAGGCTATGTGTAGTGTGGAAGTCATTTTTTATGCATAATATGGGGGTGTTGTATACAGTGGTTTATAGTGGTTACCCACCTCGATGCTGGTGCCAGGCTATGTGCAGTGTGGAAGTCATTTTTATGATCTTCGACCCAGTACTCGAGTTATGCATAATGTTGGGGGTGTAGAACGCAGTTGGGATCTTTGTCGCTTACCCCGGAGCTGGTGCCAGGCTATGTGCAGTGTGGAAGTCAAATATGAACTTTGGCCCAATACTCCATTTGTTCGGGGCATAGCTGATGACACTGATCTAGATAGTGATAAAGAATGTGGTAAAGAAAGAAAGAGTTAATGAAAGTATGTGATGAACAGTAAATGAAGATAATAATGATATTATCTATGTGTACGTATGATGTGTGATCATGTACGACGGTATAGTACGATTTAAATGAAAGTAACGAACGGTTTTAATGAAAGTAAAGTATGTTTTATTATAAAACTAGAACTCACTCAGCAACGCTGACTTTTATGTGTTTCCAGTTGGCAGGTAAAGTTGTTGAGGATGGCACGAGTGGCTCTTTTGGATAGCATCCATATTTATAATGCTTTTGTGTTGAAATGTAACATGTATTTTGTAATTTGATAACAATGTATTATTTTGCAAAAGCATTTGTAATGAAAATGTTGTTTTATAACGTTTCCCCTGCAATGTTTAATTCAAGATAAAGTAATTATGTGTTTTATGAGCACTGATTGGCCGGCTGTAAGTGTCCCGGGAACGGGGCCTTACACGGACACGCCATGAACTATTTATAAACACCATCACGAAATGTGTCATGTCATTGACGCCACAATGACGTGTCGGATAAGCTCGGATAACAGAGTGCTAAACCAAAGGGTAGTATAACTACCAACGTATCAATAACTTATTTATAGGAACATGCAATAATGAGCACAAATTTATGAAATATATATTGCATGCTACAAGTCTCAACAAGTCAAACGAGTTAGAGCGGAACTAAATAAATAATGCTAGATGACTAGTAAGGCTAAACGAATCATGTTAATGGAAATAAGGTGTCAAAAGTCTGTACTACAAAGTAATGGAACATATTAGTTATACTACGATATAAAGACCAGGAATCCGTACCTTATTTAGCAAAACAAGTCAACCCAATTCGTGTTGTACTTAACTCATTTGAATCAACAATTTGGCAAATTTATTTTGGTTTAGATTTATGAAAACCTCAATTATGTTATCACATTCGTTGACTCATTGAACTCCGGTGACCATGGCGTTTAGTATTGTAATACGTATTAGTATCTCTTGTAATTCTTATCAAACTATATATTATGTTTATTATCAAATTTTTATATAAATTCAGAACTCATAAATTGATTAGATGTGATAATTATATGTTAGTAATAGTGACCCATGCATATGAATACCATTCTTGAATCTTCTTTATAATACAACACTTTTAAATCATGCGTAAACTAAGCCACACCCACTTATTAAAACAATACAAGGAAATACAATCCAAAGTCTTCTGGCTATCAAATTAATTTATGCATGTGAACTTGTATGAGCATGTGAGTGTTAAGCTTACTAGTATAACAAAAGTGGCGAATGAAACTTCTTGTGCTCGTAGTTATCTTCTTTTATTAATTATTATTATTGTTATTATATTTTACTTCGAATTTGCTAGATATGGTCGAACTTCTACTTGTACAGTGGCTAGGCTAAAGTTTTGTTGTAAGTTTTCACTAAGATATTTAAAGGTAGAGAATTGAATTTGTGTGAACATGTTGGTTCTAGCCCAACAACAGAGTTAAACAAAAGTAAAATTTAATTCAATCAAATGCGTTCGGAGTTCAAATTTCCAATTAACAGATCATTTTTACAAAGGGTTCACGGATGTGATAATCTTCATAACAATAAATCCTATTATGTTTTCCTTCTTTTAAGTGAAATTAACATCGTTCTTAGTCGTCGGAAAGAATCGGAGCCAACTACAAAGGCAGATGGTACGAACATTATCTCAACCAGCGGAACCGAACAAATCAGTGAATATGACAATAGTGTGGTGATACCCGAACTCCTACGATGCTGCGCAGGGTACTTTAACAATTAACAAAGTACATATTAAGCTTTCACATAAGATGATTCGAAAGAGTCGCACGGCTCGCGGAACTAATCCAGAAGCGATGTTGTGTGCTAAAGGTAGTTCGCTATGGTCGCCGGTAGTCACACGAACAGAAACAAATGGCACTATTAAGAATGGTGTCATTAAGGGTTTTGTGAGTAAAACTATAGAGCTAAAAGGGTATATATAACCAGGTCGATTTATCAAGGATCGTCATCATCATCCCAATCTCTTGGGAGTTAGTTGAGGAGAATAAACTGCTTTCTAAAAGATTAAGCTGATTAGAAGCTTGGTCAAAATTTGCAAGTCAACAAAATTATATTGGGTTGTGGTCGGTACACCGGAATCGGCAGGACCACGGGAATTAATTCATTTAATTTCATATAGCTTCACCAAGTAATTTTAGATCATTAAGTGATGTTTCTTAACATTTTTTGTAATCATTATTATTGTTAATAACTTAATTAAATTTTACATGTATATATATACATATATATATATTTATTTATTTATTTAAGGATATTATAAAACACTTCATCGTAATCTATTCCTTCCTTCTGAGTGTAACCTTGTGCTACTAATCATGTTTTGTTTTGAATAATTATTCCTCTGTCATTTGATTTGTTTCTGAACAACCATTTTGTGCCAATGGCATTCTCTCCTTTAGGCAAATCCACCAGCGTCCACACTTCTTATTTATGGAATTATAGTAATTCCTCTTGCATCGCTTCGATTCGACTATTGTCCTTCAATGCTTCAGTAATGTTTTAAGGACAATTTGAGAAAGAAAACACGAGTACAAGCAAAGAATTGCTCTTTTGGAGTGACTTCTCGTTGTTCTCTTATTCAAAGGACCAATAATATGAGAGATGGGATGTTTCTTGTGAATACGAGTTGTTGGAATCTTGTCTTGTTGAACATTCACATCCAGATTGGTTTGGTTTAGGTCGGAGAGCTGGTGCAACAGGGTTGAATAATGTGGAATGAAATTTGGAACTTGAGTTTGTGAGTTGAGAAAATAATCAAGCTTGTCATTGACATCTATATCTCCAAATACAGATGAAGTTCCAGACTCAGTTGGTGAATTGACTCTTCTTGTTTAAGTTTTTCATATATTTTGAACGAGTAAGTTCTGTAGTGTTCTACTTGTTCAAAACATGCTTTGGTGCACATTTTCTCTCTTATTTCCACTAGTATTTCTGGATAAGAGTTTGAAGACTCAGCATCAGATAAAGAGTTTACGACCTTTGGTTGTTCTGACTGTGCCATAAGAGCAACTTCTTCTAAATCATCCTTTGGGTCAGACTCGTCACTCTAGTCATAGTCTTCCTCAGCATCTGGTTCACCTTCTGTCTTTGGATCTTTGTCTTTAGACCAGTCTTTATCATTCATCTCAGCAATCAGTGCTAGAACAGAAGTAAGATCAGCTGTAAACTGTTCTACATAAGCACTCCATTCATAACCATCCTTGATGCTTACAACTAGTGCTTTCTTTGGTTTTTCATTGGTCTTTTCTTCTTTCAGTTCTGGCATTGGTAGGCTCTGATATGGCTTTTGAAATGTCTTTTGAGCCTGTTGATGATATCTCTGACTATTAGAAATACTTTGGCCATTTCCTCCTTGAGTTCTTGGAGCTTGGCACTCTCTAGAAAAGTGGCCATAGCTGTTACAGTTAAAACACCTTGATTTTGACTTATCAAAACCAACTATTTTGTTTGCACTAGGCTTGTAGTTTTTATTAACATAAGAATGCTTTTGAGTTCTATAGGCTATCATCACCATTTGCCAGTTAAGATCCATTTCTTCAATATCATCTGGATCCATCTCAAATAAATCCTGCAAAATTAAATCAACTGTGTTAGATGACCACCTTGATATGCTTGGAAGCTTGCCATAAAGGCTGTAAAGGCAGATTTGGACTCTTTATCAGGTAACAGGATGTTTATAACATCTTTAAGTTTGCTAGGATTAACATAGTTAGAAGATGGAGTCTCATTTTGAGTTTTAGGCACGGAAGGTTTTGGAGGAGATTGTGGTTGTGGTTGAGTTGAGTATGCAAGTGTACTAGTGAAGAATCCTACTCCCACAAATAAATCACCTCATCTTTAGTTGTAGCATCATCTTTGGCAAGAAAAGCATTCTCTACACTATTTGGTGGAGAAGCAACATACTTGTATTGAGAAGTTGATGTAGCTCTATCATTATTTCTTGAGCTTTCATCAATTTCCACCGACTCAATCTTTGCTATGAGAAGATCAAGATCCATGGGAAATTTCTCAGTGTGCTTTAACAAGTTCATAGTCTGTTTCCAAGATAATGGAAGTGCATTCCGAACTTTGTTATTTAGGTCTTTAAGATCATTCTTAATCCTTATAGTTGACATTTTTGTTATGAGTTGCACATATCTACTCATCATCTGATTTACAGTTTCTCCTGAGATATGCTCAAAAAGTTCAAGTTGCCTCTTTAATATCTATCTTTTAAGATCTTGAATCTCTTTTCCTCCTTCACAAATCACTTTCAAAGCTTTATATAAGGTGTACCTAGTTTGGTAATTCTCAAGCCTTGATAGTACTTCTAAAGGTAGCCCTTTACACATGAGAGAATAGGCTTTAACATCATTCTTCACCTTCTTCAGATCATCCCCATGTAATGTATCTTCTGATAAGGCTCTAAGTATCTTTTGTTTATACAAACCATCAGGGCCATTAGAAGTGATAGGCATGTGAGGTTCTTTCTCAATTGATTTCCATAAATCAGTTTCAATTGAGTTCAAGTGATGTTTCAGCCTGAGTGACCAATTCTTGAAGTCAACTCTGTTCTTCAATTTGGGTACACTGTTCTTTGAATCTTTAGTCTTTACCATGATTAAGTTTTGAATTTATGACCTGAATAGTAGTGAAACGTCCAACATGACTTAGAAAAGCGTAAAGGGTTGCCTTAGTGAACTTCTGAAACTTCCAAGTATAGAAACGCCTGAACAGTATCAAAATGCCCAAACAGTTACCAAACGACCAAACAGTGTTGAAGCGTCTGAACAGTTCCAAAGTGTCTGAACAGTTTCAAAGTGCCTAGGACTTGGTTTTTGAAAAATGTTCAAACTGTGCTAGAATTCCCACAAACAGTTTCAAAACGTCCAATCTGAAATGCCTAAACAATGCTAAAGCGTCTAAACAGTGTTCATGCGCCTAAACACTTAGGTGATTTTTCAGATGATTTTAACACACCAAATGCCTAGTTCATCTTTTTCGTAACAACATGATCTTAACAAATTTTTGAAAACTTGATTAAACGATTTGAAACTCTTCAATCAAGTGACTAATACACCTATAATCAATCCTTTAGCATCATTTCTTTCAATTAACAACAGGTTAATCTCAATTTTTCAAAATTAGTGTTTGACTTTTGAAGAAGATAAAGAGTTGAAGTATGTTAAAGAGTTAAAGTATGTTGAAGTGCTAAACTATGTTAAAGAGCCAAAGTCCGATAAAGTTCTAAAGTATGATAAAATGTTAAATTACATTCACTACAATGATAGTATGATAAAAATGTATAGTAGAGAAAGAAAGAAAGGTGAATGATAATTACTGTCAGGATAAAGTGATAATAAAAGATAAGAAAGGTACCGGTAAATAATGAAAGCAATAGGCCCAATATACAGAAAGTCTTGGAGGCATTGATAGAATTTCATATTCATCGCATTCTCCCATGCTAAAGGAGATGTGCCTTGTGCTTCCTCACCCGCTAAAGGAGGTGTGTTTTGTGAAGTCTCACCCGCTAAATGATGATAGACTTGATCTGCCCAAGATGCATATTAAGTTGATGTGGCTAGTGTGATATGATCCAAGTCGGGTCATACCCAATAACAAGCTAAACAAACACCTATAAATATTTATACGTTGATAAGATCATACAAATAAATATTGACACCAATTTAGAAAAGGTGGATTTTCTAAATACATGCTTTTGTAGATGAACATCATTATGTGGATAATCGTTCATGAGGTATTATTTGTTTCATTATTTAAGTTTGTTAAATAATAACAAATAAAGGGTGCTATGTTTATAAAGTTAAAATTGGTTTCAACTTTATAAAATAAGAGATTAAAGTGTGTTTATTATGTAAAGGAGGTAAAATGGATTTTAAAAGGGGACTTGGACTTTCGGCCGCCCAAGGGCATAAAAGTCCCACCTCCTTTTGTCTTGAAAAGTGCAAGACTTAAACACACACACTCTCCAATCTAGCCCTCTCTCTCTCTTGCATGCAAAGGCAAAATCCTCTCTAATCTAACTCTCAAAAATCGGGTTTTGGAGCTTGAACAAGGAAGGAAGATTCAGCAACAAAAAGTTCAAGTTGCTGAAATTGGTGTTGAGAAACTAGCATTCCAAAGGGGTTTGTTGGTGGCTTGGGGTATCACTTACTTTAGGTCTTCTTTGTTGAAGATTAAGCTACAAAGTTCATCATCTTCACCTCTTAAAGCTCGATTTCTAAAAGGTAGAAAGGTAGCTTCTTAACATCTTATGCTTATTATGTATGTATTTCGTATATGGATCCATGGTTGGGTTTAGCTTTCAAATGGGTTTGATAAACAATATATTAACAAGATTTTAATCTCTTTATCCGCTGTGTTTTCCTATAAATTAGCTTATATGGACTTTGATAATCTTGTTAAATCCCATCAAATGAGATGTGCTTTATGAAGTCTCGCCCACTAAAGAAGATGTGCTTTGTGTAGTCTCACCCACTAAAAGAGATTTGCCTTGTGAAGTCTCACCCATAAAAGGAAATTTATTTTATGTAGTCTCACATGGTAAAAGAGTTATACTTGATGTACGATATAGGAGCTTAGTACTTGTACTAGCTCAAAGCGAAAGTGAAAAGATAAAGATATAGTAATGAAATATTCCAATGCTACAGTATTCAAGTCTATGTAAAGTATGAATGATGATAATTATGATGTATTGATGATTTAGTTCTAGTTAAAGTTAATGGTTTTCAGATGACTAATATGCCAAAGAGTTTCTTCAAACATTAAAACTAGAACTCATTAACAACGCTAACTTTTTATATGCATATTAGCTTGACAAGTAAATAACAGATGGGATAAAGAATGATATCTTGGCATGGATGTGAAGTGTTGGATCTAGAAAGGCCGGTGCAACCAAAACCAAACATTTAGACTATTTTGGTACAACTAATAAAGGACTTCCAAAGCAAAGAGTGGAACTTCCAAAGACAAATGGAGTTCTTATGAAGTCAAGTGCAAGATCAACTTCCGAAGGAAAACTCCAACTTCCGAAGACTAATTCTCTGCTCTTCCGAAGCTTAAACACTTAAAAGAAATAAAGACTACAACTTCCGAAGTATGAAGTCCCAAGGAAGCCTCGAAAGAAGTATCCACTTTCGAAGTATAAGTGGCTTTGGAAGAACAAGTTCTTTCGAAGACTGTTAACCTTTGAAAGTAGCTACTATGAACTAGTGGACATAAGTATGGTCTCCCTGACACTCCGCTGCAGACCTTTGATATACTGCATGTCGTTTTATGTAAAACCCATGTAGTTGAGCATACTTTATTCCATTGTTCACCTTTATCAGTTAGTACAATTGCCAACTTTAGTTGGATGCAAAAGGTAAGTCATGGACATGCCATGACTATCGTATCTTAGATAATAATTTATCTAAGATACCTTAGAACAACTTACATTTTTTGAAGCTGAGATGGAAGCTACGGAAGGACTATTCTCCTTGTCCGAGTATCTAATCATCAAAAATGCAATTCTAGAGCTAGTATCTGAGGTGAATAGTGAGGACTTTCTCAACCGACCCCCAGCTTAAACAACATCACTACAACAAGCTCCAACTACCATCTCTCAGCCTGAAACTTCCATCCCAGAACCCCCAAGGTCTAGAACTTCTAAAGATGTCAAAGGAAAGAAGAAAATGGCCGAGGAAGAGCTTCAGGAGGAAGCAAGGTTAGAAAAAACTTAAGAAGAAAGGTAGACTCCCAACTAGGAAGTTTCTAGTTGCAAGTAGCAAAGTAGTTGCAGCTAACCAGGAGGCTATCAACAACAAAACGAGGGTGGAGATCATTAATAGACTTATCAAGCATGGAGCTTTTAGTGAAGATGTGCTCCTGCTAGCACTAGAGGAGTTACCTGAGCTGGAAAAGGCAACCCTACTGCTGATTGAACAAAGAAAAGAAGCAGCAAGGCTGGCCTTAGAGCAGGAAAGAGAGAAGAAGAAAAGGGAAGTTAATTAGCAGCTCAGGAGGGAAAGGATAACTTTCTAACCTCCAGGGGTTTCTCTCTAGAATAATTGTCTCCCCATGATAATGATACGATCTTATTGCTTTTCAAAAACGAGCTAGATCAATTAAGAGAGAAGGAAAGCTACAAGAGAAAAACTTTGGGAGAAAAAGAAGCAGGACTTGCTGCTACCAAGAAGATAGGTGATAAATCCTAGATAAAAGACTATCTCCGGGCTCATGGTTTCTCTGGTAGGTAAGTGGGTCCCACCTCTATGAAGACCCTGCAATGTATTGTTAGTGAAATCAAGGTTGACATACTCTCAGGAAGAAGGAAAGAGATGTACCGAAGAGTACAGGGGATGACTTTCTTATCCACTCCACAACCACAGCCTCAACCTGAACCCATCCAATTCCCTTTCCCTATTAAAATTGAACCAACCTCTAAGCCTTACACCCCTGAACCCACATCATCAACCTTACCCACTTCCTCACCCACTCAATCCAAACAACCACCATAACTACCCATCCTGAAACCTAAAACCCTACCCAGAACCCAAACCTCTCCCACCAAACAACCACCCAAGTCATCCTCTCATTCACCCAAATATCTTTCCTTAGAGAAGTTTAAGGAGATCAAGATGAAGCTCACCAAGTGTACAACTTTGAGTGACATCTCCTATGAGGAGGAGTCTGTCAAATTGACTTTTGTTGATGGCTCCTCATGTTCCCTCATAAGAGATCAATTCCTTGATCTGCCTAGAGGTACATTGGACCAAGCTACAAAACTCCTTGGCCTCAACTCTGATTCTCTACTTGATGAAGAGAATAAGCTAAGAAGAAAGCTAGTGACTCTACTGGATACAAAGAAAGGTGACAAGGTTCCTAGTCAGCCTCTTGTACCAAGGAAGAAGATTACCCAGTGAAGGTTCGAAGACTCTTCTCACAACTTTGTTGTTGAGAAAGAGAATAGTGAGACAAACAAGCTCAATGCCTCCTCTCTGCTACACTTAAGCGGATTTGACATTGCTGAGTTAGTAGAGAAGCCATTCTCCAACCCCTCCAACTCTGATATAGTTGCTCAAATCAGGAATCATCTTAGCAGCCTTCATCCAGCCGAGCTAACTCTAAGGTCCAAGATTGAAGAGGATATGAAACTAAGATAGGAGGAGGAAAGGAAAGGATTAGCAACCAAAGGCAAAGCCTTTCTTCATATGGTTGAAGGTTCCAACCATGATTCCATAGTTAGATGGGTGTATGACTATAACTCTCGTCAACTAACTCTTTTTAGGGGGTGCAACAAAGGGTACATGTCATTCAAAGTGACAGACTAGATCTCCTATCCACCAATGACTTGTACAAACTTCTCAGCACAACTTCAGGGAAGAATAAGGAAACTGACAAACATCTTTTGTCCCTGGTGTTGAAGGTTTTGAGAAGTAGGAGGAAGTGAGGTTTTGGTAGCATCAACCTAGGGGTATTTTGTTGGATCTAGAAAGGCTGGTGCAACCAAAACCAAACACTTATAATATTTTGATACAACTAATAAAGGACTTCCAAAGCTAAGAGTGGAACTTCCGAAGAAAAATCGAGTTCTTCCGAAGTCAAGTGCAAGATCAACTTCCGAAGGAAAACTCCAACTTCTAAAGACAAAGTCTCTGCTCTTTTGAAGCTTCAACACTTAGAAGAAATGAAGACTACAACTTCCAAAATATGAAGTTCCATGGAAGCCTCAGAAGAAGTATCCACTTCCGAAGTATAAGTGACTTCAAAAGAAGTAGCTACTATAAACCAGTGGACTTATCTGCCACTCCGCTACAGACCTCTGATATACTGTATGGCGTTTTCTTTATAACCCATGTATTTGACCACACTTCATTCCACTGTTCACCTTTATCAGTTAGTACAGTTGCCAAATTTAGTTGGTGATAAAAGGTAAGTCATGGACATGTCATGACTATCGTATCTTAGATAATACTTTATCTAAGATACCTTAAGTTTAGATTTGTAGTATTTGCTTTAGTATAAGGTTTCTAGCTGGTATCAAAGTACATCCGGCTGTAGGTAGTAGTATATATAGCTTCTCATTGTAACTCATGTATCATGCTTGTAAGAGTCTTGTAATACTTTGAGTTGAGAAATAATATATACAAGTATCTTGAAAAACTATTCTCTTGTGTTTTGCTTTGATTTACTTAGTATATTATCATCAACTCTTAGAAGGATTATGCTTCACCACAAACCCGAGTGTTACTTAGTGAGTTTGAGAGAAAATACTTCTGTTGAGTACAAAAATTGATCCTGCAATTGGTATTAGAGCTTTTTAGGCTCTTGATTGCATGATCTTACCATCTTAATCAACATTGTTTTTACTCACTTACTCATTACACTCAAAATGGCCCTTAACCAGAAATCTAAATGTGAAATGGGGACGATGACTAAAGCACCTATCATCATCCCAAAAAACTTCAGACAACGGAGCAGACGTATTGAAGGGTTCATCAAATATCAAGACAGCCGAATGTGGAAATCTATTGCTAATGGCCCTTACAAGCCAAAGGTTACAGCACATGTTAGAGGTGGTACAATGATAGAGAAGGCGGTGGAAGAGTACTCTAAAGAAGACCACAAACGACTTGATATTGATTGCAAGGCCATGACTGTTCTGATGACTGCTATACCCAACTCCATCATGGTGGGGTTTGAGCATTGCAAGTCAGCTAAAGAACTGATTGATGCCTTAACCAACATGTACGCAAACTCTAATGACTCAAAGAAAGATTCACTGAAGCAACAATTGAGAACTTTACTCATATTGCTGGAGAGACCTTGAGCCAGGAATACTTCAGGTACATGGATCTTATCTCCTCCCTTCTGTCTGTGGGAGTAACTCCTGAATTAAGAGATCTCTCAAGGAAATTCATGGGTGCACTTCCCAATGAGTGGACGTTCTACTGTGTCTCTATCAAGAGGACAGAAAAT
Organism: Flaveria trinervia; assembly: GCA_025506515.1. Taxonomy (NCBI): domain Eukaryota; kingdom Viridiplantae; phylum Streptophyta; class Magnoliopsida; order Asterales; family Asteraceae; genus Flaveria; species Flaveria trinervia. The sequence goes on along the minus strand of CM046449.1, from coordinate 25,627,340 downwards.
TTGAACTCCCTCACCATGACTTAACTATATGGCATTTTAGATGACACCTATGTAGAGATGGAAAACAAGAGTGGCCGCCAAGTGAGCAGACCTTTAAGCCTTTCTACTTGCAACACACTTATGGTTGCAGAAGGCTCAAGACCCCCACAACCTCAATAGTACCTCACACATCCTCAGTAGCCATCATGTTCCTCTGGGCCTTATATTACATTTCCTGAGACTCCAAGGTCTCAACAAGCTTAGCCGAGTCCTTTTTAGGACAACTGTGCTTTGTTCTCAGGAAGCGGACACTCTGGTGATTTTCAGTTTTGCTTTGAAGATCTGGAGTGTTTCAGCCCAGATGATGTGGAATACATGGACATAGTCCAACAAATGGCTCTATTAACCTACAGGGCGAAGAAGTTCTTCAAAAGAATTAGAATGCAGTTCCCTCATAACCCAACTACTAGCAAGTTTGGGTTCGAAAAAGCAAAGGCCAAGTGTGAAAACTGTAACCAGCTGGGTCATTTTGCTATGGAATGCGAAGCTCCGAAATCAAATCCGGGATCTAATCATGTAACACGTGGTTATTTCTATTAAAGCTAGTAAAGAAGAATAAAGTGAAGAAAAATAAAGAAAAGAATTTTAACCCAAGTTGAGGGGTTAAATATGTAAAAGCTACAAAATTTATTTATTTTTGTACAAAAGTAGCATGGCCGCCCATGCCATGCCACTTTTCACCTTTTTGAAGATCAGATTATAGAGAGAGAAAGAGCAAAGCTTGGATTTGAAGAAGAACAGAAAGAAAAGTGCGAATTCAAGGTAAGAATTCATGTGTTTATGATGTTCTTAACTAGTTATATCCTCGGTTGTATGCTTATGTGTGCCTATTGTGTTCGGGTATGTTTTTGGTGGGTTTCTAGGTGAGAACTTGTAGCAATCGGGCTTTGAGGGAAGTCTTACCTAAAGAGGCTGCTAAGGTGAGTTCTAGAACCCCCTTTTTACATGTTTTTAACTTCTTTGGGGCTGGAAATGCATGTATGAATGTTTTTATAAAGTTGGGTTCATACCCGTGTGTATGTATGTATGTATGTTGCGGGTGGGGTTTGATTTGGGGCTATGTTTATGTTGATGATGTTAAGAATATGTTTCTAAGGCTTAGAATACATCATTTAATCTTAAAATAAGTTTGACAATGATTGGGGACTTAATTATGATGTTAAGTTTGAAATAGGTTGCTCATGCGCCCAAATAGGGTTCATGCGCCTAGTATGAAAATCTGCCTAAGTGTCCACATACGTCCGAAACCTCATATGCCCATATAATGGTCATGCACCTAGAAATAGGCAAAATTTGACTAAGTGTTCATGCGCCCAGATAGCTCATGCGCCTAGGCACTCAGGTGCCTGCATAGTGCTCATGCACCTAGAATTGCCCAGCAGAGACTAGGTGTTGCTCATGCGCCCCAATAGTGCTGATGCGCCTAAAACTTTCCCATGCGCCTAAGTGTTCCTCATGCACATGAAAGGACATGTGCCTGCATAGTGCTCATGCGCCTGCATAGTGTTCATGTGCCTAAAGATTTCGAATATGTTCTAAATTTTTGGGGAAAGTGTAAAAGTAGGCTTTGACTTGGGATGGTCCCTGGGGCATAGTAAGTTGACTTTTTGAAGTCAAAGATGATATGATGGGCATGAATGATGATGATGATGATGATATATGTTATGATGATGATGATGATGATATATGTTATGATGATGATGATGTTATGCATGATGGTATGGGTGATGTATGTTATGTATGAATGCTGACATGTATGAAGATTTGCATGATCTTGATGATGTTCCTGTTTATATAAGTATATCTTTTCGTGGCTTTGTGTTAAATGTTAATGAAAGAAATGAAAAGTATTATGTAACGTAAAGTGGAAGATAATGAAAAGAGGAACGTAATGAAAGAATGCATGCATTAATGAATGAATGAAAGTATGAAAGGCTTGCAAGCAAATGAAAGGAGGTTCACAACTCATTGAGAGTTGTTAGCTCAACTGTGTGTGTCTAAAGCGTGCGATTTTGTCTAACTCATAAGGGTTCATAAACATAGTAAGAGTACAGTCTCGGTGACTGCTCCAATACGTGTGATTTCCTAATTACTATGTGTTATACAGCGTGTGATTTTGGCTAACCCATAAGAGTTCACACACAAGGGGGTTCAGTCCTGGTGACTACTCCATACATGCGATATGGGGTCCTTGCTGCTTAACTCTAGATTATATAGCTTTGTGCCCAAGAGGTGGGTTAAGTACAAGACCTAGATGGAAGTGAAAGATAATAATGTACAAAAAGTGCGATAAGTACAAAATGTGCGAAATGTGCAAAATGTATGAAATGAACGATGATGAAGATAATAATTATTACCTTGATGTACATATGATGTGTGATCACGTGCGATAGTAATGAAAAGGGTTTTAACGAATGAAAGGTAATATAATGTTTTATAAAACTAGAACTCACTCAACAACGCTGACTTTTATGTGTTTCAAGTTGGCAGGTAAGGTTGCTGAGAATGGCGCGGGGCAGCTACTTGCCATTTTGGATGGCATTCTTTTGTATAAAGTTTTTACATTTTAATACAAACAAACTATATTTTGTAATGAACGATGTATTATTTTGCAAAAATGTTTATTTAAAGGAAATGAAATGTTTGCTTAAAGTGTTTCCACTGCATGATTTTAGTAAAGTTAATGTAATTATATGTTTTATGTGTGATGATTGACCAGCTGTGAGTGTCCCAGGAATGGGGCCTTACAAATCATGCCTCGACATACCCTATAACACCTAAAGCTGCTGGAAAGTCAACTAAGACAACTGTTGTGGCTCAAGAAGTTGATTGAAGCTTTATGGTACAAGATATCACCCCTGCTCAAGCACTCATAGATGGAACAAATAACTCAAAGGTATATGAACATATGTGTACTCCAGCCTATATTGCTAAGGTTAAAATGTACCAAGACTACCATATGGAAATTAAATCTGACATTGAGTCCTTGAATATCTTGAACGCTGCTTTTAAAAGGGCTGAATCTGACTATCAAAACAGAATTGACGAGTTAGAAAAAAATAGTATCCTCTTTAAACATGAGCACACTATTTACAAGACTCAAATCAAGGATTTAATATCCAAATTTACTAAGGCTCAAGTCAATTTAGTAATAGTTGAGGCTCAAGCTAGGAAGCAAGCTATTTTTGAGCAAAACTTCGAAGCCATTCTTATATCATCCTTTCACTCAAAACTGTGTTATCAAAACAAAGGTGGGTTGGAAACCATTGAAATTGCTCCACTACACTCTTATGAGTCTATTAGACAACCAAGGTGTGGTACTGAAGAGCAAGAGGTTCCATCTGCTAACCCACCTTCCCATGAGTCGAAGAGTTATGCAACAATGGAGACCATCACAGGGAAGAACCAGGTAATTTTACCCATTCTTACCGGTGATGATCAACCCCTAACCACCAAAGCTAGAAGAGGTCAAGCTAAGGTAGCCAGAAAAACTGCCAAGAAAGTGGTCGAGTCCAAGCTGAAGATAGACCTAAAGCAAAAGGGTGTGTTCATTTTAGCCAGATTCTAGGTGGTAGGAAACTCTTATTCAGGAAAGGTGTGTATTACCAACAATCCTGTCCTACCAAATGATCAAAAGTTAAAGGGAAAGATTGCAGAAGAAGAAAATAATAACAAAAAAATGCAATCCACAAGTTCCCAGAAAATTAACATTGCATGCATAATGTGTGGTCTGCATAAATGCATGGCCAAAGATTGTGACTTGCTGCTAGCACACATTATGCAAATAATGTTAAAAGAGAAGGAGTCGAGAAAGGTTTCATATTTGGACCCTATCACATGGTTCAAGTGTTAAAGAAAGGAAAACTTGTCTTAGAAGCAAAGTTGCTTTCAGAAGAAACTCATTATTTCGGAGGGAAACTTGCTTCGGAAGACAAATTCAAGAAAACTCAAAAGGACAAAAGAGTTCCTTTGAGACCTTTTGAGAAAAAGACTACTTTGGAAGAAAAGGTGGTGAATGTCTCTTCTGAAAAAGAAAGAAGCTTCGGAAGAATGCCAAGCTGCACAAGCTTCATCAAGATGTAATGGAAGATCAAGGAAGATGTTGCAGCCCAAACCTCTTCTTCAAAGACATCCATTGAACCCCCATGCATAAACTTTTGTTCAATTATGTCACTGACATTGGAAGGACCCAAGACTAACAAGGCTTGGGTTTCCAATCAAAACTAATCATCTCATCTTATATGAAGGGACATTCGCATGACAAGAATATCAATATATGGATTGTGGATAGTGGATGCTCTAGGCACATGACAGGGAACAGATCCCTCCTTTAACAATTTCAACATTTTGATGGAGGTCTTGTCTAGTTTGGAGGTGAGGCCGGAGGATATATTTCTGGTAGAGGGAGTATATATAATGGTAATTTAAAAGTTGACAAAGTAAACTTTATCAAACATCTTGAATACAACATGTTAAGTGTTTCTCAATTTTGTGATCAAAAGCATCAAATACTCTTCACAGAACATGAGTGCATTATCCTCAAACCTGGGTGACAATTCCTCAGAAATTGGTACTTCCAAGATCTCCCGGGAGAGGGGATATGTACAAGCTAGATATGAACAATGTTTCCCCACTGGGTGTAGTATCATGCTTTCTTTCTAAAGTTGATAGTGATGAGTCAACCTTATGGTATAAATGAATGTGTCATGTTAATTTTAAATCAATAAATAAGTTAGTTAAAAACAATTTGGTACATGGTTTGGTAAAAAGGAATTTTTCTGCAAAGATAACTGTGTTGCATGCCTAAAAGGGAAGCAACACAGCGCATCTCATAGATCCAAGGTTGTTAACTCTATCACTACTCCATTACACTTATGGCACATGGATCTTTTTGGTCCCACAAGTATAATGAGCATTGGAAGGAAATCATATTGCCTTGCGATTGTTGATGATTTTACAAGATTTACATGGGTATTATTTTTAAGAACTAAAGATGAAACTAACGAAACTTTAAAACCTTTTATTCTTAAAATAGAAAATCAAATTGATCACAAGGTTATAAAATCAGAAATGATTAAGGACTGAGTTTAAGAATCAAGTTCTTGACTCATTCTAGAACTCAAAAGGGACTGCCAGACAATATAGTGCTCCCAGAACTCTTCAATAAAATGGTGTTGCTAAGAGGAGAAACATGACACTTATTGAGGCTGCTCGGACCATGTTAGTTGAATCAAAGCTGCCTCTAACATTGTGGGCAGAGGCAGTCAACACTTCATGCTATGTGTAGAATAGGGTTCTTGTAGTTAAGCCGCATGGAAAAACCCCTTATGAGTTATGGAACAAGAGGCCACCATTCATTGGCTTTCTAAGGTCCTTTGGCAGCAGGTGTGTAACACCGGGGTTTTTATAAAAGACAAAGAAAGAAGAATAAAGTGAATAAAAAGAAAGAAAATATATTTTACCCAAGTTAAAGGGTAAAAAGTGTCCAAAAGGACAAAATGTTTGAAAAAGTGGGCGTAAAAGGTGATGGCTGCCCATCTCTTTGTCTTGCTCATATCATTCGGATATTTTAGAGAGAGAAAGAAGGATAGCTGAAAACTCTCGGATTTTGAAGAACAAGAGCTGAAAAGATCGAATTCAAGGTAAGAATTCGTGTGTTTAAGATGTTCTTAACTGGTTTCATCCTCGGTTATATGCTTATGTGTGATTATTTGTTCAATTGTGTGTGTTTAGTGAGTTTTAGGTGTTTGAACTCAATTTGCAAACGGCTTTGAAGAAGTCTTACCCAAAGGGCTGCAAAGGTGAGTTCTAGAACTCCTCTTTTACATGTTTTAACTGATTTTGGGGCTGGAAATGCATGTATGAATGTTTTTATTTAAATGGGTTTTATACTCGTGTGTATATTTGTGTGTATGTTGCGGGGGGGTTGATTTTGGGCTATGTATGTGTTTTATGATGTTATGGTTATGTTTCTATGGCTTAGAATGTAAGATTTAAGCTTAGAACATGATAGGTGATGTTTAAGGACTGAAATCTGATGTTTAGGAGCGAATGAGGCTGCTCACGCACCTAAATAGGGTTCATGCGCCTAAGTTATAGAATTTGACTAAGTGTTCCCATACGCCCGAAACCTCATGCGCCCAAATAGGGCTCATGCGACAGGAGGAAATGTGGATGAAGGTTCTGCGACAGGAGGAAATGCGGATGAAGAGTCTGCTGGAGAAGAACTTATTGTTCTTACACATTAACAAATACGGAAGAGCAGAAGTGATGCGGACAAGTTCTGCTCTTATGCATTGACTAATGCGGAAGAGTGAAAGAAATGTGGATGAACAAAAGAAATGCGGATGAACAATAAGAAATGTGGATGAACAACAAGAATACGAATGAACAATAAGAAATGCGGATGAACAATAGGAAATGCGGATGAAGACTTAGTTTATTTTCTGAAATTCTGGGAAAAGTGCAGATGTAGGTTTTGACTTAGGAGGTTCCTGGGGGTTCATGTAAGTTGACTTTTGAGGTCATAGATGATATGATGGGCATGAATGATATAAGATGATGATTAGATGATGATTTGATGATGATGTTAAGTATGATGATATGCATGATTGATGTGTGAATGATGATGTATGATGATTATGTATGATTGCACGCTATGTTCTATTATGTTCCCTATTACGTACTATGATGTGACTTTACGTGGTGTGATATTGTTAATGAACGTAAAGTATTATCTTAACAAAGTGAAAGATTTAAGATAATTAAAGCGGAACATAATGAACGAATGAATGAAAGGCTTGCAAGCAAATGAAAGGAGGTTCACAACTCATTGAGAGTTGTCAGTTCAACTATGTGTGTATCTACAGCGTGCAATTTGGACTAACTCATAAGGGTTCATACACACAGTAAGAGTTCAGTCTCGGATACTGATCCAATATGTGCGATTTCCTAATTACTGTGTGTCATACAACATGCAATTTTGGCTAACCCATAAGAGTTCACACATACAGGGGGAGTCTGTCCTAATGACCACTCCATATGTGCGATATGTGTGATATGTGCGATAAGGGGTCCTTGTCTCTTAACCCTAGATGATATGGCCTTGTGCTTAAGCAGGGGGTTAAGCATATGACAGGACCTAGATAAAAATGAAAAGATAATAAAGTACGAAAAGTGTGATAAGTACGAAATGTACGAAATGTACAAAACGATCGATGATGAAGATAATAACTATTACCTTGATGTATGTACGATGTATGATCACATGCGATAGTAATGAAAATGTTTTAACGAATGGAAGGTAATGCAATGTCTTTATAAAAACTAGAACTCACTTAGCAACGCTGACTTTTTATGCATTTTCTAGTTGGCAGGTGAGCATTGCCGAGGATGGCGCAGGGCAACTACTTGACATTTTTGGATGGCATTCTTTTGTATAACGTTTTTGCATTGTAATACGAATGAATTATATTTTGTAATGAACTATGTATTATTTTGCAAAAGTGTTTATTTAAAGGAAATGAAATGTTGGTTTAAAGTGTTTCCGCTGCATGATTTTAGTAAAGTTAATGTAATTATATGTTTTATGTGCGCTGATTGACCAGCTGTAAGAGTCCCGGGAATGGGGCCTTACAAGGTGTACCATACTTAACACAATGGACAATTTGGCAAAATTTGCTGAAAAGTTGGATGATGCTATCTTTTTTGGATATTCCTCCAACTCTATTGCTTATAGAGTTTACAACATTAAAAATCAACAATTTGAGGAATCATCCAACATTGTTGTCAATTAGCACACTCCTTGTGTTAGGGGGAATGGCCCTGATCATTATTTTGACTTAGAATTGTTTCCCAACTATTCTAAACCATCTTGTGAGAATGTTTTAGCTGGAACAGATACTCAAAGTGATTCTGATGACGATCAATTGTTTGAGTTGCCCATACCTTTTCCAAGTTCTCCAAGAGTCTTTGAACATCAATTTCCCTCAACTTGTAGATCTGACAGCATGACTATCTCAGTAACCAGTGAAACTTCAACCGTTATCAGCAAAGTGACTCTCACAACTCATCAGCTGATAATGAACAACACCAAGCTGATGGAAGTAGCATTTTAAAGGAACAGGGAATTGTTAATGTAACTTCTCAGGCAACTAACATTGATGATGTTTCTCCTTCATTCAATCAGTCCTCATTGATGAGTGTGAAACATCAGCTGGACCAAGTGTTCAAGCTCCTAAGCAAAATATGTCCAATCTGGATCTATCTTTGCAATTGAAGGTGATTCCCAGGCTTAGGATTCACAACACTCATCCAGCTGAGAACATCATAAGAGAATTCTTCTAAGGTGTGAGAACAAGGGGACAAACTCATAATGGGAATGTCTGCCTGTACTCATGCTTTTTGTCACAGATGGAACCCAAGAAGGTAGAAGATTCCTTGAAAGATAGTAGGTAGGTTGAATCAATGCAAGAGGAATTGCTTCAATTCAAGAGACAAAAGGTTTGGAACCTCTGTCCACTACCATCTGGTTAATTACCTATAGGCACCAAATGGGTATTTAGAAATAAAAGAGATGATAGAGGCTTGATTATCAGGAACAAGGCAAGACTGGTAGTTCAAGGATATACTCAAGAGGAAGGAAATGATTATACTGATGTCTTTGCACATGTTGCAAGACTTGAGGCAGTTAGGATCTTCCTTGCTTATGCTGTATCCAAGAACTTTATTGTCTACCAACTTGTTGTCAAGTGTGCCTTTCTATATGAGAATATAGATAGGGAAGTCTACGTGTGTCAGCATCCAGATTTGAAGACCCACAGCACCCTAACTGTGTGTGCAAGCTAGATAAAGCTCTATATGGGTTGCACCAAGCACCTAGGCTGGGGTATGAGACCTTCTCTCAATTTCTCGTGAAGAATGGATACACTATAGGTACCATTGATAAGACTCTCTTCATAAGGAATTCTGGGATAGACATTTTGCTCATCCAAGTCTATGTTGATGACATCATATTTGGTACTTCAAATGATCAAATGTGCAAAGACTTTGAGAGCATTATGAAGAAAAAGTTTGAGATGAGTTCCATGGGAAAAATGAACTTTTTCATTGGAATTCAGGTGAAGCAGATGAAGGAAGGGTTCTTCATTAATCAATCTAAGTATGTCAATGACATTTTAGAAAGATTTGAGATGAAAAATTGTAAGTCGACCAAGACACCTATACCGAGAAACCATAATCTCTGTCTTGACTCTAAGGGGAAGGATACTGATTAACATCAGTATAGGGCAATTATTGGTTTTCTGATGTATCTCACAACAAGTAGACCTGATATAATGCTTGAAACTTGCATCTGTGCAAGATATTAGGTTGCTCCAAAGGTGTCTCACCTAGTTGCTGCCAAGAGAATCCTCAGATACTTCAAAGGATCACCTAAACTAGGTCTCTGGTATCTAAGGAATAGCAATATCAATCTCTATGGCTATTCAGATAGTGTCTATCGTGGCTTCAATATCAACAAGAAATCCATATCAGGAGGACGTCAATTTCTTGGTGGAAGGATTATCTTATGGCAATGCAAGAAGCAATCCTGCGTTTCAACATTTACTACTAAAGCTGAATACATTGTTGCTGCTAGTTGTTGTGCTTAGCTACTATGGATTCAGAACCAGATGATAGACTACGGATTAAACTTCATGAGTACTCCTATCCACATTGACAACAACAGTGCTATCTCCATAACTGAAAATCTAGTAAAGCACTCCAAGACAAAGCACATTGATATCAGGTATCATCTCATTAGAGATATTCATGAGAAAAGTCTGATCAAACTAATCAAAGTTGACTCAAATGAACAATATGCTGATTTGTTCACCAAAGCCTTTGATGAACAATGATTTAAGTATCTAATTACAGCTATTGGGATGATAAACATTGATTAGTCTATCTCATTTGAAAACCTTTTAAAAAAATGTGTAAAGTCTTGTGTCAAAAAAATCTAAGCCCTATTACAAAAGGTCCTTTTAAAATTTTTCTAAGTATAAATTCTTCTAAGTATAAATTCTTCCAAAAAGTAATTACCCTTGGAAGATGTCATATATATCTTCCGAAGCAAAATTCCTCCAAGGAAACTTTTCTTCTCGGAAAAATTTTTAGTCTCGGAAGAAGCTATTGATTGCATATCAAATCTACTTCCGAAGCATATAAAACTCTACATTCGGAAAGCACATTTTACTCTCGAAAGTAACAACATTTACCTTCGGAAGTAAAATTGGCTTTGGAAGAAGATTACCTTCAGAAAACTTTTATACTCGGAAGAAGACCTTATTGTGTAACAGAAATTTTTGGCCCCCACACAGTAAAAAGCAAAGACTTTATTAATGATGACATAATCTTTTAAATGGTTTTTAATTTTACCACCCTGTCACATGTTACCCCAAACCATCTTTTCACCTTATCCAACCCCCAAAACCACCATTTCGCCCATGTAAATAAACTCGAATCTTCATTTTAATCTTTTTATCAAATTTACTACCAAAAGCTTCCTTCACCTTCAATTCACCTAAATTCAAACTCACTTCTCTGCAACCTTTTTCCATAATGGTGCTTAACCCTCAGCACAACCAAGTCGCACTACTTGATTCATCCAAGGATGTTGACTTCTCTAATATCATCTCTTTTATCACCCAATCTACCTATTACACCACCTAATTGTTAACCCCACCATTTACTTAAATCATATGGCAGAATTCTGGAGCAACGATCGTATTGAAACCCTAAATGGGGTTAGGGTAATAAGGTCAAGCATTTATGACCAGGAGTTGATCATTACTGAACAACTCATCAGGGGGCATCTGGAGCTTCATGATAAAGGCACTCCTACTGAATTCCCCAAGTCAGACGTAGACAACACATATACCCAAATGGGATATGGTGGAGATATGAATAGATCTATTGTTTACAAGTTCAATTTATCATACAACTAGAAGTTTCTACTCCATGTTGTTCTCCATCGTTTGTCTAATAAGTCTGGGGAATGGGATTAAATCCCATATGAACTAGGATGCCTAGTTCATGGGTTGGTGAAAAGCCTCCGCTTGAATTACTCAAGATTTGTGCTGACTAACCTTATGGGGAACCTCAAGAGGGACACATTCTTCATGTATCCCAGGTTCGTTCAGCACATCATCAACTGTGAGCTGGACTAGAGTCAGCTTGTCTATGTAGCTATCCAACCAGTTCCTCAAATGAGGCTGACAATCTTCAAAGTCTTGAAGAGAGTGTTCACCAACTACACTAGAAGACACACTGCTCTTCTTTCGGATATGATTGAGCCAATGGCTCCGGTGACATCCCTGTTAACCCCATAAGTGATGAACCCACACTAGCAACTACCCTCATATTACCAACCCTACCTTCTCACCCCATCAAATATACCTACCAGAGATGACCCAAACAAATCCTTGTTCAATCTCCTCTGATTGAGCAAGCCCCTCCTGTTCAATCCAAAAAGACTAGAGTGGGAACATGGGTCTCCTCTTAGTCTGAGGTCTCACCATCCCTCACATTGGACCTCAATAAGGAAATTGAGTCTCCTCAGTCTCAATCCTTTAAGCCCAAAACCCATGCTGAAATCCGTCAGGGTGAGTCTTTATACTTCACTGAGCAGCCAAAAAGGGACAGCCCCACCAAAGGCTCAATGCCAATAGATATTGACCAAAGTCCCGAGTCATTAAGTTTAACTTCCATATCATTCACTGACCTACTGATAAGAACTAATGACGAGATTAAGTCTCTTCATAGCAATGAAGTTGATCCCCAATACCCTCTTATGGATCAACAGAGCCTAGAGGGACCTCTTATCTCTATCCCCTATCGGCAAAAACCAACTAAGGTGAGTCCTACTTATATAGAGGAGACTTATGTAGATTTAGTTGCCACTACTGAAGGAGCCTCATTGGATCCTCATGGTAGTGGTAACAATTCTAAATCTGAATCTACAACAACCATGCCTTTTGATGCCTCTAAAAGAGACGTCATTCAGCAAGGGAAATGTTGATATGTATGTCCCTAGTTTATATGCTTATTGTAAAAGTCTGTCATGGCTTACATATGTGTAATGAAACATTGGAATAATATATGATTTGTGTTTTGATGTTTACTTATATTTGATTCATATATAAACTTATTATATAGGTTTGAAGTTGTTATATGATGATTCATGCTACTGGACCATACGCATGAATACATCATGCTAATGAACCAGTCGCATGACTGAACCAGACGACTGGATCAATCCTACGAGTGAGACATGAGATTGACTCAGTCGCACGATTGAACTTTCATTCGTGCGTATGAATCAATCGCATGGGTCAGTCGCATGACTGAACCATGCTAATGGTTCAGTTGATCGAATGAAGACTTCAAACCTATAAATACAACTTAATTCATGGAAAAATTTAGACTTTTGACACATACTCATAACCTAGCCGTCTAGAACATCCAAAAAGCCTATTCCAAGTTCATAGTTCGCATCTGATCTTTTTCTACTCGTTCTTAATGTTTCTTTAATCGTTAGATTGATCGGGATTGCGTTCTCACTGATTAGATCGCCAATCAAATAGGATTCCGCATTTTTTGATCTGGTTTCACGCTTTATCAGTTAGTACTCCATATGTACACAATCCCTAACAAGTGGTATCAGAGCCTTGGCTCTTGATTTTGCGTGTGATTCGATTAGTTTTGGTGTAAAAATCACGTTTTTCATTAAAAGGAGTCACCTTTTAAGTAGAACAGTGTTTTCGAAGTCTCAAGGTTTCAAAGTTTACGTTTTTCGGCATACGGCAGATTAGGGTTCTTGAAAATTTTTGTTTTTGTGTAAAAGTGTCAAAAACCTTCGATTTTGCAAAAACAGCAGCCTTTAGTCACATGATTGGCTCAATCGCACACTCCATTCGCATGATTGAACTCAGTCGCTCGCTCATTCGTACGACTGAACAACCCCATTCGCTTGTCTCCGATCACACACTCCATATGTACGACTAAATCCAATTGCACGATTGAATTCATTCGCACCCCTCGTTCGCACGACTGAGTCATCCGAATTGACTCATCCGCATTTGTCCAACACATGATTGAATCAGTCTTGTTCTAAAGTTCAAAGTTTATAAAGATGGAAGAACAGTTCTCTGCTTTTACCGCTGGAAGAGACTCTCGCATCTAGAACCTTCTACTTCTGGAAAATGAAATTGGGAATCACAATAAACCACCAAAACTTATAACGTTAGATGATTACCCACAATGGAAACAATGGTTCGAGATCTATCTAAATGGAGTTGATCCCAATCATTGGGAACCCATTGAGTCAAGCTATAGTATGCCAGTCGGTGCTGATGGTTTAAGATAACTTTGGGAGGTATGACTGACAGTCAGAAAGCTATGTACAATGCTGAAAAAAAGGTGTATGCTCTGTTGACTCAGTCGATACCGAAAGATATCTTTCATCAATTCTTTGAGAACAAACATGCGAAAACGTTATGGGAAGCTTTAGAGAAAAGATATGATGGGAATGCAACGTTAAAGGCTTTGAAGGCAAAGGCTCTCAAGAAGGAGTTTGATAACTTCTCTTCAATAAGGAAAGAAAGCTTGGATGATATTATCGATAGAGTTTAGCATCTGATGAGTGAGCTGCACACTGATGGGGTAACAACGTTTATGGAAGATAAAGTGTCAAGTTTTGCAGATGGTTTGCCGGAGAAATGGGACTTGTTTGTGTCTAATCTGAGATAGAACAATATTCTTGCAAAGTTGGACATAAATGATTTCATAATGAAGTTAAGAGAGGAGGAACTGAGAATGAAGTACAGGTCACAGAAAGGATCCTACAACTAGAATCCTTCACTTTATAACTCATCTCCCACTCCAACTAGTTCAGGAGCACCACGTCAAACTGCATTTGTGTCTAGTTCAATAGCTCCTTCCCAAACCACTGCTTTAGGAACAGAAACGTCAGGGTCATCCACTACCCAATATATAGTGCCTCAAGCCAATACTACAAAGTTGAAGACCGAGAATCTCGGTAATATAACAGTGGATGTTGCAAAGGAGCATATGGATCTTCTAGCAGCAGTGGTACAATCGTATGATGGTCTAGTTGCTGGGAGGATTGGAAATTGTCATCTTGTAGATGAAGACTACAACCAGGTTGACGGGAAAGAGCTGGAAAGGATGGATATCATGTGGGCTCTTGCTAGTGTCGTTAGACGAGCCAAAAAGTTCGTTAAGAAGACGAGACAAAATTTAGTAGCCACAAAAGACACACCGTTTGGCTTTGACAAAACCAAAGTCACCTACTTTAATTATGGTGAAAAGGGGCATTTCAAACGTGAATGTGTAAAGCCCAAGAAAACAGGTAATGGAAATCCGTTATCAACCTTCAACCATCAAGGCAAAGATAGGAGTGGAACTACCTCTTCAAGCAAAGAGACAAAGGCCTTGACTGCTCAAGGTGACGAAGGGTAGGATTGGACCTTCAGTTTTGTGTCTCCAGGTGAATCAAACATTGCCTGTGTCGAGGGATTGGATGATGGTTCTGCGAGTGAAGGTGAAATCATAGTTGAACAAGTAATGTCAGATAATGAAGAAGCTGTGAATGTGGTAAATAACCTCATTGAAGAAGAACTCAGAATGACTTGTTCAGAATCTCCGGCATCCGAAGAGTTTAACTCTGCATTGATGGCTGATTCAACTGATTCTTCACAGGTAAGTACGAAAGACCAACTTTTTGAAAATCAAGCTTGTATTGAATGTAACACATTTAGAGAAAGCATTGATTTGAAATTTGCTAGGTTATTAGACCATAATGATAGCTTAGTAAATGATTTACAACTGTGCACAGAAGCTAATGGTATTTTCGAAGAAAATGAGTGCAGTTATAAAGAAAAAATAGAACTTTTAGGTAAACAACTAAGGGAAACTGAGGTTGTTGCTTTTAATAAAGCTAATGATATAAAGTTTTATTTAAATTCTTTGGAAGAAACAAAGAAAGGAAAAGCAGTTTTAGAAGTCGAAGTCATTTCTTTAAAACAAAAACTACACAGTTGAACCAGTTCTTCTTATATAGTTCAACACTTAGTGAAAGAACGAAATAATGGGGAAGGGTTGGGTTACAAAGTAGTTCCACCACCACATGTGATCATGTTAAATACAAAATGTAGACCTGTAAATAACAATCCAATTAAGGATCATGTGGTGTCCACTCCTCTGGTTAGTGATCCTGATTCTATGGGTATACGGGTGAAATATGTCACTAAACAGAAGGAGGCTACATTGAAATCAAAAGGCAAGATGCCTGTTGAGAATTTAAATGATGCATTTAAAAGGGTTAATGTAAGGTCAGGTTCACCAAAGTCTATTTTAGAACCCAAACTGACTAAACTAGTTAACCACAAATGTATTAATCATCAAAATCCAACCAAAGTGCAAGTTAAAGATGTTCAAAATGTTAAAACAATTAATTTTGCTAATAAGGATGAAATATCTAAAAGACTATTGAAAAAACCAAACCAGACACACCTCGCACCTTCACTAAACTCAACATCACATAAAAGTTTTCTTCAATCTATAGAAGCAAGATCTTGCTACAGTTGTGGGAAACAATGACATATTTCTACTAGTTGTCCTTACTATCAGACGCCCAGAAAGAAAATTGAACTTTATAATACAAAACCATTTTTTCTAAAATAAGATCTAACACTCCACCTAAGAGTGTTAGTGAACCTAAAGTTCAAACCATAAGTCAATCATTTGTTTACCACAAACAGGCCTTACACAAAACTGGCTTATGGAAAGAAAAATCAAGTATAGTATCTGATAAGAAGAAAGATATGCCCTCATCCTCTAAAGGTCAATGGGTTGAGTTTATGATGTGTGATTCCTCTAGGTCACCCAAGTCAGTTAAGGCTTGGGTCCCAAACCTAAACTGATCATTTCCTCTGAATGTGCAGGGTGTCCGTTACAGTGCAATCACAAATACCTGGAATGTCGATAGAGTGGCGTCTAGGCACATGACCGGGAACTTGTCTCTCCTTTTCAATGTCGAACAAACTAAAGGGGGTCATGTATCATTTGCTGGAAATAAAGAAGGATACATCACCGCTCAAGGCGAAGTGGGAAACTAGAAAGTCAAGTTTGATAAGGTCAACTACGTTCAACAACTACAGAATAATTTGCTTTCAGTCTCCCAAATCTGCGACAAAAGATTCAAGTTGTTTTTGACAACAAGAAGTGCTACGTATTGAAGAAGGATTACATTATCTCGGAGGACAAAATCTTAATATCAACTTCAAGATATATGACCTATATGTCTTGGATCTAACAAAAGCCTCCACAACCAACCATAAAGTTCAATGCTTCTTGTCAAAGGCAACAGAGAAGGACTCAATCTCCTGGCATAGGAGAATTGGACACATCAATCCATGGAAGATGAATCATCTCTTATCCAGAATGATTTAGTAAATGGAGTAAATGTCAAGAATTTTCAACTTCCGGATTTTTGTGTAGCATGCAAGAAAGGTAAACAGACCAAGAAGTCTCACAAGGCAAAGAAAGTAAATTCCATTGACCTGCCTCTCGAACTTCTACACATGGATCTGTTTGGTCCTATCAACACCAAGAGCATCGCTGGTGATTTGTATTGTTATGTAGTCACTGATGATTACTCAAGATTCTCTTGGGTAATGTTTCTAAAATCCAAATTAGAGACAATTGAATCTTTCAAATAGCTGGTAACTACATTGGAATCACTGTACAAGCTGAAAGTGAGACAGATTCGATCACACAACGGAACGGAGTTCAAGAACCAGTGGATGGAGGCGTTCTGCATAGAGAAAGGAATTGTACACCAGTTCACATCTGCTTATACTCCACAAATGAATGGAGTTGCTGAGAGAAAGAATCGGAGCTTGATAGAGCAGCAAGAATGATGCTAGCCGACTCGAAACTACCTATCCAATTTTGGAATGAGGTAGTGGCCAATGCATGTTACACCCTTAATCAGGTCTTGGTGGTAAAACGTCATGGTAAAACATGTTATGATGTAAGGCCCCGTTCTCGGGACGCTTATAGTTGGTCGATCATCGCACATAAAACATATAATTACATTTAACTTTCATGAGACATCACAGCAGAACATTAAAATAACTTTTCATTTCACTAAAAGTCCTTTTGCAAGTTAATACAATCATTCATTACACATTTTCATTTGTTCGCGTTACAATGTAAAAACATTAACAAAAGAATGTCATCCAAAATGCCAAGTGGCTGCCCCGCGCCATCCTTAGCAATGCTCACCTGCCAACTGGAAAAATGAATAAAAAGCCAGCGTTGCTGTGTGAGTTCTAGTGTTACAATAAAACATACGTTACTTTCTTTCAAAACCATTCTTTAATTTCTTTTAAATCATACTATACCATCGTATATGATCACACATTGTACGTAGACATGGATAATATCATTATTATCCTCTTTACTGTTCATCACTTTCTTTCTTTATCTCTTTATTTCTTTCTGGATCAGTGTCATCAGCTATACCCCAACATATGCACAAATCGGGTACTGGGCCGAAGATCATAAACGAATTCCATAATGCACATAGTCTGGCACCAGCGCCGGGGCAAGCGACAAAGATCCCAATTGTATACTACACCCCAAACGTATGCACAAAGCGGGTACTGGGCCAAAGATCATAAATGACTTCCATAACGCACATAGCCTGGCACCAGCACCGGGGTGAGTAATCACTATAAACCATGTACTATATCACTGGTCAGTCACAAAGACTAGACCCCTGCGTGCATCCTTAAGGGTTAGCTAAACCACACTCAATTGAGCTTACGACATTTTAGAGTCGTGCACCACCATACATTTTGCTAGCAAGCCTTTCTTACTTTCATTAATTCGTTAATGCATGCATTCTTTTATTACGTTCCTCTTTTCATTATCTTCCACTTTACATTACATAATACTTTCATTTCGTTTATTAACATTCAACGTAAAGCCACAGGAAAATAATCATACAACAAGGAACATACACATAAGCAGTCAACATCATCATACAGGGCATCATACATACATAACATACTTCATACATACCATCATACATAAGCATCAATCATACATCATAACATGCCCATCCTAACATCCATGACCTCAAAAGTCAGCTTACATGAAACCCCGGGAACATCACAAGTCAAATCCTAAACTTCACTTTTTCTCCAGAAAGTCAAAGACTATTCTAAGTGTTCATCCGCATTTGCCTTTTTGTTCATCCGCATTTGTTTTAGTTCATCCGCATTTCCTCAGTACTCGTCCGCATTTCTCCTACTTAGTGGTTAATGCTCATTCACATTAACTGTTCCTCCGCATTTCCTCTAATACTCATCCGCATTGACTTACTTAATGGTTAATGCTCTTCCGCATTAACTGTTCATCCGCATTTCCTTCAATACTCATCCACATTGACTTACTTAATGGTTAATGCTCGCATTAACTGTTCATCCGCATTTCCTTCAATACTCATCCGCATTGACATACTTAATGGTTAATGCTCAACCGCATTAACTGTTCAGCCGCATTTCCTCCAATACTCATCCGCATTTCTTCTGCATACTTGGGCAGATTCTAAAACTTAAACATATGAGCCCTAAACATCAAATTTTATTTCCCAAACATCATCTATCATGTTCTAAGCTTAAATCCTACAATCTAAGCCTTAGAACACAACCGTAACATCAACAAGCAAGAACATAGTCCACAATCACACCATACCCGCAACATACACACATTCAAACATTCGGGGTATGAAACCCAGTTTTATCAAATCATACATTCATGCATTTCCAGCACCAAAATCAGTTAAAAACTAGTAAAAGAGGGGTTCTAGAACTCACCTTTGCAGCTCTTGAGTATGCCTTCTTCCAATCTCATCTATAATTGAGTTCAACCGCCTAGAAACCCACTAGAAACACACACAACCGAACATACAAACACACATAAGCATACAACAGAGGCGAGGCTAGTTAAGAACACTTAAAACCATGAATTCGAATTTTCAGCTTGTTCTTCTTCAAAAATTTTGAAACTTTCTGCTCTGTTACTCTCTCTCTCTAAAATCCGAGAATTGTGTGGGTATAGAAAGAGCGATGGGCAGCCATCACCTTTTACACCCACTTTTTCAAACCTGTTATCCTTTTGACACTTTTTACCCCTTAACTTGGGTAAAAATAACTTTTTCTTTCTTTTTCTTCACTTTATTCTTCTTTCTTTGACTTAAAAAAATAATCGGGTGTTACAAGTCCACCGCCCTTATATAGGTTTCGTCCCCGAAACCTGTTATTCCTTAAACAATTGTGGGTATGTTGTCTTATCTCATCTTCAGTCTCCCACATATACTCTGGTCCCTTTTTGTGCTTTCACTGTACACGCACAAGAGAAACCACTTTATTCCTTAACCTCTTCTCTTTTCGGTCAATGATCGCCATTGGTTTCTCCACATAATTGAGTCGTTCATCTACCTCGATTTCCTCTAGTGGTACAACCACATCCTCTGTAGGATTCTGTGTGCCCAAGACACTTAGAATATTGATGTGGTTAGTACGTCATGATCCAAGTCGGGTTATACCCAATAGCAAGCTTAGCAAACACCAAATAATATTTAATCGATGATGTGATCATGCAATAAAATATTAACACCAATTTAGAAAATGGGTTTTCTAAACAAGTTGCATATGACATGGAACAATTTATTAGGATATTTTGTTCAATTATATTATTTGTAATGTTATTTATATTAGTTAGATGACATTACAAATTAAATGGCTACATATGTTATACAATTAATTGGTTAGTGGTATACATTTACTAAGAGATACCAAGTTATAAGACCATGTAACATTGTAATGTGTCTAATTTTAAAAAGGGGGGAAACCCATTTCAAAGCCTTTGGCCGCCCCCTTATTGTGTTCCTATTGGACCACTTTGTTAAATTGATACACATATTAAGGGGTCTTATAATTTTGCTCTTGAACCAGCCATTTGAAAGATATACATGCAAAAGCTCTCTCTCTCTTTCTCCCCTCTCTAGTTTCGGAAATCAGGCAGAAAGAAGGAGCTCTAGCAGCTTGATTTTGGTGTTCAATCCTAGCATACAAGGTGTTTTGTAATAGTGCTTGGGTATACGAAGCTTGAGGATCTCTACATTGAGTTCTTGGTCGATTCAAGCATCCAAAACACTCCTCTAAGTCGATTTTTTCTGCTGGAGAAAGGTAGCCATTCACAGCCTCATATGGCTGTGATTTTATGTACATTACTGTTTGTTCATAGCTTGTCCATTCATATATTTAAGATCCCTATTGATTTGGGTTTTGTTTTCCATCTTAAAACCACACTTAGAACATGAAAATTTCAGATTATAAACTTGTTATAATCCTATACATCCGCTGCGTTTTCTGAAAAGATTAAAAGGTTATACTATGTTTAGTGTTCTTTCAAACCCGTCAATGGCATCAAGAGCCGGTTATATGGATGGCTTGCTTGATTCATCTTTTGAAATTGGTTTAAAAGATGATATTAGATATGTTATAGGCTGTTTTTGGGCTGGTACATTATATCTTGTTGAAATCCCCACTTTCAAGGTTACATTACACATGCTTGTGATTAAACCTTGAAAGATATGTATGTTGAAATGTTGGTTGTTTGGACAATGATTAAAACCCAAAATTTCAGTTTATGTGGCTGAAATTTGGGGTTTTAAATGGGGTTTTCATTATTTGTATAGATGATATGATCATTGGTTGTTAAAGTGCATAACCTAGCTTGTGGCCTTGTGTTGTTTGGATGTTTCATGTGGTTGTTTTATTCATTCAATTTGTTGTAATATTTGTGTTTATTCATTTGGGTTGTAATATTCATTCATTTGGTTATGTAATAATAGATTAGGTTCATTTCCTTTACTAGAAAAATGTATTAGGATACAATTTTGTAAAAGGAAGATGTACAAGATCAAGACCCAAAGATGGACACAAAGACACAAGAAACATGGAGCATTTGGATGTGGTTTCTAGTGGGAGGTTCATGGAACCTTTATGATATGTTTGACCCTTAGAAAGACCATAGACAACACTTGTGATGGCAAACAAGTGTTGTCAACATAAGGGCTATGGTTATGCACATATGATTGTTTTGTTTATGCTTGGTTGATTGTTTGTTGTCTTGATTGTTTGGTTGATATGGATATTCTAAGCAAACTAACTAACAATCTTAACAAGCTGAAAATGATTGGTTCTTTAATGTTAATAAAAGTTATTAAAATGGTTTAATGATTTTAAAGATTAAAATTGGTTTTAATCAAAGGACCATAGGGTATCTTGTATTGAAAGCATACAAATACAAGTACATAGAGTTTTCTAAACTAGAATTAAGAAATCTCTAAAATTTTTTAAACGAGATCAACACCGTCCTTTTACACAACACTTGAGTCACTTGGAACTCTTAGTGGGATAAAGATCACCCAACCATTTTGAGGGAACTTGTGATTTGAGTGAGAATGCCTTACTTGTGGGATAAAGGTCACCTAACCATTTGTTTTGGCAAACTCACACGTGGGTGTAAGTAGGATGTCTTGATTTGCAAACCATGTTAAATGGATCACCTACAATGTGGTTTCCAAATGGTGTTGATGGGATTTTCATGCCGACTTTACATATGATGTTCAAGAGTCGATCCCATACCTCTAGAAGTTGCAAATGGTTGCAATCGTCAAACGTTGACCACCTTATTAATTTAAAACGTGGGATAAAGGTCACCTAACCACAATTTAAATGTAATATTGGGTTCTAGATTTTAATATGAAAAGTCTCGTAAGACATTTGTTATTAAAATTACAATATCGAAAATACTAAATAAACTTTGTTAAATTTTGTAGATGGCCTCTAATAATGATAATTCCGATAACTCATCCGCGTCCAACCAATCCCTACGAGCGATCCTCCAAAAGGAACGTCTAAACCATAACAACTTCATCGATTGGTATCGAAACTTGAGAATTGTTCTCAAGCAAGAGAGACGATCGTATGTTTTAGACGACCCTGTCCCCGATCAACCTAACGAGGATGATGAGGAGGCCTTTAACGATTGGCTGAAATACACTGAGGACTCCGTCCAAGTGTCTTGTCTCATGCTAGCGAGCATGACTCCGGATCTCCAAAAGGAGTATGAACATCACGGAGCTTACGACATGATAACCCAGCTGAAGGAAACGTTCCAACAGCAAGCAAGGGTTGAGCGGTTCGAAACGGTTCGAGCGCTCCATGCATGTCGTATGGACGACAATCAATCTGTTTCATCTTATGTACTTAAGATGAAAAGTCACATTGACCGCCTCGAGAGGCTTAATTGTCCCGTCTCGAAGGAATTGGCCACGGATTTGATCCTCAATGGCCTTACCAAAAGGTTCGAGACATTCGTGTTGAACTACAACATGAATGCTTGGGATAAAAGCATTGGTGAGCTTCACTCAATGCTCAAAACGGCCGAGGCGGCCATGGGTAAAAGGGTTTTACCCGTTCTCACCATTAATGAAGGTGGGAACAACAAAAGGCCTCGTCCCGCACCCAAGGCAAAGGTTGCCAAGGGTAAGGGACCCGCTTGGGGAAAAGGGAAAGGGGTGGCAAGGGTGCCACCCAAACCACAAGAGAAGAAGCAAAGGTTGCTACAAATGACCCATGCTTCAAGTGTGGGGAGATTGGACATTGGGCAAGGAATTGTCCTGTCCATCTCCAAGAGTTGAAAGCAAGAGGGATGCCGGGCAGACCTCAGGTACAATATACATGATTCATATTGATCTTAATGTTACATCTTCTAACACATGGGTATTGGATACTGGATGTGGAACTCACATTTGCAATTTGTTGCAGGGGTTCACAAGAAGTAGGGACTTCAAACAAGGGGATGTTAGCCTCTTCATGGGAAATGGAACTAAAGTCTTAGTTGAAGCTCGTGGAGACTACATCCTGAGACTTCCAAGTGGTTTGGAAGTTATTTTGAAGAATGTTTTGTATGCTCCTAGTTTGACTAGGAACATTATTTCTGTATCCCAATTAAGACATTATGATTATGTATTATCTTTTATTGAAAATGATATTCATGTTTCTTTAAATGGTATGTTCTATTTTAAAGCTATTCAATTAATGGTATTTATGAATTGGTTCATGAAAATACTTTAAATAGTTCATTGTACCAAACTAACACCAAGAAACTCAAGTTGGACTTAAGTGATACCTATCTTTGGCATTGTCGTCTTGGTCATATAAACAAGAAACGTTTACAAACACTTCAAAAGAATGGTCTTTTAAAAACAATGAATGTGATTCATTTGATGTTGTGAGTCTTGTTTACAAGGTAAGATGACTAAGGCACCCTTTAAGGGAACTACCGAAAGGGCAAAAGATTTATTAGGAATCATACATTCGGATGTATGTGGTCCTTTTAAGCCAATGACTAGGAATGGTGAAAGATACTTCATTACCTTTACCGACGATTATAGTCGCTATGGGTATGTGTACTTGTTAAGGCACAAAGACGAAGCTTTTGAAATGTTCAAAATCTTCAAAAATGAAGTAGAAAATCAACTCAACAAGTCAATTAAAATTCTTCGTACCGATAGAGGAGGTGAATACCTAAGTGATACCTTTCAAAATCATCTTAGGAGTTGCGGGATTGTCTCACAACTCACTCCACCTGGAACACCACAACATAATGGTGTGTCTGAGAGGAGGAATCGAACCTTATTGGATATGGTCCGATCTATGATGGCTAGAAGCACATTACCTCTATCATTTTGGGGTTTCGCTCTGCTCTCCGCGGCCCGTATTCTAAATATGGCCCCAACCAAAAAGGTAGAAAGGACACCTTTTGAGATATGGCATGGAAGAGTTCCATCCCTATCGTACTTAAGGGTTGGGGATGTGAGGCTTATGTTAAGACTCCCACCCTAAACAAATTGGATGTCCGATCCACCAAGTGTATCTTTATTGGATATCCTAGAGATTCTATGGGATATTATTTCTATGATCCAATGGAACAAAAGGTGTTTGTTGCCAGAAAGGGTGAGTTCTTAGAAGCAAAGTTCCTTATGGAAGGAGCTAGCAGTAGAACAGTGGATCTTGAGGAAGATCAAGAACCACAGCCGATGCACGTTTGGTTGAAACTAGCACTCAACATAAGGATGTTGAGGATGATCAAGTGGTTGATCAATACACACAACACGTTCGCAGAAGTGGTAGAACTAGTAATCCACCTGAAAGATATGGATTTTTCATGGATGGATGCTATGTGATAGATTCTGATGAACCAACCACATACCATGATGCAATGTCCAACACGGATTGTGACAAATGGCTTGAAGCCATGAACGTTGAGATGCAATCCATGTATGACAATCAAGTATGGGACTTGGTTGTACCACCTCTTAACTCCAGATAGTTGGAAGTAAGTGGGTTTTCAAGAAGAAAACCGATATGCATGGAAACTTGGATACTTATAAAGCTAGACTTGTAGCAAAAGGTTTCACTCAAACTCAAGGGGTTGATTATGATGAAACCTTCTCACCTGTTGCGATGCTAAAGTCTATAAGGATATTGTTTGCCATAGCTGCTCATTATGATTATGAGATTTGGCAAATGGATGTCAAAACCGCTTTCCTAAATGGATATCTTGAGGAAGATGTCTATATGGTTCAGCCTGAAGGTTTTGTCGATCCAATACATCCTAATAAAGTATGCAAGTTAAAGAAATCAATCTATGGATTAAAACAAGCATCGAGAAGCTGGAATCACCGTTTTGATGAGGAAGTAAAGAAATTTGGTTTCATCAAAAACGCTGATGAGGCTTGTGTGTATAAGAAGGCTAGTGGGAGCACAATAACTTTCCTAGTATTGTATGTTGATGACATACTGCTATTTGGAAATGACATTCCAACCTTGGAAGGTGTAAAAACCTGGCTTGGAAGTTGTTTTTCCATTAAGGATCTTGGTGAAGCCGCCTATATTCTGGGAATAAAGATCTATAGGGATAGATCAAGGCGGTTGATTGGTTTGAATCAAAGTGCATATATTGATAAAATCTTGAAAAGGTTCAAGATGGAAAACTCTAAGAAAGGTACCGTACCTATTCAAAGAGGAACGATGTTGAGTACGACTCAATGTCCAAGCTCAAAGGATGAGCAAGACAAAATGAAGGCAATCCCATACGCATCTGCTATAGGATCCATCATGTATGCAATGATATGCACTCGACCGGACGTGTCATGCGCCTTAAGCATGACAAGCCGTTACCAGCAGAATCCTGGAAACAGTCATTGGATGGCTGTTAAGAACATACTTAAGTACCTAAGGAGGACAAAAGATATGTTCCTGATCTATGGATCTGGTGACGAGGAACTCGTTGTAAAAGGTTACACGGATGCAGTTTCCAAACCGATCGTGACGATTCACGATCACAATCGGGATACATTTTCATTCTGAATGGAGGAGCTGTCTCTTGGAAGAGCTCCAAGCAGGATGTGGTGGCTCTATCAACTACAGAATCAGAATATGTCGCCGCCTCATTGGCAGCTCAAGAAGCTGCATGGTTAAAGAAATTCATTGCCGATCTAGGGGTTGTCCCCTCCATTCAGGACCCCCTAGAGATCTTTTGTGATAACGAGGGTGCGATTGCACAAATCAAGGAACCCCGTGCTCATCAAAAGACTAGGCATATTGAGCGGAGATTCAACTACATACGAGATGAAGTTGAAAAAGGAAAGATATGTATTCGCAAAGTTCACACGGATCAAAACGTTGCGGATCCTCTCACGAAGCTCCTTGAAAAGGCAAAGCATGAATGTCATACTTGTGCCATGGGACTTCGATATACTAGTGATTGGATTTGATCTATAAATTTTGTATTTGGATATGTGGAACTTTCTATTATTTGAATAAAATTATTTGGTTATAATGCTTCAAATAATATTCCAATTTAGCATGTTTAATCCATGAGTAAAATGTTTACTCTAAATATCCGTAGTCGTTCACACTTGTGGGAACAAGTTTGAAGGTAAGACTATTATGAACTTGGATTGGTTGATATTCATAAGGATGAATATAGAGCAATGGGTTGCTACCAAGGTTCATAGATATTTGTGGGATACAAATATTGGACTAACCCGCATCTCAAATTTTACATGGAATCTTATTGATTGATCATAAGTAATTTTGAGTAAAGGCGAATATCATTTGGTATCCTCCGACCTGAGATATATATTGGGTTTTGATATTCACCAAGTATTACACCTTGAGCCTATTCTTCACTGTCCTGAAATAGTGGACAGTACATAAGGATATGTTCAGGTATAACACGAGGTGTTTGTGAGAAACGTATGTAGTCAAGATGGAATTTGTTCCTCTTATTCGTTGAGAGTTAGATGTCTAAGGCCTGATTAAGTTAAATCAACAAGGAATGATCATTCTGTGTCCTTGGATTTAACATGACATCTGTAACAAAAGGATAAATGATTAATTCACCTAAATCTTTTCAAGTAGGGCACTTGAAAGGGATGATGTTATTGAATGGCTATAAGTCATGCGTATTAAGGGTAGTAAACCGTTGTTAGGCGGTATTTACTGCTTGCATCAATCTTCTATGAATCTTGGGCAAGTGGGAGATTGTAGGATTCTGTGTGCCCAAGACACTTAGAATATTGATGTGGTTAGTACGTCATGATCCAAGTCGGGTATACCCAATAGCAAGCTTAGCAAACACCAATAATATAATATGATGATTATTATGATGATGATGAATATAATAAAATATTAACACAATTTAGAAAATGGGTTTTAAACAAGTTGCATATGACATGGAACAATTTATTAGGATATTTTGTTCAATTATATTATTTGTAATGTTATTTTATTAGTTAGATGACATTACAAATTAAAATGGCTACATATGTTATACAATTAATTGGTTAGTTGTATACATTTACTAAGAGATACCAAGTTATAAGACCATGTAACATTGTAATGTGTCTAATTTTAAAAAGGGGGGAAAACCATTTTCAAAGCCTTTTGGCCGCCCCCTTATTGTGTTCCTATTGGACCACTTTGTTGAATTGATACACATAATAAGGGGTCTTATAATTTTGCTCTTGAACCAGCCATTTGAAAGATATACATGCAAAAGCTCTCTCTCTCTTTCTCCCTCTCTAGTTTCGGAAATCAGGCAGAAAGAAGGAGCTCTAGCAGCTTGATTTTGGTGTTCAATCCTAGCATACAAGGTGTTTTGTAATAGTGCTTGGGGTATACGAAGCTTGAGGATCTCTACATTGAGTTCTTGGTCGATTCAAGCATCCAAAACACTCCTCTAAGTCGATTTTTTCTGCTGGAGAAAGGTAGCCATTCACAGCCTCATATGGCTGTGATTTTATGTACATTAATGTTTGTTCATAGCTTGTCCATTCATATATTTAAGATCCCTATTGATTTGGGTTTTGTTTTCCATCTTAAAACCACACTTAGAACACGAAAATTTCAGATTATAAACTTGTTATAATCCTATACATCCGCTGCGTTTTCTGAAAAGATGAAAAGGTTATACTATGTTTTAGTGTTCTTTCAAACCCGTCATCCTCGTCTTCTAAACATTTCCTCAGATGAGATACATGGAATGTCGGGTGGATTCCACTTAACTCATCCGGTAACTCCAACCTATAGGCCACCTCTCCCACCCTAGCAATGATTCAGAAAGGCTCTATGTACCTCGGGCTCAACTTTCCCCGCTTTCTAAACGGAATGATACCCTTCCATGGTGAGACTTTCAACATAACCATGTCACCCACCTGGAACTCAATCGGTCTACGTCGTTTATCAGCATACGACTTCTATTTGTCTTTGGCTGCCTTCATCAAGGCCTTGATCCTTTCAAGCTTCTCAGTCGTAGCCTCGATAACCTTGACGCTTCCTAATTCTTTCTGACCAATATCACCCCAACACACGGGTGTTCGGCATCTCCTACCATATAGCATCTTAGAAGGGGGCATACCAATACTGGCATGATAGCTGTTGTTATATGAGAACTCAGCTAACGGTAAGTGGTCATCCCAACTTCCTCCAAAATCAATGACGCATGCCCGAAGAATATCTTCTAGCGTCTGAATCGTCCTCTACGACTAACCATCCATTTCAGGATGATAAGCCGTGCTAATATGAAACCTCGTCCCCATTGCATCGTGGAATTTCTTCCAAAATTTCGATGTAAACCGAGTGTCATGATCAGACACAATAGACACCGGCACACCATGACGAGTTACAACCTCTTTAATGAAAAGATCAGCCAACCTCTCAGATGAATATGTCTCGCGGATCGGTAGGAAGTGAGCACTCTTCGTCAAATGATCAACTATCAACCATATAGCATCATATCCTCGAGCGGTACACTGTAGCTTCATAATAAAGTCCATGGTGATGTGCTCCCACTTCGACTCCGGTATATCCAAAGGTTGGATCTTTCCATATGGCTTCTGATGCTCCGCCTTCACTTGCAAGCAAGTCAAGCACTTACTCACATACTCCACCACAACACGCTTCATACCCGGCCAGCAATAGTCTTTCTTCTTGTCTTGGTACATCTTTGTAGCACCGGGATGAATAGAGTATCGAGTCTTGTGAGCTTCATCCATGATCTTCATGTGTAGATCCCCAAAGCGAGGAATCCACATTCATCCAAATTGAGTTCTAACATCAAGTGTGTTTTCACCCAATTCTGCAACCAGACCTCTCATTTTTTCGGAGTTAGGATGATCTTCTTTCAATTCCTCATCTTGAAACTCTTTGACTTGCTTCATCACATCAGAGGTCATGATCAACTGGTAAGCTTTCACCCAAATCGGCCCGAGTCTCTCTTTTCGGCTAAGGGCATTCGCCACCACGTTGGCTTTGCCCGGATGGTAATGGATCTCGCAATCATAATCTTTTATAAGTTCCAACCATCTTCTCTACCTCATGTTCAAATCTTTCTGCTCAAAGAAGTACTTCAAGCTCTTGTGGTCGGTGAATATGGTGCACTTTGTACCGTATAGGTAGTGCCTCCAAATCTTTAACGCAAAGACCACGGCTGCTAGCTCTAAGTCGTGAGTAGGATAATTAACCTCATGAACCTTCAACTGTCGGGATGCATAGGCTATAACCTTCCCTCTCTGCATTAACACACATCCCAACCCTGAGTAGAAAGCATCAGAATAAACCACCAGATCTTCACTTCCATCAGGTAATGACAGAACATGAGCTTGAGTCAACCTCGCTTTCAATTCCTCAAACGCCATCTCTTGAGCTTGACCCCATACAAACTTTACATCTTTTCGGGTCAGCTTGGTTAGTGGAGAAGCGATCTTGGAGAAGTCTTGAATAAACCATCGGTAGTAACCCGCCAAACCCAAGAAACTACAAATCTCAGATGGCGTCTTTGGAGACTTCCATTGCATCACCGCCTCCACCTTTGCCGGGTCCACCATAATCCCGTCAGGATTCACCACGTGACCCAAGAATTGAACCTTGCGCAACTAGAATGCGCATTTGGAGAATTTAGCATATAACTTCTCCCTTCTCAACGTCTCCATCACTTCTCGATGTGACCGGCATGCTCCTCTTTACTCTTGGAATAAATCAGGATATCATCGATAAACACAATCACTGATTTATCCAACGTTGGCCGACACACTCGATTCATCAAATCCATAAAAGCAGATGGCTCATTGGTCAAACCAAATGACATAATGAGGAACTCGTAGTGACCATAACGTGTGAGAAAAGTTGTTTTAGGGACATCCTGGTCTTTCACCTTTAACTGATGGTAGCCCGATCGAAGATCTATCCTTGAGAACCAACTGGCACCTTGAAGCTGATCAAACAAATCATCAATTCTCAGTAAGGGGTATCGGTTCTTTATCGTCAATTATTCAACTCACGGTAGTCAATACACATCCTCATCATACCGTCTTTCTTTTTCACGAATAAGACCGGAGCACCTTAAGGAGAAATACTCGGTCTAATAAAGCCCTTATCAAGCAGCTCTTGCAACTGCTCCTTCAATTCTTTCATATCCGTAGGAGCCAACGATACAGTGCCTTGGTAACAGGTTGGGCACCTGGTATCAAATCAATCTGAAACTCGATCTCGCGGTCAGATGGCACTCCTAGTAAGTCTCCGGAAACACATCTGGAAAGTTACACACAACAGGGACATTGGACAGCTGTAGTGTTGGTGTTTCCACATCCTTCAGATAAGCCAAGTAGGCACTACATCCACACCTCATACACTTTCCCACCACCGCCATCGAAATCACTTTCGGAATCGTAGTGACTTGATCACCATAAACCGTCACCAAACTCCCGTCAGGCGCTGTCAAACGAATCATCTTCTTGCGACACAAAATGTTCACCTTGTAGTCCGCTAGCCAATCCATCCCAAGAACCACATCAAAACCACCTAAGGTCATCCCGAATGGTCTAACCAGAAATTTATGACTTTCTAATTCCACATCACATCCTTCTATCACCTCAGAAATCCTGGTAGACTAACCTATGACAGTTTCCACATCAAAAGGCGCATCTATATTCTTACTACTAACAAGCAGTTTAGCACAGAAAGTAGCAGAAATAAAACTTTTACTAGCACCAGAATCGAATAACACAGAGGCTAAAGTTTGGTTTACCAGAAACGGACCTGACACAACATCAGGGTCAGTCCTAGCCTCCTCCTGCGTCATCGTGAACGTTTTGGCGCTTGCCCTCTGTCCTTCTCCTCCAGTCTTCTTCACTCCCGAACCTTCAGCCCTCGGCTTCTTGCAATCCCTGCTCACGTGGACTTCCTCCCTACAAGAATAACACCTCCTCACACCGCAGTTCTTCGCCACATGTCCGGTTCTTCGCCACATGTCCTGTTCTTCGACAACGGAAACAGACATTGGTTCCCAATCTACATTCCCCAGTGTGTTCTCGTCCACACTTGACACACCTTCTCGACCCTGCACTGGATGTGACCACACGCCGGTCATCCAGCCGTGCACCCTTGTTACATAGAATGGCCCCGCCACGCCCAAACTGCTTTCCATTCCAATTCCGATCTCCACCATTATTCTTACTACCTTTAGCCACCACCACCATTCTTTCATCATACAACCTTCCTGCCAAATCAACCGCCGACCTAAACGTGCTTGGTCGGGCAGCGATCATGTGCCTACGGACTTCCGCCGGCAAGCCCTAAATATACCTTTTAATCTTTCGTGACAAGGGTTTCACTTGATCTCGCACCAGCCATGCCATCTCATTGAATTTGGTGGTGTATTGCTGATGCGTCATGGTTCCCGCTTCCAGCTGCAGGAACTCTCTCTCAACCTTATCCATCTCCTTATGAGGACAGAACTCCTCAATCACCAACTTCTTTAACTCTGCCTACTTTGTCTTACCAACAGCCCTACTACCCTCAGCTTGGACAATATTGTCCCACCTGCATAAAGCTGAGTCCACGAAAGAGTGGGCAGCAAACTTCACTTTCTGATCCTCTCGGCACTCGCTGATGTTCAGAACAGCTTCCATTTCTCTCACCCACCGGTGAGCCGCAGTAGCAATGCCGTTACCATCAAAGTTAGGGGGCTTGCATCGTTGAAATTCCCTATAGTTGCAAACTCGGGCCGCCTCCGGCGTAGGCTCTTCTTCATCCTTTTCCTCTTCATCACCAGAGAAAACCGTTTCAGTCCCGGGCTGTCTCCTTTCTCCCGTAGGTCTACCCTTTTCCCTTCTTTCCCCATCTCTAACAACCTTTATCACTTTGGTCACCATAAACGGTAGGATCGTCTTCATGTCCTGATGCACTTCCTCTACAACCGCCTCCTTCACTGAGGCTCTCAGATTAGCACTCTCATCACCACCCTCTGGATGAGGGGTCTCTGGTTCTTCATGAACCACCTATTCGACTCTAGGTCTTCCCCTCGTGACCTGTGGTTCAGCATCACGTCATCCACCAAGTGAAGCTTTAGATGATCTACCACCAGCCATCCTCAACACACACTGAAAGATTTAAACACCTACACAGTCACTCAAGGGAATAGCTTAGTTTATGTCAAGTATGGTAAGTCCCTAATTACAGTGGACAGTTGTGATTAGCCACTTGTTGTACTCTTCATACCCCAAGCATTACCTATCCTAACTACATCAGTATCTAAATCTACAAATAGCACATAAACCACGTCACATGCGCACATAATACCGGTTAATCATTAAGAAAATACCTAATGGCACGTAGCTACTCAGACTGGCATCCCTTCCCTTCCATCCCATTTTTAGTTTAAGTTAAGGTTTATTTTGAAAATTTACCCATTTCAATTCAACTTGGCTCTGATACCAACTTGTAAGGCCCCGTTCCCGGGACGCTTACAGTGGTCGATCATCGCACATAAAACATATAATTACATTTAACTTTCATGAAACATCGTAGTGGAAGATTAAAATAACTTTTCATTTCACTAAAAATGCTTTTTCAAGTTAATACAATCATTCATTACACATTTTCATTTGTTCGCATTACAATGCAAAAACATTAACAAAAGAATGCCATCCAAAATGCCAAGTAGCTGCCCCGCGCCATCCTCAGCAATGCTCACCTACCAACTATACCGTCGTACTTTACTTTCTTTCAAAACCATTCTTTACTTTCTTTTAAATCATACTATACCGTCGTACATGATCACATATTGTACGTACACATAGATAATATCATTATTATTTTCTTTATTGTTCATCACTTTCTTTCTTTATCAATTTCCGGATCAGTGTCATCAGCTATACCCCAAACGTATGCACAAAACGGGTACGGGGCCGAAGAGCATAAACGACTTCCATAATGCAAATAGCCTGGCACCAGCACCGGGGCAAGCGACAAAGATCCCAACTGTATACTACACCCCAAACGTATGCACAAAGCGGGTACTGGGCCGAAGATCGTAAGTGAATTCCATAACGCACATAGCCTGGCCCCAGCACCGGGGTGAGTAATCACCATAAACCATGTACTATATCACTGGTCAGTCACAAACACTGGACACCCGCGTGCATCCTTAAGGGTTAGCTAAACCACACACAGTTGAGCTTACGACATTTTAGAGTGATGCACCTCCATACATTTTGCTTGCAAGCCTTTCTTACTTTCATTCATTCATTAAAGGATGCATTCTTTCATTATGTCCCTCTTTTCATTATCTTCTGTGAAGTCGCTGGATCGGTTGACATCCGAGCGTGTTCTTAATGGAAGGAAACGAACACCAAAACCAAGTGACAAACAGTAGAACGAACAAGAATATAATGGTTTCATTGATAAAACCTAATGATTACAAGCTCGTTAAACATAAGAATCAAGACTCAAGGGGAGATCGAGCATGATCTCCCCTCTCATCCGGCAACACCTAGTCCTCGGGCACACTCCTTCACCCTTTCTACACAATGAAACTGGTATTTATAGGCCTCAACCCATATCAGATGCGACTGGGCCCATTCATACGATTGGGTCATGCGTATGGTTCAATCATACGACTGGACCTTACTTATGGTTCAGTCTTACGAATTGCCCAATAGCATCTCTAAGTTGCAAGACTGGTCCATTAGCATGGGTCAGTCGTACGACTGAGTCTCATTCGCATATGCTCCTGCGAATGACTTAGTTTCATGTGTTTACATATCAGGTGTATCACATTAAGCCTAGACTATTCCTCAAGCGACGGACACACTATATATGACAATATATGCTCCAACATCTTCCACTTTACGTTACATAACACTTTAATTTCGTTCATTAACATTCAACGTAAAGCCACGGGAAAATAATCATACAACAAGGAACATCCATATAAGCAGTCAACATCATCATACAAGGCATCATACATACATAACATACATCATACATACCATCATGCATAAGCATCAATCATACATCATAACATGCTCATCATAACATCTATGACCTCAAAAGTCATCCTACATGAACCACCGGGAACATCCCAAGTCAAATCCTAAACTTCACTTTTTCTCCAGAAAGTCAAAGACTATTCTAAGTGTTCATCCGCATTTGCCTTTTTGTTCATCCGCATTTGTTTTAGTTCATCCGCATTTCCTCAGTACTCATCCGCATTTCTCCTACTTAGTGGTTAATGCTCATTCACATTAACTGTTCATCCGCATTAAATGATGAGTCATGGGTCGGTGCAATGCAAGAAGAACTCCTACAATTCAAGAAATTAGGAGTGTGGACCCTTGTGGACAGACCAAAAGGTGCTAAGGTAATTGGCACTAAATGGGTCTTGAAGTGCAAGAAAGATGACCAAGGGGTCATAATCAGAAACAAGGCTCGACTTGTGGTTCAAGGTTTTAGACAAGTCGAAGGCATTAATTACAATGAAGTGTTTGCACCTGTGGCTAGAATGGAAGCAATTCGTATCTTCCTAGCCTATGCATCTTACATGAAGATTACTGTTTGTCAAATAAATGTCAAGAGTGTGTTCCTTCATGGTGAAATCCGTGAGACAGTGTATGTTAGTCAACCCGAAGGATTTGAGGATCCTTATCATCAGGACAGAGTTTACAAGCTTGATAAAGCTCTCTATGGGCTCCATCAAGTCCCGAGAGCATGCTATGAGAAACTCTCATCTCATCTGGTGAAACACGATTTTCATAGGGGAATTATTGACCTCACACTATTCATCAAAGAAAAAGATGGTGACTTACTACTGGTACAGATTTATGTTGATGACATGATCTTCAGTTCCAAAAACGAAGAGTTATGTAAACAATTTGAATCTGTAATGAAAGAAGAATTTGAGATGAGTGCCATGGGGGAGATGAAGTTCTTTCTCGGGTTACAGGTGGATCAGACACCAAGGGAATATTCCTACATCAGAACCAAGTATGTAGGTGATATCCTCAATCAGTTCGATATGGAAAATGCTTCTGCAGCTGGACTCCACTTGCTACAAATCATCACGTGGCACCCGACGAAAATGGTGATCTGGTTGATGCCACTATGTATAGAGGAATGATCGGATCTCTCATGTACCTCACAGTCTCCCAACCTGATATCATGTACGCGACGTGTCTCTGCTCTAGATATCAGGCGAAACCAAAAGTCAACCATCTCATAGGAGTCAAAAGGATTTTTCGTTTCCGAAGGGTACTCAAACACTTGGGTTGTGGTATCCTCATGACGATGACTTTGAGCTTACAACGTATAGTGACTTGGATTATGGTGGTTGTAAAATGAATTACAAGTCAACATTAGCAGAATGTTTTGTTTTTTGGTAGACGGTTAGTCACCTGGCAATGTAAGAAGCAGACCTTCGTTGCTCTGTCAACATGTGAAGCTGAATATGTTGCTGCTGCAAGTTGGTGTTCACAAATCATCTAGATTCAACAGCAAATGCGTGACTACAGTTTCCAATTTTCTAACACTCTATCTATGTTGATAATTCTGCTGCTATAACCGTAAAAATCCGGTCCAACATCCTAAAACCAAACACATCGGTATTAAATATCACTTTATACGTGACTGTTTTGAAAAGCAATTAATCGATGTGGTTAAAATATATACGGATTTTCAACGCTCAGACCTCTATACAAAAGCATTTGATAAACCGAGGTTTTTATATCTTTTAGAAGTTAATGGCGTGAAAAAGAAAAGTGACGTGATTTTAGAGGAAGAAGGTGCATAGTCTGACATGTTTTTTATTTTATTTTATTTTATTTTATTTTATTTTATTTTCCTATTTATTAATATCCAAAAACATAAAAATATTTTTGGTTTTAGAATTTTAGGGGGAGAATATGTTAGATTAGTATTAAATTAGTTGCTTTATTTAATTACTTAAAAAATAAGGGAGCCAGGACAGTTTAGCTAAAGTAATTGAATCAAATCTATGATTCTGATTCAACATTTATGGAAATTGATAGTACTCAGGGAACAGTTTGTTTGGGACTTTAAAAGATTTTAAATAATTAAGATGCAAAATCCAAAATATAAGTCTGAGAAGTCTAAGCAAAATAAAAGGAAAAATGATAGTAAAACTAGTATGGTATTGAGATAACATAGAGAAAGTAGACCTAGAGGTTGCTAGTTCATTATATGATATGTTGGTAGATTCAACACAATAGATGAGTAGACCTCCTTGGTGGTTTAAAATTCAAACTAAGTTGTTCAACTTGCTAGGGTTCCCATCTTATCCCTGGTTAACACAATCAACGTAGTTCCAATATGGGGTGAAGAGCAAAATAAACGCCACAAATGTGTGCGGACGACCATAAAATTGAGCAAAGCACATGGAAAAATGCTAAATTCAATCAAGCTATTAACTTATGTTGTTGGTGCGTTATGTGCAAAAAAAAATAAATGCTCTAACAAGAAGATAGGTTGTGTGCATCTCTGTTGTGCGGTGGCACTGACCTAAGGATAAGCATAACGTAAATATTCTAGAATTCATTGTTGTTTGCGCCTCTCTGTTGTGCGATGGCACTGACCTGAGGCTTGGCATCTCTTTGAAAGCTCTTAGAATAGTTCCTTCTTGTCAAAATACCCGTAGACCGCTCAAAATTCTCTCGAGGAATGTTGATTACCATATAAGTGTGGGATCCACAAATGCTTGTTGAAATAATCAATCCTAACTCGTCACCAATTTGTGTCAAAAATCTGTGTATGGATTTAAGAGGAAAAATATACTGACAATCACCGTGGCTGCAACTCTTGACAGTCAAAATCATTATGTACATCTTATAGCTCTAGTATGGTTTCATAAACTTGCTATTGATTCTCGGTAAAAACAAGAATCGAGCATCAAAAGATTTTATGAAAATGACC
Source organism: Flaveria trinervia (assembly GCA_025506515.1). Lineage (NCBI taxonomy): Eukaryota > Viridiplantae > Streptophyta > Magnoliopsida > Asterales > Asteraceae > Flaveria > Flaveria trinervia. Next base: position 25,590,324 of record CM046449.1, on the reverse strand, counting down.
CAAATGATTTTGATATATCTGTATGATTCGATAATGAATCGTTCCAATTATGATCAAATTAACTTGAAGCTATGCTGTCCAAGAAGAAAAATCTATTAGATACTTTTCTTAAGATTTCAAACTACCTCAAATCAAAAATACAAAAATATGTTTTGGTTTTGTTTCAAATTTCTAGTTTTTTTATTTTTTATGTTAGTCATTTGGTAAGTAAAAGTCGGACTATACATCTGGATTCAATCTGTGAATAACTCACTAAAAGTGGTCACGTCTGAGGTGACCAATCGGGTCTTAAATTTAAAAGGATCACGTCTGAGGTGATCACATAAGGGTTAAGTAAGAGGATCGCGTCTGAGGTGATCAAAAGTTTTTTTCAAATTAAAAAGGTCATGTCTGAGATGATCATCGGTCATAACGTCTTATCAATAATTAACAGGATAAGTGTTTGAAAGTGCATGAGGTCAAACTCATAAGTCTGAGCCATTCGCATGACTGGACCATAAGTATGGACCAGTCACATGATTGGATCATGAGTATGAGCCAATCGCACGATTGAACCATACATATGGACCAGACGTACGATTGGACCATAAGCATGGGTCAATCGATGCGATTGGATCACCAGAATGAACCAATCGCACGAATGGATGTGACCGACTGAGCCAATCGCACGACTGAGCCTGAGTCTCACGAATGAAGCGTGCAAATCGGTCCAGTCGCACGACTGACGGTAAATTCAGTATAAATAGGGTGGAGTCGTCGCACATTCTCATCACCCCTCAATCGCTCTCAAATCGCAGGAAAGCACCAATACTCTGTCAAAATTTTATTTCATTGATTTCGCATTGTATTTGTGATTCTAACGTTTACTGTCTGCATCTAAAGGTAATGTGAGACCAAAATCGACCTAAATGTTTGGTTTAATCAAGCCCTAATGTCCAAAATTGCTCCAACCAAGAACTTAGACAAACTCTTCAAAATAAACAACTATAATGGACTTAATCATTTATTTATATAGTATTAGGTGTTATTTTGAATGTCTGCGAGTGTAATGACCCTAAACTAAACATTTAACATCAAGTTTAGACCAAGAACTGAATTTAAAGTGTCGAACAGAGACTTATGCGAATGGACATCCTGATGAACTTCAATCACACAATTGAGCTGGGCGTCTGACTCAATCGCATGAATGAACCATGCGCATGAGTTCAATCGCACGAATGGTTTAACCGCATAGGACAGTATACGACTAAGCCCATCCGTAGACTCAATCGTACGACTGAGCTCAATCGCACGATTAAGACTCAGTCGCATTATCCATTCGCACGATTGAACAAACTGATTCAAGTTCAATAAAATTCAAATGTCATCCATTTACACAAATTCTAACGTATATGTATCTTGTAATACAGAAACATGACTAGTAGATGGACTATGAGTACGAAGCACAACATCTATGCTCATCTGGATGCCACATCCCGGAACACTTATGAGTTCACTAGGATTATTGCATTTCTACGCAAATCGAGGATCTTCAAGGCCATCTCTATGCCAAGCACACCATATAGATTGATTCAGCAGGCTTTCTAGGAAAGCGCTGTAGTAGACAGGTCCGTTGAGCCTCATCGCATTCGGAGTTCTATTTTTGGTCAAGAGATTGAGATCAACGAGGATGATCTGAGGAGGGTTTTGGAGTTGGGTGATGATGGTGACTACCCAACCAGGCTGCATCCACTGACGGTTTGAGGATGTTTTCTTAGGATAAAGTACGCTAGGGACATTAATGCTGGTGTGGTGAACAAGAGGAACATATGCCCCAGTTCAAGTACTTGACCAATGTTATCCTCAAGTGCATAGCCTCAAGGAAAGAAGGCTTTGATGAGATGTCTGATCAGATCCAGAATGCTCACGTTACTCTGGTACTGAATTATCCATTCAGTTTCTCTAGGATGATCTTCACGTACATTGTAGAGAATATAGAGGCCAAGGGCAAGGAAGGCTTCTGTATGTATCCACATTTTCTGCAGCTGATTATTGACCAGAAGCTTCCTTTGCTGCCAAAGGAGAAAGATGATGATGTCACTCTTGAGGTTATGGATGATACGACGCTTGGTAGGATGAAGGTGTACCGGGGCAAGCAGGTGAAGCCCTGGTGACGAGGTTGTTTGGGCATCTGGCCGGGAAGACTATGTGACGCCCGCTCACAAGAAGTGGCATCACGATGACAGTTATTCAGACACTGAGCTCGTAGTTTTTCCCACTGACGATAACGATGACAGTGAAGATGGTGGAGATACTTGCCCCACTCCATCTAGGGCCACTACTACTGATATATCATCTCCACCATCCACTCAGGGTGGAATTGAGAGAGCTGCATTCCATCAAGACTACCTGCCAGATGAGGAGGAAGAGTCAGATGAGGAGCCGCTAGTAAGGACAGTTGGCAGTAAGGTTGTTGCCACTGAGAGAGGGATTGCGCCGGTTGGTGGACGCCAGAGTGAGTCTAGGGATGCTTCCACTAATGTGATCGATCCATCATGCATCCCTGCCCAGCCCATCAGCCCAGGGGGAGCATCCTCTTCTAAGGGCTCGAGGAAGAAGCGGATGGCTCAGCCCCATGGCATTAAGAGCAAGAGGAGGAGGATTACCCTGATTACCACAACATCCACCACCTCTACCACAGCTACCACCACCACTACCACACCCCCTACCACCACTACCACACCTCCCACCACCACTACCACACTTCCTACCACCACTAACACACCTCCCACCACCATTACCACACTTCCTGCCACCACTACCATAACTCCTACCACCACTACCACAGCCACCCCTTCTCCATCCACTCCTATTCCACCTCCCATATTCACCACTTCCACCACCACCATCCAACAAGCCAGGACATCTGCTCAAGTCCCAATGAGCCATTGATTCACTCTACCCACTATCGGGGTAGAGGAACAGCTACCCAACAGCAACCGGATGGTGCTAAAGCTACTTGCCGCCGATGAGCAAAGAGCTGCACAGCTCAACCAGCTTATGGAGTTCAATGCTGCTCATCTCAGCATATTACACAGCTGCAGGAATAGAATGCACATTCTATTCAGAGGATAGAGGAGCTGGAGAGGAAGAACAAGAAGATCATGCTCAGGCTTAAAGGATCCAAAGATGAGTCTTTAAAGACCAGGTAAGGAGATTATGATGATGATGATGATGATGATGATGATGATTCGGGTGAAGAAGATAAGGGTGATGATGAAGGATAGTGGAAAGGAGAAAGAGGACGATGATGACGAAGAAGGTGATGCTGCTGCATCAGCCTCTACTCAGGGTCAAGAGAGGCGTTCTAAGAGAGCTCAAGATCAAGGAGCATCATCTTCAGCTCCTCCAGCTGAAGAATTGACCGATCAAGATAAAAGTAAAGATTAGATGTTTTGTATTTAGAAAACTTTTGTACTTGATTCGTGTATTACATTAATGTAATTTATGATTATCTATGTTTAAATGTATTGATTAACTACTAATGATTGATGTGTTAAATGTTTAAATCAAGCAGATAAGACTTCACAGCAAGATGAATATGATATTGCTCCCCTTCAGCAAATCAAGTCTCAATTTACCATGATTCTTTATTTGCAAGGAATTGTGAGAAGGTCAGTGAGCTACACTCCTGAAGAAGGAGAAATTATACACGATCTGACCAACGAGCAACTTGCTAAGATGTTCATACTAAATCCTGATGAGCTCATCAAAGATGCTTCAAAGGTCGATGTTATGAGTGATGATGAGCTGAACAATGTTGATGAAATAGAGATAGAGGATGTCACATTTGATCACTATCCAGAGTACACTGACCAAGAGGAAAATGTGATCCCTAACTTGGGTGACACTCTCAGTAATGTTACATTTGAAATACTGGATGAACTGGAGAAAGAAAAAGATAAGGATGAAAGCCAAGCCCAAGCCTTGGATGCAGATGTTGATATAAAGAAGGCTGAATGGACAGCTTGTTTTGCTGAAATAAGAGCCCAACACACAGCTCAAAAGCAAAATGCCTACATCAAACTCTACAAGGTCAAGAAACATCATAAGGTGTCTGGCAAGATCATAGCATGGCAATATTTTGAGGACTTAAACATTTAAGCTGTAAAAAAGGAGAAGGAAATAGAGTACTTCAGGTATCCTCATGATCTAAAGACTCTCCCAGACTTTGAGCTCAACCAACTGGCATGCTTAAATCTCCTGTATATAGATCCCAGAAAGATGTCAGGTTGGTTTGAGTCTGCATTAAAGAAGGAATACCACACCAGATGGGTAAACTTCAGACCTCAACAACCAAAGAGGTACATCTGTAGGTCTGAAATGGATCCCATATCTGGAAAGCCTAAAGTAGTGTTGAAGTGAAGTCCCCTGCGCACTCCCAATGTGGAGGACGGGTGAAGTGGTCATAGTTCTAAACAGAGATGGCAAAATGGAAACTATCAGGGTATTTGATCTAATGTGGCTTACCAACTTATCAGCTGAAGATGTCTACACTTTATACAAGTGGCCACTATTCTATGAAGCGCAAGATATTGTACAAGCTCTCCAATTCCAGAATGTGATACAGCTCTGCTTTGCATTTGAAATACACGCAGGAGTCACAAGAGAGAAGAAGTACAAGAGGTTGAGAAGCTTATGAAGTATTTCAGACGTTAGAGTAAACTAGGTCCAAGGGGGAGTTTGTTGATACATATGTCCCTAGTTTATATGCTTAATGTAAAAGTCTGTCATGGCTTACATATGTGTAATGAAACATTGTAATAATATATGATTTGTTTTTTGTTTACTTATATCTGATTCATATATAAACTTATTGTATAGGTTTGAAGTTGTTATATGATGATTCATGCTAATAGACCATACTTATGGACCATACGCATGAATACATCATGCTAATGAACCAGTCGCACAACTGAACCAGATGACTGGATCAGTCATACGAGTGAGACATGAGATTGACTCAGTCGCACGACTGAACTTTCAGTCATGCGTATGAATCAGTCGCATGGGTTAGTCGCATGACTGAACCATGCTAATGGTTCAGTCACACGAATGAAGACTTTGAACCTATAAATACCACTTAATTCATGGAAAAATTAAGACTTTTGACACATACTCATAATCTAGCCATCTAGAGCATCCAGAAAGCTTATTCCAAGTTCATAATTCACATCTGATCTTTTTCTACTCATTCTTAACGTTTCTTTAATTGCTAGATTGATTGGGATTGCATTCTCACTGATTGGATCACCAATCAAATAGGATTCCGCACTATTTGATCTGGTTTCATGCATTATCAGTTAGTACTCCGTATGTACACGGTCCCTAACAGGAAACCAAGGTTCCAAGAAACCACATCTGGTGGTGAGGATGAATATATAATGTATAGTACCTCATCTCCCTGTGATTCTTCAAAAGAAGATAAGGGAAGTCTGAAACTCACCATTCAAGACCTACTTTCTAAAGTCTCAAATCTTGAATCTATGAATCCAAGGATCGCATTTAGGAATTATCAGTGTTAAAGGAAATCAAGTTAATGTTTACGGAATCAACATTAACCTTGTTTAATTGTTTGACTAATGAATGTCAAATATAATGAATGATGATTATGATGAACAAAATGATATGAACACAATTAATAAGCAAATAGGATTTGATTCAAACATATTTCATTAAAAGTGATTAATGATTACAGATGAATAAAAAATGAATGCTATAAACAATAAATGCTTTGATCGTGCTGACGTTGATGTGACGGCTGCTAGGATTTATGTTTGATTAATTGTGTGAAGCGATGTGATGTTTGTGTTTGTCATCTGGTTGTTCGTGTGTTCGTATTTTCGTCTTCTTTGATGTGAAACGTAGGATTTATATTTATAGACATTTACGTTTATGTTAAGGAGACACCAGAGCTCTTGGGATTTGAAATTGTCTTGTTGACTTGTTGACTTGTTGACTTGTAATACTTGTATTATTTAAATACAAGTGTTTGGACTTCCGCAGCGAAGTAGTCTTCTGCAGGAGTGTACTTTCCATAGGAATCTTCACTTGAAGTCTTTGTATTATTGTTCATCCATGGATCTTAGATATCTTTAAACTTGTCTGCATTGGTGTTCTTAAGTAGAAATTCCTCAGATGCAATTCATATATACGAAAGAACAAATTTGTTCATCCATAGATGTTTATTACACTTAGTCAATTTCAGAAATTAACTAAATCTAATAGTTGATCCTACAATCATACATACAAATCAACACATATATATGGGTTAACCTATATACATAATGCATACATTATAATAATGAATTACAAATATTCATTACAATTATCAATCAAGTTCTAAGCCTATATATACAAAATGATCTAGATCTATCATTCCTAGATCTAACAAAATCCAAGGTTAAGACTTTAGAGGATAGGTCCGCCACTCAACAACTTGAGATTGAAAATCTCAAGGCTCAACTAGCTAAGAAACAGATTGAGAGATCTGTCCGGCACGTACCTATTCAGGTCTCATTGACCTTTTCCTCTAGCTTATCTAGCTCTCAAGATCATGCTACCAAAAAGGAGGAGAGTGTTCGGGGACAAACATATGTTGAACCACATAGCCGAGCTTTAACTTCTATAACTTCAAGATACCCAGCTTCCAAAGCAATAGTTTTCCTGAGCCTCCTCAAATCATCATACAAATGGAACCAAGGATGCTCAGAGATCTTAAAAGGATCTTCTCCAAGTTTTCGATGGGATCTTCTTTAGATCAGCCTAGCCCTGATGCAGCTATGATGTACTTTGGAGCTGAAGAACTTCAAAGGATAAACGCACCTTCTACCACTGTGGAAGAAGTTGGTCAACCTAAGGCCCCCATGGAACCTGAGATTAATTTCAAAGGAGAAATGGGGACTGATGGCCCAGCCACTAAAAAAATTGGGACATATAGTGCATTCCCTCAAGCTTCCAAAGCCAAAGTCAAAGCCTCGGAAAAACAACTTAATCTTCCGAAGCTGAGATGGAAGCGGCAGAAGGACTTTTCTTCTTGTCCGAAGATCTAATCATCAAAGATGCAATTCTAGAGCTGGCATCTTAGGTGAATAGTGAGGACTTTCTCAACCAACCCCTAGCTCAAACAATACCACTACAACTAGCTCCAACTACCATCTCTCAACCTGAAACTTCCATCTAATAACCACCCAGGTCTAGCACTTCCAAAGATGTCAAAGGAAAGAGGAAGATGACCGAGGAAGAGCTTCAAGAGGAAGCAAGGTTAGAAAAACTTAAGAAGAATGGTAGACTCCCAAATGGGAAGTTGCTAGCTACAAGTAACAAAGCAATTACAGCTAATTAGAAGGCTATCAACAACAAAAAGAGGGTGGAGATCATTGATAGACTTATCAAGCTTGGAGCTGTTAGTGAAGATGTGCTCTTGCTACCACTATGGGAGTTAACTGAGCTGGAAAAAGAAATCCTGCTATTGATTGAACAAAGGAAAGAAGCAGTAAGCGTGGGCTTAGAGGAGGAAAGAGAGAAGAAGAAAAGGGAAGTTGATCTTCAGCACAGGAGGGAAAAATAACTTTCCTAACCTACTGGGGTTTCTCTCTAAAAGATTTGTTTCTCCATATAATGATACGATGTTATGGCTCTTCAACAAAGATCAAGATCAATTGGAGAAAGAGAGAAAGAAGTTGCAAGAGAAAAACTAAGGGGGAAGAAGAAGAAGAAGAAGAAGAAGCAGGACTTGTTGCTACCAAGAAGATAGGTGATAAAGCCTGGATGAAGGACTATCTCCGATTTCATGACTTCTCTGGTAGGCAGGTGAGTCCTATGTCTGTGAAGACCCTGCAGCATATTGTCAATTAAATCAAGGCTAACATACGCTCAGGAAGAAGGAAAGAGATGTATCAAAGAGTATAGGGGATGACTTTCTTATCCACTCCATAACCACAGCCTCAACCAAACCTATCCCTTTCCCTTTCCATTTCTGTTAAAATTGAACCAACCTCTAAGCCTTAGACTCCTGAACCCATATCATCAACCTTACTCACTTCCTTACCCACTCAATTCAAACAACCACCACAACTACCCATCTTGAAACCTAAAACCCTACTCAAAACCCAAACCTGTCCCACCAAACAATCACCCAAGTCATCCTCTCATTCATCCAAACATCTCTCCTTAGAGGAGTTTAAGGAGATCAAGATGAAGCTCACCAAGTGTATAACTTTGAGTGACATATCTTGTGAGGAGTCTGTCAAATTGACTTTTGTTGATGGCTCCTCATGTTCCCTCACAAGTGATCAATTCCTTGATCTGCCTAGAGGAACATTAGACCAAGCTACAAAACTCCTTACCCTCAACTCTGATACTTTAAACGATGAAGAGAATAAGCTAAGAAGAAAGCTGGTGACTCTGCTGGATACAAAGAAAGGTGACAAGGTTCCTAGTCAGCCTCTTGTACCAAGGAAGAAGATTATCCAGTGGAAGTTGGAAGACTCTTCTCATAACTTTGTTGTTGAGAAAGAGAATGGTGAGACAAACAGGCTCAATGCCTCCTCTCTGCTACACTTAAGCATATTTGACATTGCTGAGTTAGCGGAGAAGCCATTCTCCAACCTTTCCAACTTCGAGATAGCTGCTCATATCAGGAATCATCTCAGCAGCCTTTATCTAGCCGAGCTGACTGCAAGGTCCAAGGTTGAAGATGATATGAAACTGAGAGAGTAGGAGGAAAGGAAATGATCAGCAACCAAAGGCAAAGCCTTTCTTCAAATGGTTGAAGGTTCCAACCTTGAATCCATAGTTAGATGGGAGTACATGTCATTCAGAGTGAGACTGGATCTCATGTCCACTAATGACTTGTACAAACTTTTTAGCACAACTTCAGCGGGAAGAACAAGAAAACTGACAAACATCTTCTGTCCCTGGTGCTGAAGGTTTTGACAAGCAGGAAGAAGTGAGGTTTTGGTAGCATCAGCCTAGGGGGTTTGTTGGATCTACAAAGGCTGGTGCAACCAAACCAAACACTTAGACTATTTTGGTACAACTAATAAAGGACTTCCGAAGTTAAGAGTGGAACTTCCAAAGACAAATGGAGTTCTTCCGAAGTCAAGTCCAAGATCAACTTCCGAAGGAAAGCTCTAACTTCTAAAGACAAAGTCTCTGCTTTCCAAAGCTTCAACACTTTGAAGAAATGAAGACTACAAATGTCAAAGTATGACATCCCAAGGAAGCCTCGGAAGAAGTATCCACTTCCGAAGTATACGTGGCTTTGGAAGAACAACATCTGTTAACCTTCAAAAGTAGCTGCTATGAACCAGTGGACATATGTATGGTACCTCTGATACTCCACTGCGGACATCTGATATACTACATGGCATTTTCTGTAAAACCCATATAGTTAACCATACTTTATTCCACTGTTCGCATTGTTAGTACAGTTGCCAACTTTAGTTGGTGACAAAAGGTAAGTCATGGACAAGTCATGACTACCGTATCTTAGATAATACTTTATCTAAGATACCTTAACTTTAGCTTTGTAGTATTTGCTTTATTATAAGGTTTCCAGCTTGTATCAAAGTATATCCGGATGTAGGTAGTAGTATATATAGCTTCTCATTGTAACTCATGTATCATGCTTAAAGAGTCTTGTAATAATTGAGTTGAGAAATAATATATACAAGTATCTTAGCTGAAACACACATGCCTATAAATATTTGAGTTGTGCAAATCCCAAGAGATCCGGTGTTTCCTTAGCTGAAACACACATGCCTATAAATATTGATCCAAGGTTTCACATCAAAAGGGAACACACATGATAGGCGGCAACTAACATTATACAATCAACACAAAATTATCACATCAGTTCACACAAACATAAACCCTAGCAGCCGCCACATCAACATTAACACGACCAAAGAATTTATTGTTTATGTCATTCTTTGATTATTTATTTGTAATCATTGAACAATATTAATACATTTTAATCAAATCCAGTTTGATTATTAATTGTGGTCGTCTTATTGTGTTCATCATTATCATTATTCATTAACCAAAAAATTGAACCAGGTTAATGTTGATTCCGCAAACATTATGTTGATTTCCTTTAACACTGAAAATTCCTGATTGCGATACTTGGATTCACAGGTGGTATTAGAGCCTCGTGCTCATTGATTAGATCAATTGATCTATCAGTGTTAAAATTGTTCAATTGTTTGTTTGTTTTTAATTAGATTTGTCAGTTTTGCAGATTAGATCGACTGTTTGTTTTAAAAGCAAATCATTTTTGTGAGAACACTAAAAACAGTGAATTGTCATTCAGTGAGTACTGTTCCATTGCTTGATTAACTTAGATCAATATTCAAAACAATTAAATAAGAGATCTGGGTTATTGATTGACATTCATCAACTGTTCAAGACTATTTAAACAAATACATTAACAAAATCCTTGATTTGATAATTTAATTATCATTAAAAGGATTGACTAATTCGTGACCTCAATTGCTTAATTTTTGTTAAGTGTTGTCACTAATTTGCTCATTACTCAAACAATAATCTGTAATAGTTAAAATCTTAGACTTCAACTAATATGAGTAACTTTGGTGGATCATCCTACTAACCTCCAAAGTTCGAAACTAAAGCAGATTTTAAGTCCTGGAAAATCAAGTTCAAGAATCATGTGAATTATACAAATTCTGACTTATGGGTTTCAATAACTCAAGGTCCTTATATTCCAACCACTCTTTGGTCGGATTACAATGACAACAATCAACCCATATGTACAAAGGATCTATCAGCTTATGATATTAAGAAGTGAAAGTTGATATTAAAGCATACAACTTGCTTAATATGGCTTTGCCTGAAGAAATACTAATCAGATGTGAAAATTATAAACAACAAACTCCTTGTGGAAAATTCTTCATACACTCTGTGAAAGGAGTGATGAAACCAGAAGCATTAGGAGAGACACTCTTCATTCACAATATGAAACATTTCATCATATTGAGGGTGAATCGATTCCTCAACAACTCCATAGATTTATGCAACTTGTAACAGAGATAAATATCTTGGAGTTGAAATATACAAATGAGGAATTAAATAAAAAGATGCTCCATACTTTGCCAGAAGTTGGAAGCAAACAGTGTCCATGTTCAAGAAAACCATTGACCACAAAGCAATGGTTTAGATACACTGGTAGCTAAAGTTGAGGCTCTTGAAATGGATGAAAAATGAAGAAACAAGAGTGTGAGAACATATGTTTCACCCTATCATTTTAAAGAAACAAAATGTGCTAGAAGTGCCTTTATTTCCAACAATGATAGTAACACTCTTGTACTTTAAGTGAAGATGAAATGGAAGTAACTCTAAAGAAACTGGCAATGATTGCTTATATAGCCAAACAATATCTTAGGAGAAATAAAAACTTGGTTGTAGCAAGCAAATCATCAAAGATTGGTATGGATAAGTCAAAGGTATGATGTTTTAAGTGCAATATCTATGGACATTTCTCTAGAGAATGTAATCAACAATCAAATCCTGACTTGCCATAATAACAACATCTTCAGTCTCACCACCATCATCATCTCAAAGAACTTTCAGACAACCACAACTGACCAACTTGTCCCCACCAGCCACAAATACATCAGCAGGAACAAGTAACTCTAAAGAAACTGGGTTGATCATTCTTCAAGATGGAATCTATGACTGGTGTATGTATGAGAAGGATGTATTAGAAGAAAATCAAGCATTAATGGCTCATATGGGAAACATTCCACCACCCATGGCTAGAGAGGTAAGAGATAGATGATGTTCATTAAACTGTGTTGAGGAAGTTGAAAGATATAGAGTCCGTGCTTAACAACTGGGTGATAAAGTCAAAGAAACAATGATTTTTATGAATCACATGTAAGAGAACATAAATTATATCAAATCAAAATAACTCTTTACAAAAGGATTTAGATATACTTGTTTCAGAAAATTACAGCCTAAAAGCCCAAGTTGAACATCCGACCACTTCCTTAACCAAATCCATGGCTGATCATGCATCAACTAAAGTGAAACTTCAGAATTTCAACTTTCATCTCAGCAATATGAGAAATTATTAAATTCTCATATTGAATCAAAGAACAGGTATGGGTTAGGATATAATGTTGTTACACCTCCTATTAATAATAATTACTCACCTTTACCTGAATCTGTGACAACAACTTGTCAAATCTTTTTGTGCTTGCACCAAGTTTGAAACAAACTCTAATCAACAAGTTAATCATAATGAAACTGAGGTGAACGAAACTAAGTCTTCTGAATTAGAAAATATCAACAACATTACTCAGAATATGACTTTGATAAGTGTGATGACTTAGATGATTCTGATGAACATGATGATGGTCTAGTGAACATTGGTAAGAATGTTGCTCTTTAAACAATCATTCCAAAAGTTTTTGAAGAATCAAAGTTTCCATATCCACCAAGACAAAGAAACATTTTGAAGAAAATTTGCAAGATGTTGGATCAAGAAGAAGGCTAATGCAACCAAAACTAGATCACTTAAGTTATTTTGGTGCTGCATGCAAAGGCTTCCGAAGCTTATCATGGAACTTCCGAAGGTTGTAGAGTTCTTCCGAAGACAAAGGGAAGACCAACTTCCGAAGTCAGAACTCTACTTCCGAAGACAAATGCATACCTCCGAAGTTCAAGACTTAGAAGACTAAAGTGAAGATCACTTCTGAAGTATGATGAAAAGAAGAAGTCTCCAAGCCTTGGAAGAAGCAGCCTCTTCCGAAGTATAAAGTGGCTTCGGAAGTACTTACTCTTCCGAAGCCATTTAACCTTCAGAAGACACTACTATAACTAGTGGACACAAGTATGGTCTCTGACACTCCGCTGCAGACTTCTGATACAGCATGGCTTCTTCCTAAAGAACCATGTTGTTAACCATACTTTATTCCACTGTTTACCATTTCATGATAGTGCATGTTACCAACTTTAGTTGGTGACAAAAGTAAGTCAGGGACATGTCCTGACTACCAAATCTCAGATAAGACTTTATCTGAGATACCTTAAACTATAGTCTTGTAGTATAGGCTTTAGCTAAAGGATTCCAACTGGTATCAAAGTATATCCAGCTATAGATAGTATTATATATAGGTTCTCTTTAAAACTCATTGTAACCAGTGACAGAGATCATCTTCTTCTTGTAAGAGTCTTTGTATTTGGAGTTGAGAATCATATATAAAAGTATCTTGAAAATTATCTTTCTGTGTTCTTAGTTACTTTTTATATTATGATCAACTCTTATTGATTCTTACCTGAGTGTGATTCTAGGTGAGTTTGAGAGAAAAACATTGTATTTAAGTGACAAACACCGATCCTGCAATTGGTATCAGAGCTACTCAGGCTCTTGATTGCGTGATCTAACCATCCAAATCAACCTATTTTTCATTCCTCCCTACCACCCACTCACTCAAATGGCCCTTAAAATCCGAGATAGAGATGGGAACAATGACAAAAGCTCCCATCATTACTCCTGAAAACTTCAGGTCTTGGAGTAGAAGAATGGAAGGTTTCATTAGATACCAAGACAGCAAAATGTGGAACTCTATTGTCATGGACCGTACAAGCCAAAGGTGGCTTCACCTGGTGGAAACAGTGCCATGATAGAGAAAGCTGTCGAGGACTATTCTGATGAAGACAGGAAGAAGATAGACATCGACAACAATGCTATGACAATTCTCATGACTGCAATACCGAACTCTATCATGGTGGGGTTCGAGCATTGCAAGACTGCCAAAGAATTGTTTGATGCACTTGCCCAGATGTACTCCACTCCAACGACTCAAAGAAGGACTCACTGAAGTAGCAGTTCGAGAACTTCACTCATATTACTTAGGAGAGACCCTCAGCCAGGAGTACTTCAGGTACATGGATCTTATCTCTTCCCTTCAGTCTGTGAAGATCACTCCTGAACTTAGAGATCTCACCAGAAAGTTCATGAGTGCTCTTCCAATGAGTGGACACTCTATTGTGTCTCTATTAAGAGAATAGAAAACTTGAACACTCTTTCCATGACTGAGCTCTACCGGCATCCTTGATGGATATCGTCTAGAGATGGAGTTAAGAAAGGCCACCAAACAAGCAGACCCATGAGTCTTCCTGCTAGCAATGCTTTAATGGTTGCTGAAGGCGCATTAACCCCACAACCTCAGCATTACCTGACATATCAGCAGCCATCCTGCTCCTCTGGTCCTTACATCACTTATCCTGAGACTCCAAGGTCTCAACAGGCTCACCACAATCCCTTCCAGGAAAGTTGTGCCTTTGTTCAGGAGGTGGACACTCAGGAGATTTTCAATACTGCTTTGATGATCTTGAGTGTTTTAGTCCAGATGATGTAGAGTACATGGACATTGTACAGCAGATGGCTCTCTTAACTTACAGAGCAAAAAAGTTCTTTAAGAGAATTGGAAGGCATTTCACTCAAAACCCATCCCAGCAAGTTCAGGTTTGACAAGACAAGGCAAAGTGTTACAACTGTAACCAACTGGGTCACTTCGCAAGGGAATGCAAGGCTCCCAAGACTAATCCGGGAACCCCACAGCCTCCACACATCCCTCAACCTCAAAGCCCACTATGAAGTCAACTGAAACAGCCGCATGGCTCAAGAAGTTGGCTGGAGTTTTTCATGGTACAGGATGTGACTCCTGCTCAAGCTCTCATGGCCGGAACAGATGATGCCCAGGTATATGACCATCTCTGCACTTCAGCCTGTATTGCTAAAGTTAAAATCTATCAGGATTACAATATGGAAATCAGATCTAACATTGAGTCTTTAAATATTCTAAAATCTGATTTTAAAAGAGCTGAATCTGACTATCAAAAGAAAATTGATGAGTTAGAGAAAATTGTATCTCTTTTGAAACATAACAACCACCAACTACAAGACTCAAATCAAGATCTATATCCAAATTGTCTGAGGCTCAAGCCAGCTTGTCACTACTAAGGCTCGGCCCAGGAAGCATGCTATCTCTGAGCAGAACTTCCAAGTTATTCTTGCATCATCCTCCCATTCCAAACTCTGTTATCAGAACAAAGGAGGGTTGGGAACCAATGAAATTGCTCCACCACATTCCTATGAGTCTATTAGACAGCCAAGTGGTACTGAAGAGCAAGAGGTTCCAACTGCTGACCCTTTCTTTCCAGAGTTAAAGGATAAGGCACCAATAGTGCCCCCCAAGGAAGGAACATGTAGATGTACCCATCACCTCTTGTGATGATCAAATCCTAACCACTAAAGCCAGAAGAATCAGAGCTAAAGCCACTAGGAAAACTGCTAGAAAGTGTTGAATCCAAACTGAAAATTGACCCCAAGTAGAAGGGTGTCTTTATCTCAGCTGGATTCCAAGTGTTAGTACTTCTAATTCAGGAAAGGAATGTAATACCAGCATTTCTGTCCTACCAAAGGATCAGAAGTTAAAGGGAAAAGTTGCTAAAGAAGAAAGGAGAACCAAGAAACAACAACCCTCACTTTCCCAAAAGACTAACATTGCATGCATCATGTGTGGCCTGCAAAATCACATGGCAAAAGATTGTTACTACAATCCTGCAAGCACACATTATGCAAATAATGTTTGAAAAGAAGGAGTCGGGGAAGGTTTCACATTTGGACCCTTCTATACGAGTCAAGTGTTGAAAAAGGGAAATCTAGTTTCCAAAGCCAAGTTGCTTTCGGAAGAAACTCCTTCTTCCGAAGGGAAAATGGCTTCGTAAGCAAAGCTATTAAGGTTTGGAAGAACAAGAAAGCTCCTTGAAACCATCCCAGAAGAAGAATGCTTCGGAAGAAAGGTGGTGAGGACTTCTTCCGAAAAGAAGAAGCTTCGGAAGAAGACCATGCTACAAAAGCTTCAACAAGCTCATCCTCCAAGATCAGCCAAAGGGTGGACTGCAAGATGAAGGAAGATGCTGCAAGCCGAAACCTCTTCTTCAAAGACCTCTGTTGAACCCCCATGCTATCATTTGGTTCACTCATGTCATTATCCTTGGAAGAACCCAAGACCAGCAACTTGGGTTTCCAAACAAAACTGAAATCTCATCTTTTGTGCAGGAACATGAAGGATTTGATCTGCCCAAGATACATATTAAATTGATGTGGCTAGTGTGATATGATCCAAGTCGGTTCATACCCATAACAAGCCAAACAGACACCGATAAATATTTGTTTGTTGATGAGATCACAAATAAATATAAGCACCAACATTGAAACCGGGTTTCCTAAAACATTGGTTTTGAAAATGAACATATATATGGATAATTTGTTCCTGAGAATTGTGTTGTTTTATTATTTAAATTAGTTGATAATATCAAACAAGTAGTTAGGTTTTTATAAAATTACAAGGGTTTTAATTTATAAAAATGGGTGTAAGAGTTAATTTTATAAACATTTCAAATGGGAGGGAAACCCACCTTGTGGGTCCCTAATTTCGGCCGCCCCTTTGGGGTTGAAAGGGCTTTGATTTGTTGTTGTTGCATGCAACATTGAAAAAGAAACTCTCTTCACCAAGACATCTCCTCTCACACACACACCAAGGCAAGAATCCTCTCAACTCTCTCTCTTTATTTCGAATTTTAGAGCTGGAAATTACAAGATTTTCAGCTTTCAAAGAAGTGTTCTTGCTGAAAATCAAGTTGGGAGAGGGTTCTACAAGTTGGTGTTGCAAGTCCTAGCAAAGGGGTGTTTGCACGAGCTTGGGGTATCATCTCTTGAGGACTTCTACATTGAAGTTTTGACCATCTAACATCATCATCTTGTGCTACACATCCACGGTTCCAAAGGTGTTTTATTGAGGTTTTGGTGCAGCCTTCTTAAGGTTTTCTTGGTTGAAGATTCAGCCCATAAGTTCATCTTTTGCTCCTTCACCAACCCGTTTTCTAGCCCCTCTAAAGGTTGTCTTCTTAACCTCTTTTGGTTGATTATCTTCTATGCATTTCGTATTTGGATCCATGGTTTGGGTTTAGCTTTTCAATGAGTTTGATAATCTATAAATTAACAAGTTTTTAAAACTTATTATCCGCTGCATTTTTCATATATACACATTATATGACTTTGATAAACTTGTTAAATCCTTCAATGGCATCAAGAGCCACTTATACGAATGCATACATGTATATGACACTCTTGTTCACGGTTTTGTGTGGTATGACACCATATGGCTAAGAGTTTTGAGGCTGGATTGGTCCCCTTTTCAGATTTAAAGATACTATTTATATGCATGATTAGGATCTTTAAAATTTAGGTAATGGTTGTTTGTTTGTTTGAAACCAAACCCATTGTTCTTGGTTTATGTTGGCCAAGAATATGGGTTGAAAAAGGGCTGCAAAATCGTTTGTTATGTGCATATTTGGATGTGTATATGGATGTTCATAACCTAGCCATACCTTGTATTTGGATGTGTTTTTGTGTTGTGATGTTGTTTGGTTATTCCATTGGGTTGCATAATTATTATTTGGGTTTGTAATCTATTTATTATTTATGTTGGTTTGTAATAATAAGTAATTAGTTGTATTTCTTTTACTAGTAAAGTATTAGGATATATTTTGTAAAAGGAGTTCAAGAAGACTTCGGTTTTTTTTTGGGCCATTTTAGGCCCAAAGGGCCTCATAGCCCAAGATTGGTTTTAAGCCCAATAACCAAAGCCCAAAGCATGAAGGACCAAGAAGCTAGGAGCTGAAGTTGGACCCAAAAAAAGCCCAAAAAACAAATCGGTGACAACACAAAATGGCCACTTGATGCATTAGGATGCGGGATCAAGTGGGAGCACACCATCTCAATGCCTTGTGTCATTTTATGCCTTATTATTGACCCTCTTGGCACACTTGTTTTGGCCAACAAGTGTTGCCAAATCATTGGCTATGGTTATGGACTTGTGGTTGTTTTATCATGCATGTATGTTTGATTTATGTTCTACTTATCTTATTATGGAATTGGATAGTTAACACTCGAAATCTACCACACGCATAAAATTGGTTCCTTAGAAATCAATAAGTGATAAAATGGGTTTTACCAAAGGTTATTGATTTCATAATTAAATGGCAATTAAAAGGATTTTTGAAATAAGTTTTCAAATAAACTACCATGTATTTGAATGCATACAAATGCAAGTATGAAAATTGTTTTCCAAACTAGTATTTTGTGAAACTAAATCCCTTTTAACAAGTCAAACACCATCCTATTATACAACACTCGAATCATTTGAGAATTTAATGTGGGATAAAGTCACCTAACCACATTAAAGGAACTTATGGTTTTGAGGTGGGTTTGCCATATTTATGGAATAAAGGTCACCTAACCACTAATATTAGCAAATCCGCACGTGTGTCTAAGTAGGACACTTAATTTGGAAATCATGCATTAGGATCACCAAAGCATGACATACAAAGGGTGTTGATGGGATAAACATGCCTAACAAAATAATATGTTTAAACCGATCCCATACACTAGAAATTGTAATAGGTTAAATTGTCAAACGTTGACTACCTTGTTATTTTAAATAAAGGGATAAAGGTCACCTAACCGATATTTAAATGTAACGTTGGATTCTAAATTTTGACTATTAATTGTCTATGAGACAAAAAGGGTATTAATAATCAAAATCCATTGATATTAAAAGTACTAAATTTTTAACTTTGTAATATTGTAGATGGCTAACAACAACAACGCAATCCCGACCGTCCAAACCTATCACTAAGGACCATCCTTGAAAAGAACGTCTAAACCAGGGAACTTCATGGATTGGTACCGAAATTTGAGAATTGTTCTCAAACAAGAAAAGAAGTCCTATGTTTTAGACGATCCCATTCCCGATCAACCCGATGAAAATGACGTTGAGGCCTTTGCCGATGGGTCAAGTACACGAAGACTCTGTGCAAGTCTCGTGTCTCATGCTGGCGAGTATGATACCCGATTGCAAAAGGACTTTGAGAACCACAATGCCTATGACATGATCACCCGTTGAAGGAAATGTTCCAACACAATCAAGGGTGGAGCGCTTCGAAACCGTTCGGGCACTTCATGCATGTCGAATGGACGAGACCCCATCGGTATCATCTTACGTTCTTAAGATGAAGAGCCCACATTGATCGCCTTGAAAGGCTTAATGTCGTGTGTCCAACGAGTTGGCAACGGATTTGATCCTCAACTCCCTATCCAAGAAGTTTGATAGCTTCGTTATGAACTATAACATGAATGGATGGGGAAAGAGCATTGGTGAGCTTCACTCAATGCTCAAAACAGCCGAGGCAAGCATGGGTAGAAAGGTTCTACCGGTCCTTACGATCAATGAAGGTGGTAGTAGGAAAAGGCACTCCCCGACCCTAGGGCAAATGTTGCCAAAGGGAAGGGACACGTCAAAGGAAAGGGTAAGGGTAAAGCTAAAATGCAGCCGCCCAAACCGAAAGAAAAGAAGCAAAAGGTTGCTCAAGATGACCCCGTGTTTTGAGTGTGGTGAAGTGCCATTGGAAACGCAATGTCCGGTCTATCTCAAGCGTTGAGATCGAAGAGGGACGCGGGGCAAACTTCAGGTACAATGTTTATGATACATGTTGAGCTTAATGTTATTTTTTCTAACACATGGGTATTAGATACTGGATGTGGAACTCATATTTGCAATTTGTTGCAGGGGTTCAAAAGAAGTGAACATTATGCAAAAGGGGAAATAAGTCTCTTTATGGGCAATGGTGTAAAGGTTCACGTGGAAGCCCAAGGAGACTACATTTTGAAGCTTCCAAGTGGGTTGGAAGTCATTTGAAGAATGTTTGTTGCTCCTAGCTTGACTAGGAACATTATTTCTGTTTCCGTTTAAGACAATTGATTATGATTTCAAGTTTGTTGACAATGATATTCATGTTTCCTAAATCATTGTTTTTATTTTAAAGCTATACCTTGTAATGGTATTCATGAATTGGTTCATGATAACACAAACATAGATAGCTCTATGTACCAAGCAACCACCCAAAAGACTCAAACCTAATTTGAGTGATTCCTATCTTTGGCATTGTCGCCTTGGTCACATAAACAAAAAAGTATACAAAACTTCAAAGACATGGTCTTTGAAACCAATGAAAATGATCATTGGGGTATGCGAGTCTGGTTTACAAGGTAAAATGACAAGGCCCCTTTTAGTGGGACTAATGAAAGGGCAAAAGATTTATTAGGGATCATACATCCGATGTATGTGGACCTTTTAAACCAACAACTAGGAATGGTGAAAGATACTTCATTACTTTACCGATGACTATACTCGATATGGGTATGTGTACTTGTTAAGACACAAACATGAATCTTTTGAAATGTTCAAAATCTTCAAGAATGAAGTAGAAAATCAACTCAACAAAACGGTCAAGATTCTTCATACAGATAGAGGAGGTGAATCCTTAGTAGTGAATTTCAAGAATATTAGAAGTTGTGGATTGTCTCACAACTTACTCCACCTGGAACACCACAACATAATGGTGTGTCTGGAGGAGGAATCGGACTCTATGGATATGGTTCGATCTATGATGGCTAGAAGTACGCTACCTCTATCATTATGGGGTACGCATTGCTCTCCGCGGCCCGTATTTTAATATGGCCCCAACCAAGAAAGTGGAAAGGACACCTTTCGAAGTATGGCATGGAAGGGTTCCATCACTGTCATATTTAAAAGTTTGGGGGTGTGATGCTTTCCTAAGCAATACACTCAAAACAAACTGGAAGCCCGATCCACAAAGTGTGTCTTCATTGGATATCCTAGAGATTGTATTGGATATATTTCTATGATCCGACAGAACAGAAAGTGTTTATTGCTCGAAAGGCAGAGTTCTTGGAACTAAGTTTCTTTGGAGAAAACTAGATGGAGTAGTGGAAACTTGAAGAGGTTCAAGATTCACAAGGCGATACACAGTTGTTGATACTAACAATCAACATGAGGATGTTGAAAATGATCATGATGATGATCAAGATACACAAAACGTTCGTAGGTCTGGTAGAATTAGTGTTCCTCATGAGAGATGTGGATTTTTCATGGATGGATGCTATGTGGTAGATTCGGATGAACCAACACATACCATGATGCAATGTCAAAACCTGATTTTGACAAATGGCAAGAAGCCATGAACGTTGAGATGCAATCCATGTATGATAACCAAGTTTGGGAATTGGTTACACCACCTCTTAAGTCCAAGATAGTTGAAGTAAGTGGGTTTTGAAGAAGAAAACCGATATGCATGGAACTTGGATACTTATAAAGCTAGACTCGTAGCGAAAGTTTCACTCAAACTCAAGGGATTGATTATGATGAAACTTTCTCCCCTGTGGCAATGCTAAGTCTATTAGGATATTATTTGCCATAGCAGCATATTATGACTATGAGATTGGCAAATGGATATCAAAACTGCTTTCCTAAATGGATATCTTGAGGAAGATGTCCATATGGAACAGCCTGAAGGTTTTGTCGATCCAAAACATCCTAACAAGGTATGCAAGTTAAAGAAATCAATCTACGGATTGAAACAAGCGTCAAGAAGTTGGAATCACCGTTTTGATGATGAAGTACAGAAATTTGGCTTCATCAAAAACGCTGATGAAGCTTGTGTGTATAAGAAAGCTAGTGGGAGCATTATTACTTTCCTTGTATTATATGTCGATGACATTCTACTTTTTGGAAACGACATTCCAACCTTGGAAGGTGTAAAAACCGGGCTTGGAAGCTGTTTTTCCATTAAGGATCTAGGTGAAGCCACCTATATTTTGGGAATAAAGATCTATAGGGATAGATCAAGGCGGTTGATAGGTTTAAACCAAAGTGCATACATTGAAAGGATCTTGAAGAGGTCCAAGATGGAGAATTCTAAGAAAGGTTTTGTGCCTATTCAAAAGGGGATGATATTGAGCTCATCTCAATGCCCCAGTTCAAAGGTTGAACAAGAAAGAATGAATGGAGTCCCATATGCATCTGCTATAGGATCCATCATGTATGCAATGATATGTACTAGGCCGGACGTGTCATGTGCTCTGAGCATGACAAGTAGATATCAGCAGAATCCTAGTAATAGTCATTGGATGGCTATTAAAAGTATTTTGAAATACCTTAGGAACACAAAGGATATGTTCTTAATATATGGATCTAGTAAGGAGGAGCTCGTTGTAAAGGGTTACGCGGATAAGAGTTTCCAAACTGATCAAGATGATTCTCGATCACAGTCAGGATATGTCTTCATTATGAATGGGGGAGCAGTCTCTTGGAAGAGCTCAAAGCAGAGTAGTGGCACTATCTACAATAGAATCAGAATACATCGCCGCTTCATTGGCAGCTCAAGAAGCTGCGTGGCTTAGGAAGTTCATTGCTGATCTAGGGGTAGTTGCTACCATTCAAGACCCCCTAGAGATCTTTTGTGACAACAAAGGTGCGATTGCTCAATCAAGGAACCTCATGCTCATCAAAAGACTCGACACATTGAACGGAGATTCAACTACATAAGGAATGAAGTTGAAAAAGGAAAATATGTATTCGCAAAGTTCACACCGATCAAAACATTGCGGATCCATTCACGAAGCTCCTAGATAGGTCAAAGCAGAAAGTCATACTTGTGCCTTAGGACTTCGATATTCTAGTGATTGGAATTGATCAAATTTTATTTTTGGATATTGGAACTTATGTTATTGCCTCATTCTATGGTTATAATTTTCATTTGTCCTTCCATTTTAGTATGTTTAAATCCGTGAATAAGTAAGTTATTCTAACGCCCGTGGTCGTTCATACTTATGGGAACAACTATGAATGTAAGACTATAATGAACTTGGATTGGTGATATTCATAAGGTTTGAATATAGAGCAAGTCGTTGCTACCAAGTTCATTGATATCTATGGATTTAGATATTGGACCGACCCGCTCTCAATTATTTCTGCATGGAATCTTTGTGATTAGTCATAAGAGATATTGAGTAAAGGCGAATATCATTGTATCCTCAGACCTGAGATGCATATTGGGTCTTAATATTCATCAAGTATTGTACTTTGACTTAGTTCTTTGCTGTTATGAAAGATTGGCAGTACACAAGGCTGAGTTCAGGCATGATATAAGGTGATTGTGAGAGACGTATGTAGTCAAGATGGATTTGCCTTCTTATTTGTTGAGAGTTAGATGTCTAGGCCTGTTAAAGTTAAACCCGTGGAGAATGACATTCTGTGTCTCTGGATTTAACATGACATCTGTAACAAAAGGAAAAATTATTAATTCACCTAAATCATATTCAAGTGAGGTACTTGAATAGGATGATGTTATTGAATGGCACTTAGTCATATACATTAGGGTAGCAAACCGTTGCTAGGCGTTATTTGCTGCTTGCATCAATCTTCTATGAATCTTGTGCAAGTGGGAGATTGAAGGATTTGATCTGCCCAAGATACATATTAATTGATGTGGCTAGTGTGATATGATCCAAGTCAGGTCATACCCAATAACAATCCAAACAAACACCGATAAATATTTGTTTGTTGATGAGATCAAACAAATAAATATAAGCACCAACATTGAAACCGGTTTCCTAAAACATTGGTTTTGAAAATGACCAACATTATATGGATAATTTGTTGCTGACAGATTGTTTGTTTTATTATTTAAATTAGTTGAATAATATCAAACAAGAGTATGTTAGGTTTTATAAAATTACAAGGGTTTTATTTTTATAAAAATAGGGTGTAAGAGTTAATTTTATAAACATTTCAAATGGGAGGAAACCACCTTGGGGTCCCTAATTTCGGCGCCCCCCTTGGGGTTGAAAGGGCTTTGATTTGTTGTTGTTGCATGCAACATTGAAAAAGAAACTCTCTTCCACCAAGACATCTCTCTCACACACACACACAAGAGCAAGAATCCTCTCAACTCTCTCTCTTTAATTTCGAATTTTAGAGCTGGAAATTACAAGATTTTTCAGCTTTCAAAGAAGTGTTCTTGGCTGCAAAATCAAGTTGGGAGAGGGTTCTACAAGTTGGTGTTGCAAGTCCTAGCAAAGGGTGTTTGCACGAGCTTGGGGTATCATCTCTTGGGGACTTCTACATTGAAGTTTTGACCATCTAACATCATCATCTTGTGCTACACATCCACGGTTCCAAAGGTGTGTTATTGAAGGTTTTGGTGCAGCCTTCTTAAGGTTTTCTTGGTTGAAGATTCAGCCATAAAGTTCATCTTTTGCTCCTTCACAAACCCGTTTTTCTAGCCCCTCTAAAGGTTGTCTTCTTAACCTCTTTTGGTTGATTATCTTCTATGCATTTCGTATTTGGATCCATGGTTTGGGTTTTGCTTTTCAAATGAGTTTGATAATCTATAAATTAACAATTTTTAAAACTTATTATCCGCTGCGTTTTTCATATATATAACATTATATGGACTTTGATAAACTTGTTAAATCCCTTCAGAACATCCATTTGACAAGAACAACAATGTTGGATTGTAGATAGTGGATGCTCCAGGCACATGACAGGGAACAGATCTCTACTTCAACAGTTTCAAACTATGATGGAGGTCCTGTCCAATTTGGAGGTGAAGCTGAGGATATATTTCTGGTAGAGGGAGTATATCCAATGGTAAGTTAAAAGTTGACAAAGTCCATTTTGTCAAACAGCTTGAACACAATCTGTTAAGTGTTTCTCAATTCTGTGATCAAAAGCATCAAATGCTTTTCACAGAATATGAGTGCATTATCCTCAACCAGGGATGACAATTCCTCCGAAATTGGTGCTTCTTAGATCTCCCAAGAAAGGGGATATGTACAAGCTTGATTTGAACAATGCTTCCCTAATGGGTGAGTATCATGCTTTCTTTCCAAAGCTAATAGTGATTAGTCAACACTGTGGCATACGCGTATGTGTCATGTAAATTTTAAGACAATGAATAAATTGGCTAAAAATAACTTGGTACATGGTTTTCCTAAAAAGGATTTTTTTCTACAAAGACAACTGTGTTGCATGCCTGAATGGGAAACAACACAGGACATCTCATAAATCCAATGTGTTAACTCTATCACTACTCCATTGCACTTATTGCACATGGATCTTTTTGGTCCCACAAGTATAATGAGCATTGGAAGGAAATCATATTGCCTTGTGATAGTTGATGATTTTACAAGATTCACATGGGTATTATTTTTAAGAACTAAAGATGAAACTACCGAAACACTAAAATCTTTTACTCTTAAAATAGAAAATCAAATTGATCATAAGGTTAAAATAATTAGATGTGATCAAGGGACTGAGTTTAAGAACTTCGTTCTTGACTCATCTGTAACTCAAAAGGGATTGCTAGACAATATAGTGCTCCCAGAACTCCTCAACAAAACGGTATTGTTGAGAGGAGGAACACGACACTTATTGAGGCAGCTCGAACTATGTTAGCTGGTTCAAAGCTACCTCTAACATTCTGGGCAGAGGCAGTCAGCACTGCATGCTATGTGTAGAACAAAGTTCTTGTAGTTAAGCCCCATGAAAAAGCCCCTTATGAGCTATGGAACAAGAGGCCACCGTTCATTGGATTTCTAAGGTCCTTTGGCAGCAGGTGTGCATACTTAACACAAAGGACAATTTAGCAAAATTTGCTGAAAAGCCGGATGATGCTATCTTTGTTGGATATTCTTCTAGCTCCAAAGCTTATAGAGTATACAACATTAAGAATCAACAATTTGAGGAGTCATCCAATATAGTTGTTAATGAGCACACTCCTTGTGTTAGGGGGAATGGACCTAATCACATCTTTGATTTAGAATTGTTTCCAAACTATTCTAAACCCTCTTGTGAGAATGTTTCAGTTGGGATAGGTGCTCAAAATGATGTTGATGCTGCTGCTAATGATCAACTGTTTGAGCTTCCCAGGCCTAGACCAAATTCTCCAAGTGCTGCAATACATCAAGCTTCCACTATTCACAGATCCATAGTTTAACTATATCAAGGAATAGTGAAGCCTCAACAAGTGAATCACCTACTGAACCTCAAAACTCATCAGGTGATCCACCACAACACCAGGCAGAAGGAAGTAGTATTTTGAAGGAACAGGCAACTGTTAATACTACATCACAACCAACTATTGATGATGTTTCTCATTCATTCAATCAGTCCTCATTGAATGACTTTGAAACAGCAGCTGGATAGAGTGTTCTAGTTCCTGAGCAGAATATGTCTAACTTGGATCTATCTCTGCAACTGGAAGTGATTCCTCGTCTTAGGATTCACAACACTCATCCAACTGAGAACATCATAGGAATGTCTCTGAGGGTGTGAGAACAAGAGGACAGACTCATCAAGGGAATGTCTGCTTGTACTCATGCTTTCTATCTCAGATGGAACCCAAGAAGGTAGAAGATGCCTTGAAAGATAGTAGCTGGCTTGAATTGATACAAGAGGAGCTGCTTCAATTCAAGAGATAGAAGGTATGGAACCTATGTCCGCTACCATCTGGTCAAGTACCTACAGGCACCAAATGGGTCTTCAGAAACAAGAGAGATGATAGAGGCTTGATCATCAAGAATAAGGCAAGGCTTGTAGTTCAAGGATACACTCAAGAGGAAGGAATCGATTATACTGATATCTTTGCACCAGTTGCAAGACTTGAGGCAGTTAGGATCTTCCTTGCTTATGCTGCATCCAAGGACTTCACAGTATACCAACTTGATGTCAAGTGTGTATTTCTATATGGGGATATAGATAGGGAAGTCTATGTATGCCAACCTCTAGGATTTGAAGATCCACAGCACCCCAACTATGTGTGCAAATTGGATAAAGCTCTATATGGGCTGCACCAAGCACCTATGCTGTGGTATGAGACTTTGTCTCAGTTTCTTCTGAAAAATGGCTATACTAGAGGTACCATTGATAAGACTCTCTTCATTAGAAAATATGGAAAGGACATTTTGCTCGTACAAGTCTATGTTGATGACATCATATTTGGTTCCTCAATGACCAAATGTGCAAGGACTTTGAGGGCATTATGAAGAAAAAGTTTGAGATGAGCTCCATAGGAAAAATGGACTTTTTCCTTGGAATTCAGAAAAGAAAATGAAGGAAGGGTTCTTCATTAATCAATCAAAATATGTCTCTGACATCTTAGAAAGATTTGAGATGAAGGATTGCAAGCCTGCCAAGACACCCATACCTAGAAACCATAATTTTTGTCCTGACCTTGAGGGGGAGGATACTGATCAACATCAATATAGGGCAATTATTGGTTCTCTGATGTATCTAACAGCCAGTAGACCCGATATCATGTTTGTTACTTGCATTTGTGCAAGATATCAGGCTACTCCAAAGGTGTCTCACCTAGTTGTTGTTAAGAGAATCCTCAAATACCTCAAAGGAGCACCTAAACTAGGCCTTTGGTATCCTAAAAATAAGGATTTCAATCTTTATGGATACTCTGACAATGACTATGTAGGCTGCAATGTTGACAAGAAATCAACATCAGGAGGATGTCAATTTCTTGGTGGAAGGATCATCTCATGGCAATGCAAGAAACAATCATGTGTCTCTACATCAACTGCTGAAGCTGAATACATTGCTGCTGCTAGCTGTGTGCTCAACTGCCATGGATTCAAAATCAGATGTTAGACTATGGATTTAACTTTATGAGTACTCCTATCCATATTGACAACAACGGTGCTATCTCCATTACTAAAAATCCGGTGAAGCACTCCAAAACAAAGCATATTGACATCAGGTATCATTTCATTAGAGACATTCATGAGAAAAATCTAATCAAGTTAATCAAAGTTGATTCAAATGAACAATATGTTGATCTGTTTACCAAAGCTTTTGATGAACAAAGGTTTAAGTATCTCATAACAGCTATTGAGATGATAAACATTGATTAATTTGATCTCTTTTGAAAACCTTTTTAATATGTAAGTCTTGTGTCAATACAATTTAAGCCCTGTTACAAGAAATTCTCTCTGAAATTTTCTAAGTGTAAATTCCTTTCAAAGAGAAATTAACCTTCGGAAGACATTCTCATATCTTCCGAAGCAAAATTTCTCAAAGGATAACTTTCTTCTCGGAAGAATTTTTGGCCTCGGAAGAAGCGATTGATTGTATATCAGATCTACTTCCGAAACTTACAAATTCTCTATTCGGAAGCAACTCTAACCTTCGGAAGCAAAGTTTTGGCTTCGGAAGTAAGATTTGCCTTCGGAAGACAAGTTAACTTCGGAAATGTTTTACACTCGGAAGAGAGATTTCACTGTGTAACGTAAATCTATTGGGCCCCACACTATAAAAAGCAAAGATTTTGTTAATGATGTCGGATTATTTAATTGATTTTAACCATACCGCCACTGTCATTTCATCCACTAAACCATCACATCACCTTATCCTAACCCTCATTACCGCCATTCCACAATCTTTTAAATAATCTCGACTACTCAATTTAATTTTCTTACTTGCAAATTTTACTGCCCTAGAAATTTCTCCTCTCCAACTTTACACCAGCTCAAATCATCCATGAAAGGATTGGGATCTAGTTTGATCAATTAGATTAAGATTTGCAGCGGAATAGCACAAGAATTAGATGAAATTTAAGCAAAAATAATATGAATATTCAATCAAACAGTGATGATTATAGAGAGAGAAAGTTTTCTGCAAAGAGAATGTTTTCATTCACGCACACGCTTCGGTTACAAGGAAATTAGGTCAACATTCCTTTTATAAAGGAATGTGACATCAGCTGATGTCACTTGATAGTGACATCTAACTGAATTATACAAACAACTGAAAGTAAACTAAACTACTGAAGATGTCCACAACAACTTAGGACACCTTCACAAAAAGCTAAGTACAAGCTATCATTACAACTATTGAAGTTATAACATCTGAAGTGTAAGAACTTCAGATGTTTTACATAATATAAAACTACTAATTACAAACTACTAAAAAGTAAACCATCACAACTACTGAAAAGAACTACTTCAGCTGTTGTGACAACTTCTGAGAACTTGGTCTTCAGACTTTGTCTTCAGCAGTTGTCTTCAGCTGTTGTCTTCAGACTTTGTCTTCAGCAGTTGTCTTCAGACTTTGTCTTCAGACTTTGTCTTCAGACTTTGTCTTCAGACTTTGTCTTCAGACTTTGTCTTCGGACTGTGTCTTCGGACTTTGTCGTCGGACTTTGTCTTCGGACTTTGTCTTTGGACTTTGTCTTCGGACTTTGTCTTCGGACTTTGTCTTCGGACTTTGTCTTCGGACTTTGTCTTCGGACTTTGTCTTCGGACTTTGTCTTCGGACTTTGTCTTCTGATTTTGTCTTCGGACTTTGTCTTCGGACTTTGTCTTCGGACTTTGTCTTCGGACTTTGTCTTCGGACTTTGTCTTCGGACTTTGTCTTCGGACTTTGTCTTCGGACTTTGTCTTCGGACTTTGTCTTCGGACTTTGTCTTCGGACTTTGTCTTCGGACTTTGTCTTCGGACTTTGTCTTCGGACTTTGTCTTCGGACTTTGTCTTCGGACTTTGTCTTCGGACTTTGTCTTCGGACTTTGTCTTCAGACTTTGTAGACCACTTTAGTTGTTATGATGTCTGTGGGATTTAAAGGTTTTTCTGACCTGGCTCATTGGTTCTTTTGGTCGAACAAACTCTCCCTGAACCAATGCAGCCAGAACCTTGAAGATTATTGAAGACCCACTTATTGGCAGAAATATTTTCTGGATCAGCTCAGAAATCTTCAAATTAAGCTCAGGCCAGGGAAGAGGTTTCAGAAAGTTTGATTGGCAAAGGATGAATGGGAACTCTATCTTAGGGAATTGGACACAAAGCTGTTATCCCATCCATGAGACCTACTTCCCAATGATGAGTCTGTAAGACTCTCTGACATAGGCCTCAAAGAATACAACTTGTTCTTCCATTGTGAGTACTTCAGCTTCACTTACAAAGAAGAACTCAGGCCCATAGTACTCTGATAAGTACTTAACATTCTTTCCATTCTTCAGCTCCACAGTAGTTATTTCTCTGTATGCAAACTCATCAGGATGAGTACCTTCAAGTAATAACTGGAGCTCATTTCTTCTTCTTTCTTCAAGCTTCTTGTAGATCAACCCCTTCTTTACCATTTTGTTTTCTAGTAAAGTTTGTGGAGTCATCTTAGACTTGTAATCTCTCTTGAAGTCATCAAGGATTTCCTAGGGTGACACTACAATGGTCAGCATTATCACATCATCTATAATCTTCTTTACTTGGCCATTGTATCTACTTGGAATCTTTTTTTTATGAATTCTGTCACTTACTCTGGGGTCAGGCCAAATTCTCACTCTCTCTTTTTGATATTGAAATGTGAATCTGAGAGCATACAACCTCTGAGCATGTTTCTTCATAGCTTGTATGGATGAAGACTTAGGAAACTCTTTACCAACCATCCTTAGCAGCTGCTCATCATGTTGTTTGTGATGTTCTTCTTCTTCAAGTTTGACTTTTACCATTTGCCTTTGGATGTCAGGTGTGATTGTTGTTGGTTGACTCCTGGGCTCAGGCATCTTTATTTTAAGAACAGCAGAGATTGGCAGACTATCATCCTCATCATCATCTTCTTCTTCTTCTATCCTCAACGCCCTTCTCTTCCTCTTAGGTGCATCATTGGTAGTGGTTTGAGTAGGTTTCTTGGGTAAAGGAGTTGGTTTTGAGGGTTGTGAAGTTGGTTGTTTTAGTGTAGGAGATTGTGCAGGCTGCTCTAGCATCTTGGTTGTGAGTGAGGCTTTGGATAACTTTGCCATATCAGACATTTTCCCAGCACCAGCTTCATCAAGAGCTTCTATGATCAATCCTTTGTTGAATACTTCAGAAGAACAGATTCTAGTGGTTATCTCCAAAATACTGTCTCTGGACCATGACATCACTTCAATGATTGATCTTCCCAAATGCTTTTATATGAATCTTGTCATAGCTTCCAGCCTTTCCCTTTCTTTCTCACTCTAACTTGCCCATCTATGTTCAATCTCTTGAATCTCTAGCCTTTTGATTTCAGAGTCAAGTTTGGCTGTGTCAAAACCTTGTCTGAAGAGTTGATCAATGATCTTATCCATAGATCTGCTATGTTGCTCATCAGCTTCTTTGATCAGTTCTTCTAACTTTTTCTCATCTTCAGTTTAGCACTCTTCTTTCTCTTGTATGTGATCATCTCCTTTTCTTTCTTCTCTTTTTCTTCTTCCTCTTCAACTCTCTTTCTTTTTTCTACTTTCACTAACTTAGA
The DNA here is from genome assembly GCA_025506515.1 of Flaveria trinervia. NCBI lineage: Eukaryota > Viridiplantae > Streptophyta > Magnoliopsida > Asterales > Asteraceae > Flaveria > Flaveria trinervia. The sequence goes on along the minus strand of CM046449.1, from coordinate 25,559,051 downwards.
CTCCCCCTTTTTGGTTGCATTGGGTTCAGGGGTTTGAATGTCAGAAAGTCTCTTAGAAACAGCAACATCAACTAAGATTTGAGGAAAGCCTCTCATCAAAGGCATGATGCACAATGTTAGTGATGATGGAAGTGATGAGAGGTAAGGAGGATTGAAAGGCAGCAACCATTTGCTCATAGGGGTTCTGTCCCTGAGAAATGGTGCCTGAATCAGAGGCTAGTGGCATAGTTGTTGGGAGTGGCTCTGTGTTTGGGAGAGCTTCAAAAGAAACTGCCATATGTGGGTGAATTTGGGCAGATGGACTTGATTCTTGTGACATTTTGGCAAGCAGTTCTTGTAGTCTGCATACCTCAGTCTCAAGAATGGTTTTGTGGGCTAGAACATCAAAGAAAAAACCCAGGTCATCATCAGTCTTTGTTGAATTAGTTGACCTCCTGATTAAATCAGGATGAACATGCGCTGAGTGTAGATCAGTATTCATATGTGCCCCTATTTCTTGGAACTGGGGACTTCTTGCCTCAGGATTATGTCCTTCATTAGCAGTTTCCTGTGGTAAGGTCTTAGAGATGATACCACCTTCATCCTGTTCATGTGCTAAAATAGGAGAAAAGCAGTCTCACCAGATGATCGAATCTCCTCCTCTACACAGGGAGATTGAACTCTGTAATCCCTGTGCTGTGGGTTATCAGCCACATTATAATCCTCTCCCTCAACTGTTGAGGTTTTCCCAGTGGTAATAGGTTTCTGGGGAGGGTTAGAGGAATGTAGTTGAGTCAGCACTTGTGCAATAACCACAGTTGGGCTTGTATGGGTCGCTTCAGTGGGAGATAGGTGTGAAGAGGATTACACCTAGGGTGAATGGTGCTCTTCAATGGCAATCTTCTCAAGTGAGAGATATTCCAGTAATGTGGTTTCCCCATTTTTGGTTGCATCAAGATCTTGTTGAGAGGATACCTGAGCGGTTTCAGCTGGTAGAGCCTTGGAAACTACAGGGGGATTACTACCCGTAGTTTCATCCTGCCTTTGTGTTACAGGGCATCATCAGGGGACTCAACTCCTTGACTAGCCTTTTTGGTTTATTTGGATTGTGGTTTGGAGGGGAATTGGATCTAGAGGATGAGGTTATGGGTTCCTTCTGCTTGGGTTTTAGCAGTTTGGCAGCCTCTTTGAGTTGTGGGTCAGAGTTGTGCCTGGAGTATACCCCAGGGGCAATCTGATTGCCTCCAGTCTGGCTATAGGGGAAAAGGTTTCATCATAATCAATACCTTTTTCTTGTGAAAACCCTTGTACAACCAGTCTGGCCTTGTTCTTGACAATTTGACCTTTTTCATCAGTTTTATTCCTAAACACCCATTTAGTGCCTATTGCACACTTACCTTGGGGTAGAGGAACCAGTTCCCACACTTGTTGCTTTTGAAACTAAAGAAGCTCAAGTTGCATGGCTTTAACCCATCCATTGTCTCTTAATGCAATATGATAGTTCTTTGGCTCTTGCTGACTGATGAAGAGAGCATAAAAGCAGAAATTGGACAATTGACTTCTAGTTGAAACACCAGCATTGATGTCACCAATGATCTGAGACATGGGGTGATTCTTTAGTTCTTGATACTCAATAAGATCTGTGCAAGTGTTTGTAGGTGATTCAGCAGCAACAAATGTTGATTCAGACTCTTGAAACCTAGAATGAGATGGCAATTCAAATGAAGTAGAGGAATCAGAGATCTCATCCGCATTTGTTGTGGATGAAACTACTGAAGCTACAGGAACATCAAGGTTAGTAGACTCAGGCAGGTGATCACTAAACCTTGCATTTGTATCACTAGATGAATGACTAGTTGCAGGAGATGATAGATTCACAGAATCTGCAATAGCTGGAGGCTGATAAGGAACATATTGCAGTATGTCCAAATCAAATAACTCCACAGGGTTTTGTGGAATTTTCTCCTTTGGAGATTCATTAAACATTACATGCAAGGTTTCTTCAACTATCTTTGTTCTGCAATTAAAAACTCTGTATGCCTTGCAAGTAGATGAATACCTAACAAAGTACCCTGCATCCACCTTTGATTCAAACTTCTGAAGTGGATCCTTTGTGTTAAGAATATAACAGGGACACCCAAATGCTCTAAAGAAGGAAATCAGAGGGGCCAAATGATGTAACACTTCATAAGGAGTCTTCATCAATCTCTGATTTACTAACACTCTATTTTGCACATAGCAAGCTGTGTTGACAGCTTCAGCCCAAAAGGTTAGTGGCAAACCAGAATTAGCCAACATTGACCTTGCGGCTTCAATAAGGGTCCTGTTCTTTCTCTCCACCACTCCAGTTTGTTCAAGAGTTCTTGGAATGCTATACTGCCTCTTGATTCCCTTAGATAAATAGAATTCATCAAGTGTGTGGTTTCTAAATTATGTGCCATTATCACTCCTCACACACTTGACTAAAAGGGAGTACTGCTTTTCCACATGCAACACAAAGTAGATGATGATTTGATCAGCCTCATCTTTTGAATGTAAGAAGAAGGTCCATACAAATCTGGAATAATCATCCACAATTACCAGACAGTATTTTTTACTTTGCCATGCTCATCACTCTTACTGGACCAAAAAGATCCATATGCAATAATTGCAAGCAGGCAGTGGACTTTGGTTCTTTTATTGGAGGGAATGATACTTTATGTTGCTTTCCTTTTAAACAAGCAAAGCAGTTGTCATCACATTTGAACTTCTTTAATGGTAGACCTCTCACTAAACCATGAAGGATCAGCTCGTTCATGTTTCTAAGATTCACATGACCAAGCCTTATGTGCCAAAGTTCAGATTCCTGAGGAGAGGCCTTGGAGAACAGACATGGATGGCCTTTTAGATCAATTTTCTTTGATAAGTCTAAGGCATATACTCTTCCAATCCTGTTGGCCTTCAGGAGAGTATGTTCATCCAATATCTTATCAATCATACTCAAAACATTGAAAGACAGAATTCAACATTTCTAACCGGTGAAAAGTGCAACATGTCCTTTATCACACATCATCAAATCTTATCTCACCATTTGACACAAAGCCTTTGCCGATGATGTAACCCTTAGCATCATTACCAAAAGATACAAATCCCTTCTTTCCTTGAGAGTAGTCATGAAGAAGAGAACTGCTCCTGTCATATGCATAGATCCTCCACTATCCACATACCAGATGCTTCTATGGCATGCTGAAGAACCCTGCATTTGTCACAACAAACTAGTTAGCTTTTGAGACCCAAACCATTTTGGTTTTGGGTTTGTTCTTATCAACAGATTTTATACTAACTGATTTGTCATGATTAACAGCCTTTGAAGGTGGAGATGGTGCTGAAAAGGATACCTTTGATTTTGGCTTAGTTTTCCTTTTCAGTGGTTCAATCACAGGTACATCTATTTGGTTAACTCTCCCCAATAGATGTTGAACCATCATAACAAGTTGTGTCTGATTGGTTGTTAAAGCCTTCAGTTCAGCAGACACATCGGTACTTGTTTTTGATTGGTTCCTGTGACTCACCATGTCCTACTTTTTGAAAGACATAGACTTAGTCTGGTGTTTTGATATTCCATGAGGAATATTTTCAGCTGTTTTATGATAAACCCTTTCCTTCTTTTTAGATTTTTGTAAGAACTATGGGTTATTAGATTGAGATGATTGTGGCACAAACTTGGTTTCAAATTCATCTTTCATTTTAGTAATTTTCTTTTTAATGATTTTATCTTTGTTGAATTTGGAACCCTTTCTGTACCAACATTCATCAGTGAGATGATTGAATAGACCATATATTTCACATGGCTTTTTCTTCATCTTCTGTTGTTCAACTGCTGAAGAATATGAAACTACTGAAGGTGTGTTCTTCGGTACTTTCTTCCTCTCATACTTATGTTAAGTACTGAAGGATTTGTAACAACTGAAGATTTGTTCTTCAGAAGTTTTCTATCAGTACTTTTGGATTTCCTGATAGACTCTTTAGCATTTGTCAAACCATGTTTGTTTTCATTTGGTTTGAAATGTTCTTTAGGTGTTGTTACTTGCTCTTCAGTACTTTCAATACTTTGTGAGACAACACCTGAAGTACTCAGCTTTTCTTTGATCATGTGTTTATTAGCAGGTGAGACCATCAGCAGACTGATTAGCTAGGGTACTATTACTGACTTCATCCTCTGATTTTGCATTATCACTTGAGGATGAGACACATGATGATGTGGTTTGGGAATTGCTTTCACCTTCAGATTTTACTTCTGTCTTGGGAGTAAAATCTGTAGGAGGTACAGTGTGATTATACCCAATCCTAAACTTCACATTTGAAGTTGTTTGCTTATTGAGAAGCATTTCAAACCCCTTGCAAGATGTTACCCAGCATTCACACTCTACTTGAGTAGCTGCAAGTGTTTCTTTGAGGTTCTTATGATTCTCTAAAATGACCTCTACCTTTGCCTTTTCATCAGTGATTTGGCATTTTAATTTGTAAATCTCATCATCTTCTTCCTTTAAGATAGACTCAAACTCAGCTTTTCTTTTGGAAATCACTTTCTCTAGGTCAAGATTTTGAATTAAAGCTACATTTGCTTCTCTAATTGAGACAAAAGCAGTTATGCATGACTCAAAACACAACTTGTCCTTAGCCTCAGAAGATACCTGTGGTACCTGTGATGATGATGCATTTGAGCATGAACCATCAGTAGACTCCAGGGCCATAAGAGCAAGATTTCCAAAAGGATTTTCACCACCATGTTGACCAGCACCAGAAAACATTTGTTCAGAATAACCAAAAAGATCATCTGGTAAGCTACTCCAGTCAACAACTCCAAGTGTGAAAAAGCTTTGATGTGATTGAGATTGAGATTGTTGATTTGATTGAGATGGTTGAGGCTCAGGTAGGGCATGTGGTTGTTGAGCTATGGGTACTAGAACCTGGTTGGACTAAGGCATGTAAAAACAAGGATAAGGATATGGCATTTGACCTTGAGGGACAAAATATGCAGGAGATGATTGAATTTGTGAATGATGACTAGAACTGGTAGAATGTTTCCCTTTGTTTTATGAGCTATTGTATGGAAATGTCACAAAGGTGCAGAAGAGTTAGATCCAGATGATCTACACTCTCTTGCAAAATGTCCAAGTCTATAGCACTTGTGACACCTCAACTTGCTTTTGTCAAAACCAACTTTGGTTTTTCCAGAGAGACCAGGAAATTTTCTACCCGTCCTTTGGTAAACTTTTTGAGATCTGATATTGATTAATGCCATTTGGCTCAAAATATCCATTTCTTCCAGATCATCATCAGCAATTCCTTTCAAATCATCCATCAAAAAGCACAAATTATCACTACTACACCCTGAATTACTATCAACACCAACAAAAGCAGGATCTCCACTGTTTGAAGAGAAATCTATATGCTCATCATAAGAACTTTCTGATGCAGCATATTCTGACTCATGACCGACCAGAGCAGTATTCCCTGGTACAAAATCATCAGTGAGCTTCCCAGATGAAGCCAGTTTCCTTTTCTGTTCTATCTCTCTTTCAAATGTTAATACTTTCCCATGAAGTTGGGTGAGAGATAGATTATCCAGATTTGCACTGGAGCGTAGGACAATAGTAGATGTGTCCCATCTCTCAGGCAGGATCTGAGGAATCTGTTGTTCATCTGACTGTTTGTATATTCATGTTTAACCATTTTCAACTCAGATATCAAACAGGAAAATCGCTCAAACTGTTGAGTCAGTGACTCACCCTTTCTATGAGAGAATGTCTCATATTGTTGGGCAAGGATCTCTCTATTGTTTGCCAAGACCTCATCAGTTCCTCCAAATTGTTCTTTCAGAGAAACCCAGAGGTCATGAGCAGTTTCATGCTGCATAAGTCCAAAATAGATTTCATTAGGCAGTGCCATGGCCAGAATTCCATGGGCTTTAGCATTAATTTCAAACAGTTTCAGATCTTCATCTGAGTATTGCTCTTTCTTCTTCGGAACCATCTCATTGGTTTCCGAATTACTCACCATAGGCTTATATGGTCCATGAACCACAGATTTCCAACAACCTGAACTGTTGATAGACAGGTGATGGAGCATTCGGCGTTGCCATATGTTATACTCACTCCTAACAACCATCGGAGGTTTTGTTGAGGAGCCAGTATTGTGAGGATCATTGATTGATGTAGCCATTTTCACCAATTCAAACAGGCTCAATGAGATTTTAACAGATCTAGCTCAAAAACTCAACAACACGGTTTTAAACAAGACGAATCTCAAATTAATTCACCGGAAGCAACAGAAAATCAAACTCTATAACCAATTCTTGCAAATTTGCTAATTCGATCAAACTTAGATATCAAAAGAGCAGTTTCAATGATCAATTATTAATCAATCAATGATTAACCAGCTCTGATACCATTGGAAAGGATCGGGATCTAGTTTGATCAATTAGATTAAGATTTGCAGGGGAATAGCAATTTAAGCAAGAATAATATGAATATTCAATCAAACGGTGATGGTTATAGAGAGAGAAAGTTTTCTGCAAAGAGAATGTTTTCATTCAGGCACACGCTTCGGTTACAAGGAAATTAGGTCAACATTCCTTTTATAAAGGAATGTGACATCAGCTGACGTCGCTTGATAGTGACATCTAACTGAATTATACAAACAACTGAAAGTAAACTAAACTACTAAAGATGTCCACAACAACTGAGGACACCTTCACAAAAAGCTAAGTACAAGCTATCATTACAACTACTGAAGTTATAACATCTGAAGTGTAAGAACTTCAGATGTTTTACATAATATAAAACTACTGATTACAAACTACTGATGTTGGACCAAAAGAACCAATGAGCCGGATCAGAAAAACCTTTAAGTCCCACAGATGTCACAACAACTACTGAAGACCACAACAGCTGAAGACAACAGCTAATTACAAAGTCTGAAGACAAGTGCTGAAGACAAAGTCTGAAGACAAGTGCTGAAGACAAAGTCTGAAGACACAAGTACTGAAGACAAAGTCTGAAGACACAAGTGCTGAAGACCAAAGTATCAGACGTTGTCACAACAGCTGAAGAGGTCTTCTTCAGTAGTTGTGACGGTTTACCTTTCAGTAGTTTTACGTTTTATCTGTTCAGTAGTTTGACACAACAGCTGAAGAATACTTCTTCAGTTGTTGTGCTCATCAGTAGTTTTATGTTTTCAGTAGTTTTGTAAAACGACTGAAGAGCTTGTTCTTCAGTCGTTGTAGTTTCAGTAGTTTCTTATCAGTAGTTTCATATTTTGTACTTAACACTCTGATATGTTCTCAGTAGTTGTGAACATTTCAGTAGTTTGTTAAGAGTTAGTTATTTTTGTAATAGATCTGCCAGTTGTCACTTTCCTGTGATAACAGCAGCGATTGCACTCTATATAAGGAGTGTCAACCTATTGTAATAGGAAGAATGATTTGATCAGAAATATTCGATATTATAGAAACATTCCTTGTTACAGAAATATATTCTCTCGTTATAACCGTATTTGTTCTTAATGCATACGAGTATCAAATTCTTGCTACAATTTGTCTAATTCTTGTTCTTATTCCGCTGCGTTACGCTCTATTACATCAAACTTGTGATCACTGATCCTGACAAATGGTATCAGAGCAGGTTAATCATTGATCGATCTAATAATTGATCATTGAAACTGCTATTCAAGATCCAAGTTTGATTGAATTAGCATTTTTGTTTTTTGCAAGAAACGGTTATAGAGATTGAATTTTCTGTGTTTCTGGTCATTCATCCTGAGATTTTCTCTTGGTTTTCATTGAGTCTGTTGTGGTCTATGTAAAAACGTTTAAAAGCTTGAATTAAATTGTATTTGGACTGAAAATGACTACTCCTTCCAATGATCCTCACAATAATGGTTCCTCAACCAAGCCTCCAATGTTGGTTAGGAATGAGTATAACATATGGCAACGACGAATGCTCCATCACCTGTCTGTTAACAGCGCAGGTTGTTGGACATCAGTGGTACATGGTCCACACAAGCCTATGGTGAATAACCCAGAAACCAATCAAATGGTTTCGAAGAGGAGGGAGCAATACTCAGATGAGGATAAGAAGTTGTTTGAGATTGATGCAAAAGCCCATGGAATTCTGGCCATGGCACTGCCCAATGAAATCTATTCTGGGCTAATGTATCATGAAACTGCCCATGACCTCTGGAATGCCTTGAAAGAACAATTTGGAGGAACAGATGAGGTCTTGGCAAATAATAGAGAAATCCTTGCCCAACAATACGAGACATTCTCTCATAGAAAGGGTGAGACACTGACTCAACAGTTTGAGCGGTTCTCTTGTTTGATCTCTGAATTAAAAATGGTCAAACTTGAGTACACCAATATCCAGATGAATAACAGATTTCTCAGATCACTGCCTGAGAGATGGGACACATATACTATTGTCCTACGCTCTAGTGCAAATTTGGACAAACTATCTCTCACCCAACTCCATGGGAAATTGCTCACATTTAAGAGAGAGATAGAACAGAAAAGAAAACTGTCTTCATCTGGAAAGCTCACTGAAGACTTTGTACCAGGCAACACTGCCTTGGTTGGTCATGAGTTAGAATATGCTTCATCTGAATGCCAGTATGATGAGCATATTGATTTCTCCTCAAACACTTCTGATTCTGCGTTTTTGAGTGTTGATAGTCAGTTTACTGGGTGTAATAATGACAATCTATGCTTTATCATGGATGATCTCAAGGGGATTGCTGATGATGACTTAGAAGAGATGGATATTTTGAGCCAATGGCCTTGATAAATATCAGATCTCAGAAGTTCTACAAAAGAACTGGAAGAAAGTTCCCAGGACTCTCTGGCAAAACCAAAGTTGGTTTTGACAAGAGTAAGTTGAAGTGTCACAAATGCCACAGGCTTGGACACTTTGCTAGAGAATGCAGATCATCTGGATCTAATTCCTCTGCACCTTTTGTGACTTTCCCTGGCAATAGTCAACAACACAGAGGGCAACATCCTGTCAATTCTAGTCATCATTCTCAACCACAATCTCCTACATATTTTGTTCCTCAGGGTCAAATGCTATATCCTTACCCTTGTTATTACATGCCACAGTCAAATCAAGTTCAAGTTCCTATAGTACCACAACCTCATGCACTACCAGAACCTCAACCATCTCAATCTCATCAACCTCCTCAACCTCAACAACACAGCTTCTTCACCCCTAGAGTTGTTGACTGGAGCAGTTTACCGGATGACATGTCTGGTCATGAACAACTGTTCACAGGTGCTGGTCAACATAGTGGTGACAGTCCTTTTGGGAATCTGGCTCTCATGGCCCTGGAGTCTACTGAGGGTTCCTTCTCAAATGCATCATCTTCACAGGTAACTCAGGTATCTTCAGAGGCTAAAGCCAAGTTATGTTCTGAATCATGCATTGCTGCCTTTGTCTCCATTAGAGAGGCAAATGTAGCATTAATAAATCAAAAACTTGAGTTTGAGAAAACCATTTCCAAAAGAAAAGCTGAGTTTGAGTCTGCTCTTAATAGTAAAAATGATGAGATTTATAAGCTTAAATGCCAATTAAATGATGAAAAGGCCAAGCTAGAGGTTATTCTGGAAGACCAGAGAAGTCTCAAAGTAACCCTTGCAGTCACCCAGGTAGAGTGTGATCGATGGGTACAATCATGCAAAGGTTTTGAAATGCTTCTTAGTAAGCAATCTGCTTCCAATGTGAAGTTTGGTATTGGTTATAATCACACTGCTCCTCCTACAGATTTCGCTTCAAGAGCAGAAGTGAAATCTGATGGAGAAAGCAATAACCAATCCACCTCATCATGTGATTCACTTTTTGATAGAGCATCATCAAAAGTTGAAGTCAGCACTAAGCCCTCTCAGAACCTATCAGCTGATGTTGATGGTTCCACTGTGACACTCACATGATCAAAGAGATGATCAACTCAGGAGCTATTTCTGGAAGTCCTGAAAGGACTGGAGAGCAAGATTTAACACCTGAAGTTCAAACTCCAACTACTGTCAGCACTGAAGAGAAGAAAATTTTCAGTAGAAAGAGTTTGAAGACTACTAAAAGGAAGTCAAGAAAGCAAATAATGCTTCCAAAGTACTGAAGAGCAAGTCTTCAGTAGTTTCATTCTCTTTAGTTGATGATCAACATAAGATGAAGAAGAAACCATGTGAAGTATGTGGTTTGTTCAATCATCTTACAGATGATTGTTGGTACAAAAGGGGATCCAAACTCAAACATAAAGAGGAAAGTAAAGAGAAAATGGCTAAATTGAAAACTGAGTTTGAAGCCACATTTGTACCAGCAACATCAAATCCTGTAACCCTTAAGTCCAAAAAGAAATCCAAAAAGGAAGGGGTTAAACAGGTAACAGCTGAGATTGCTCAAAAGAAGAAGGTGCAACATAGGAACTTATCAAACTCCAATGCCAATGTGTCTGAAGAGCTGAAAGCCTTATCACAAAATCAGACACAGCTGGTTATGATGGTTCAACATCTATTGGGAAGAGTTAACCAATTAGATGTTCCTATGTTGAAACCATAGAAAAGGAGGTCCAAGCCAAAGGATTCCTTTTCTACACCAGTTTCTTCCTCTCAGGCTGTTGTTTCCAACAAACATGTTAGTTTACCATCTGTTGATGAGAACAAGCCCAAGACCAAAAAGGTTTGGGTCTCAAAATCTAACTAATTTGTTGTATTTTGCAGGGTTCTTCAACATACCTCAGAGGCATTGGTATGTAGACAGTGGAGGATCCATGCATATGACAGGAAACAGATCACTTCTTAATGACTACTCTCAAGGAAGGAAGGGGTTTGTGTCATTTGGCAATGATGCAAAGGGTTACATCATCGAAAAGGCTTTGTTTCCAATGGGGAAATAAAGTTTGATGATGTTAACCATGTGGAAAATCTCAACTACAACCTCTTGAGTGTCAGTCAAATGTGTGACAAAGGCCATGTTGCTCTTTTCACCAGTCAGAACTGTCGGATTCTGTCATCCAAAGTTCTAAGTTTGATTGATAAGGTGTTGGATGAACACACTCTCCTAAAGGCCAACAGGACAGGAAGAGTGTATGCCTTAGATCTTTCCAAGAAAATAGATCTCAAAGGCCATCCTTGCCTATTTTCCAAGGCTTCCCCTCGAGAATCTATTCTATGGCATAGAAGGCTGGGTCATGTTAATCTCAAAAACATAAATCAGCTGATAAACCATGGTTTAGTAAGGGGACTGCCTATGAAGGAGTTCAAGTGTGAAGATAACTGCACTGCTTGTTTAAAAGGAAAACAGCACAAAGCTTCATTTCCCTCCATAGAAGAACCTAAGTCCACTGCCTGCTTACAGCTTCTTCACATGGATCTCTTTGGTCCTGTGAGAGTGATGAGTATGGCTAATAAGAAATACTGTCTGGTAATTGTGGATGATTACTCCAGATTTGTATGGACTTTCTTCTTGCATTCAAAGGATGAGGCTGCGCAGTCCATTATGAACTTTGTGTTACACGTTGAGAAGCAGTATTCCCTACCAGTTAAGTGTGTGAGGAGTGACAATGGTACTGAATTCAGAAACCACACACTTGATGAGTTTTACTTATCAAAGGGAATCAAGATGCAGTATAGCATCCCAAGAACTCCTGAGCAAAATGGAGTAGTGGAGAGAAAGAACAGGACCCTTATTGAAGCTGCAAGGTCCATGTTGGCTGATTCTGGACTGCCAATGACTTTTTGGGCTGAAGCTGTCAATACAGCTTGCTATGTACAGAATAGAATTCTAGTAAATCAGAGGTTGATGAAGACTCCATATGAAGTTCTTCATCATTTGGCCCCTCTAATTTCATTCTTCAGAGCATTTGGGTGTCCTTGTTTCATTCTCAACACACGGGATCAACTCCAAAAATTTGATCCTAAGGTGGATGCAGGGTTCTTTGTTGGTTATTCATCAACTTGCAAAGCATACAGAGTCTTCAACTATAGAAAAAAGATGGTTGAAGAGACTCTACATGTTAAGTTTGATGAATCTCCAAAGGACAAGATTCCACAAAGCCCTGTGGAGATATTTGATTTGGACATACTGCAATATGTTCCTTATCAAACTCCTGCTGTTGCTCCTGTCAACAGTTCACCACCTGGTGGTTCTGCTGGTGCTGCTGATGATGATGATAGCAGTACTCACCTCTTCAGGCTTAGTGATCAACTGCCTGATTCAGCTAGACCTGATGGTCCTGTAGCTCCAGTAGCACCATCCACAACAAATGCTGATGAGATTTCTTCAAATTCAACTTCCTTTGAATTACCATCCACTGATTGGTTTCAAGGAAATGATTCACCATCACCATATGTTGCTGCTGAGCCTGCTACAAACACTTGCACAGATATCATTGTGTATCAAGATCTGAAGAATCACCCTATGTCTCAAATCATTGGTGATATCACTGTTGGCGTATCAACAAGAAGTCAATTGTCAAATTTCTGCTTTTATGCTCTCTTTATCAGTCAGCAAGAGCCAAAGAATTATCACATTGCTTTAAAGGACAATGGATGGGTTGATGCCATGCAGCTTGAGCTTCTTTAGTTCAAGAAACAGCAAGTGTGGGAACTGGTTCCTCTACCTCCAGGCAAGTGTGCAATAGGCACTAAATGGGTGTTTAGGAACAAAACTGATGAAAATGGGCTTATTGTTAAGAACAAGGCCAGACTGGTTGTTCAGGGGTTTGCACAAGAAGAAGGTATTGATTATGATGAAACCTTTGCCCCTGTAGCCAGACTGGAAGCAATTCGATTGTTTTTAGCTTATGCTGCTTATCAAAACCTTAAAGTTTTTCAAATGGATGTCAAAAGTGCATTTTTATATGGGAAAATTAAAGAAGAGGTTTATGTATGTCAACCACCAGGCTTTGAGGACAATAAACATCCTAATTGGGTGTATAAGCTTGATAAGGCTCTTTATGGGTTTAAACAAGCTCCTAGAGCCTGGTATGAGACATTATCAAACTTTCTTCTGGACAATAGTTTCACTAGAGGCTCCATAGATAAGACTTTATTCATTAAGAAAGCTGGGCAGCATAATCTACTTGTTCAAATTTATGTAGATGATATTATTTTTGCATCCTCTGATCCATAGTTGTGTGATGCCTTTACAAAGTTGATGCAACAGAAGTTTGAAATGAGTGTCATGGGAGAATTACAGTTCTTTCTGGGTTTGCAAATCAAACAAAAGGCTGATGGAATTTTCATTCATCAGTCCAAATACACAAAAGATCTTTTGGAAAAGTTTGATTTACAAAACTGTAAGCCATGTTCTACCCCCATGTGCAGCACCACACAACTGGATACAGATCAGAAAGGTAAAGTGGTTGATGAAATACTTTACAGATGTATGATTGGGTCCTTGATGTATTTAACAGCTTCTAGACCAGATATTATGTTTGCTACATGTGTTTGTGCTAGATTTCAGGCTGCACCTAAGGAGTCTCATTTGATTGCAGTCAAGAGGATCTTTAGATATCTGCAAGGCACTCCATTTCTAGGTTTATGGTATTCTACTAGACATTCTGGTAAATTAGTTGCTTTTTCTGACAGTGACTATGCAGGGTGTAAGTTGACCAGGAAATCAACTTCTGGTGGATGTCAATTCCTAGGCAACTGCTTGATTTCTTGGCAGAGCAAGAAACAGACCTCAGTTGCTACATCAACTGCTGAAGCAGAGTACATTGCCGCTGCAAGCTGTACATCTTAGGTACTCTGGCTTCAAAACCAATTATTGGATTATGGCATAACAGAGACTAAGACCCCATTGTTAATGGACAGCTCTTCAGCTCTTTGTATTGTCAAGAATCCTGTCCAGCACTCTAGGACTAAACATATTGAAATTAGACACCATTTTATTAGAGATTGTTTTGAAAAAGGTCTAATTGATCCAAAATTTGTTCCTAGTGCTGATGAGCTTGCAGACATTTTTACTAAGCCTTTGGATAGTTCAACTTTCCACAACCTGGTGTTAAGGCTTGATATGCTGCAGCTAGAATAAGTGACAACTACTGATTATCTCAGCTCACAAGTACTGATGATCATTAGTTTATTATTGTCATATATATAAGTACTGAAGTTATTTTCCCACCGGAAGTTTTCTTTAAACTACTAGAGCTTAACTTCTCAGTACTCAAGTACTTTATTTGTTAAAACAGCTGATGCAGTTACAACAGCTGATGTAGTCACAACAGCTGTTGTAGCCACAACTACTGATGTCAGAAATGCAAATAAGTACTGATGACCAATGAAACGTCTGAAACTCAGATCTAAGTCTGATGAGTAAGAGTGGAGGTCAGACTGAAACAGCTGAAAAGCAATGAATTGACGACAACTACTGACGAGCTTTTTTCTCTTCAGTAGTTTCCCAACTGTTGTTTCCTTCTAAACAACTAAAGCAATACCATGTCTTCAGTAGTTTCACAACTACTGATGACTAACACCAAGTCTTCAGTTGTTTACAACAACTGATGGTAAAACCAAAGTCTTAGTAGTTTCATAACTACTGATGACTACTACCAAGTCCTCAGTTGTTTCACCACCTGAAGTCAAAACTGTCTTCAGTAGTCTTATAACTACTGATGACTAAATCTTCAGTAGTTTTATAACTACTGATGACAAAATCAGAGACTTCAGCTGTTTCAACGTCTGACGGTTAAAACCACGTCTTCAGTTGTTTTATAACAACTGCTGATCACACCAATACGGTCAGTCTTTTCAAACCTCTGAAAGTTAATACCACGTCATCAGTAGTTTCAACAACTGATGACTCACACCAAAACCTTCAGTCGTTTTCTAACCCGACCCTTTAAATACCTTATCCCACCTTTAGAGTTTTTATCTTCTCTTCTCAAACCTAACGTTCAAAAACTCTCTACCCTCTCTTCATCAATGGTGACCATGCAACTAAAACCACGACACAACTGTGTCGCACATCTCACCAAATCACCATACTAGACCAAGTTTCACAACGCCATTGATTTAATGGTTCAGTCACCCTACAAAACGGCTTTTCTGGTAAATCCCACCATATATGCCGAATCCCTTAACCAATTCTGGACAAACGTCACTCTAGTCTCTGAGGAGAATGACACAGAGTCTCTTCAATCGTTTGTCCATGGCCAAAAAGTGGTCATTACTCCAGACACTCTTCGCCAAACCCTTAATCTAGATGATGCCACTTTCCCAACTGGTTCTCCAAAGGGCACAACAGATCAATCATTTGCCCACCATGGATACCAGGGTAACCTGAGTGCATCTACCATACTGAAGAAACATTTCCCGGATGCCAAACGTCTCATATTTCATATGGTAAATGTATGCCTTGCCTCCAAGACATCATCATGGGATCAAATGTCCACAAGGTGGCAACAGGTAATGTACTCCATCCTTGAGCAACAACCTTTAAATTTTTCTGAAATACTATTTTTAGAGCTCAAGGATATGGCCCAAAAACAAACTGCTAACCGTTGGATATTATATCCTCGGTTCATAATGGCCATAATTGAAAACCAGCTTCAAGCTGAGGGACTTTTTGGCCTGGGAGTCCCTGCTATGGCTGTACTGCCGGAAGTATACTCCCGGCACAACTCTGACCAATCACTGAAAATGCCTGCCAAGCTACGAAAACCCACGCAGCTGGAACCCACAGCCACCACCTCAAAATCCAGAGTCCCCACCAAACCAAAAACAAAACGCCCCGAAACAGCTATTCAAGGAGATGAGTCCCCTAAAGATGCTCCTGTACCACCAAGGCAGGATATCCTTGCTGGCTTAAACCCCCCCAGCAGTATTAGAGACTCTCCCAACCACAGCCGCTCAGGATTCCTCTCAAAAGGAGCCTGCAGCAACCACAGAAGGGGTACCCACAAATCTGGGATCTTCCTCATTTGAGGAGATTGCCATTGAAGAGCACCATTCTCCCCAGGTGCACACTGCTTTTACCCCATCTCCCCATGCAACCGCCCCCAAAGTCCAACCATTATCATTGCAAACGTGCTGACTCAGCTGCATGCCTCTCCTCCTCCCCAACAACCACCAACAAAGGGGAGAACCACAGCTATTGAGGACGAGGATCACCATGCTTCTGACAACCCACAGCACCGAGGTTTACACGTTCTATCTCCTGGTGTGGATATGGAGATTAGAACATCTAGTAAGGTTGCCACCTCTTCTGAATCAGCACATGATCAAAATGAGGCTGGTAACATAGCTAAGACCTCACTAGAGGCAACAGCTGATGAAGGACATAGTCCTGAGGCTGGAAGTCCCCAGTTCCAAGAAAAAGGGGCACATGCTAAAACTGAAAAGTAAACCATCACAACTACTGAAAAGAACTACTTCAGCTGTTGTGACAACTTCTGAGAACTTGGTCTTCAGACTTTGTCTTCAGCAGTTGTCTTCAGAGTTTGTCTTTAGACTTTGTCTTCAGCTGTTGTCTTCAGACTTTGTCTTCAGACTTTGTCTTCAGTAGTTGTCTTCAGACTTTGTCTTCAGACTTTGTCTTCAGCAGTTGTCTTCAGACTTTGTCTTCAGACTTTGTAGACCACTTTAGTTGTTTTGATGTCTGTGGGACTTAAAGGTTTTTCTGATCTGGCTCATTGGTCTTTTGGTCCAACAATCCACATTCATCTTTCCAAATGGCACTCAACTTTTAGCACAACCAAGTCGCACTTCTTGATTCTTCAAGAGATGCTGACTTCTCTAAAATCATCTCCTTTCTCACCCAATCAACCTACTACACTGCCCTTACCGTTAACCCCACTATTTACTCCAACCAAATGGTAGAATTTTGGGAAAATGGTCAGGTTGAAACCCTAAATGGGATTCGTGTACTGTGGTCCAGCATCTGTGGACAGGAGTTGATCATCACTGAACAACTCATCAGGGAGCACCTTGAGCTTCACGATGAAGGAGCTCCTACTGAATTCCCAAAGCAAGATTTGGATAGCACTTATATCATAATGGGATATGGTGGAGACATCAGCAGGTCGACTGTTTACAAGTTCAACTTCTCCTACAATTGGAAGTTCCTCCTGCATGTTGTTCTTCATTGCTTGTCCAACAAATCCGAAGGATGGGATCAAATCCCTTATGAACTAGGATGCTTAGTTCATGGATTGGTAAGAGGCATACGCTTCAACTACTCATGATTTGTGTTCTCAAATCTGATTGGGAATCTGCAAAGGGAAACATTCTTCATGTATCCCAGATTCCTTCAACACATAATCAACTATGAGTTGGACCAGAGCATGCTTGTCTGTGCAGCTGCTCTGACTGTCCCCCAAATGCGGCCTTCTATCTTCAAGACCTTGAAGAAGATGTCCACTAACTTCACTGGAAGTCACACTGCTCTACTTCCAGGTATGATTGAGCGCATAGCTCCTGGTCACATCCCTGTTTACCCCACAGGCGATGAACCCACACCAGCAACCTCCACCTCAATGCAATCCTACCTTCTCCACCCATCACCATTACATATCAGAGACTCCCCAAACGAACCCTTGTTCAATCTACTCTAATTGAACAAGCCCCTCCTATTCAATCCAAAAAGACTAGAGTGGAAACATGGGCTCCCACTCCGTCAGAGGTCTCTCCATCCTTATCTTTTGACCTCAATTTGGGTTTTGAGTCTCCTCGGTCTCAAACCCATGAGCCCGACACCCAAACCAGCAGCCCTCAGAATGAGTATTTACACTCTTCTATGATGCCAACAAGGGACAGCCCCACCAGAGGCTCAATGCCTGTAGACATTGACCAAAGTCCCGAGTCAGTAGGATTACCCACCCTATCTTTCACTGACCTTCTGTTTTAAAATGATGAAGAGATAACATCTCTCCATGGCAATGAAGTTGATCTACAACACCCTCTCCAAGATCAACAGAGCCTGGAGAAATCCCTTTTCTCTAGCCCCCATCAGCAACCAACAACTGAGGTGAGTCCCATTAATGTGGAGGGGACTCATGTAGATTCAGCTATCACTACAGAAGGTGCCTCAATGGACCTTGTGGACAGTGGTAACATTTCTCAGACTGAATCTATGGCAACCAAGCCCTTTGATGACTCTGAAAGAGACATCATTGAGCATGGGAAACCAGGGTGCCAAGAAACCACATCTGGTGGTGAGGCTGAACATACTAGGTATGTTACCTCATCTCCCCGTGATTCTTCAAAAGAAGATGAGGGAAGCATTCAACTCCTTATTCAATATCTTCTTTCTAAAGTTTCAAACCTGAATCTCTGGTTAGGACTTTAGAGGCAAGGTCTGCCACTCAGCAACTTGAGATTGACAATCTTAAGGCTCAACTAGCTGAGAAACAGATAGAGAGGTCTGTTAGGCATGTACCTATTCAGATCTCACTGACTTCCTCCTCCAGCTCATCTAGCTGTCAAGATGATGCTACCAAAAAGGGGGAGAATGTTCAAATACAAACACATGAGGAACCACAGAGCCGGCCTTCAACTTCAACATCTTCTTCTCCCATCATCTCTGTGCCTGAAACATCTCAAGTCACTCTTCAGATTGATCCAAGGATGCTCAGTGATCTCTACAGACTCTTCACCAAGTTTCTATTAAGATCTTCCTTTGAGCAACCAGCCATGATGCTGCAATGATCTACTTTGGAGCAGAAGAGCTTTAAAGGCCGACTACACCTTCTACCACTATGGAAGAAGTTGGTCAACCTAAGGTCCTTATGGAACCTAAGATTCAATTCGAAGGGGAAATGGGAACTGATGGCCCAGCAACTGAAACAGTTGGGACAGAATCTGCATCTCCTTTAACTTCCGAAGCTGAAGTTAAAGCCTCAGAAGAACAAGCTGAATCTTCCGAAGCTGAAATGAAGCTACGAAAGGACTGTTCAAAATGTCTAAGGAACTGATCATCACAGATGCTATCCTGGAAATGGCATCTGAGGTGAGCAGTGAGGACTTTCCAATTGCACCTCCATCTCAGACACCATCTCTGACTCTCTCACAATCAGAAACCTCTCTCCAAGAACCACCACAGTCAGGATCTTCAAAAGACAAAGGAAAAAGGAAGATGACTGCGGAAGAGCTTTGGGAAGAGGAGAAGATTGAGAAACTTAAGAAGAAAGGAGGACTTCAAACTGAGAAGTTGCTAGCTGCCAGTACAAAAGCAGATGCTTCCAATCAGGAGGTTGTCATCAATAAAAGAAGAGAGCGGATCATTGACAGCTCATTGAAATAGGAGCTGCCAATGAAGAAACACTCCTGCTACCATTAGAGGAGTTGGTGGATCTGGAGAAGGCAAACAGGCTAAAACTTGAAGAAGAAGCTGGGTTGGCCTTAGAGGTAGAGGAAAAGAAACAGAAGGAGGCTGAATTGCAGCTAAGGAGAGACAGGATAAACTTCCTACTCTCCAGAGGCTTTGATCTTCAAGAACTCTCTCCACACATCGATGATAAGATCCTCTGGCTCTACAACAAAGAGCAGGATCAGATGGAGAAAGAAAGGAAGAAGGTTGCAAAAGAAAAGGCCAGAGAGAAGAAGAAGAAGGAAGAAGAGGCTAGGGTCACTGCCTCCAAGAAGCTCATTGAGAAAGCCTGGATGAAGGACTATCTTCGAGCTCATGGCTTCTCTGGTAGGCAGGTGGGTCCTATGTCTGAGAGGACACTCCAATGGATTGTCAGTGAAATTAATGCTGACATCCGGATGGGGAAAAGGAAAGAGATGTATAGAGGGTAAAAGGGATGACCTTCACTGCTTCTACCCAACCATAACCTGAACCTTCACCCTTACCATTCACCATTAAACATGAACCTTTCACCCCTGAACCCACATCACTACCACAACTACTCCCTCACCTCAACCACCTAAACTTCCCATTATCCAACACAAAACACTAGCCAGAACCTCTGAACCTAAACCTACCCTATCACCAACCAAACAATCCCTTCAGCCTTCTCAACATCTCTCCCTTGAGGAGTTTAAGGCAATCAAGACGAAGCTCACTAATTGCACTACTTTGAGTGAAGTCTCTTGTGTAGAAGACTCTGTTAACATCACCTATGTAGATGGATCTTCAAGTTCCCTCACAAGAGACAGATTCCTTGATTTGCCTAGAGGAACTTTGGACCAGGCTGCAAGACTTTTGGGCCTCAATTCAGACTCTTTAAATGAGGAAGAAAAGAAGCTTAGAAGGAAACTGGTGACTCTGCTGGATACAAGAAAAGAGGACAAGATTCCTAGTCAGTCTCTTGTGCCTAGAAGGAAGATAATCCAGTGGAGGTTCGATGAACCTTCACACAACTTTGTTGTGGAAAGAGAGAATGGTGAAATCAACAGACTCAATGCAACCTCTCTGTTACACTCTAGCAGATACGAATTGCTGAGTTAGCAGAGAAGCCATTCTCCAACCCCTCCAACTCTAAAACTGCTGCACTCATCAGAAATCATCTCAGCAGTCTTCATCTAGCTAAGCTAACTGTAAAGGCAAAGATTGAAGAAGAGTTAAAGTTGAGAAGACAGAAAGACAAGGAAAGATCTCCCATCAAAGGTGTTGCCTTTCTACAGATGGTGGAAGGTCCTGAACTGGAACCTATAATTTGATGGGAATATGATTACAGTTCCATCAACTAACTCTTTTCAGAGGGCAACAACAAAGGGTACATGTTATCCAAGGTGACAGACTGGATTTCCTGTCTACCAAGGATCTATACAAGCTTCTCAGCACCACATCAGGGAAGAACAAGGAGACAGACAAATACTTACTCTCCTTGGTGCTGAAAGCTTTGAGAAGTCGAGATAAGTGAAGTTTTGGTAGCATCAGCCTAGGGGGAGTTTGTTGGATCAAGAAGAAGGCTAATGCAACCAAAACTAGATCACTTAAGTTATTTTGGTGCTGCATGCAAAGGCTTCCGAAGCTTATCATGGAACTTCCGAAGGTTGTAGAGTTCTTCCAAAGACAAAGGGAAAGACCAACTTCCGAAGACAGAACTCTACTTCCAAAGACAAATGCATACTCTCGAAGTTCAAGACTTAGAAGACTAAAGTGAAGATCACTTCCGAAGTATGATAAAAAGAAGAAGTCTCCAACCCTTGGAAGAAGCAGCCTCTTCCGAAGTATAAAGTGGCTTCGGAAGTACTTACTCTTCCGAAGCCATTTAACATCTAGAGGACACTGCTATAACCAGTGGACACAAGTATGGTCTCTGACACTCCGCTGCAGACTTCTGATACAGCATGGCTTCTTCCTAAAGAACCATGTTGTTGGCCATACTTTATTCCATGTTTACCTTTTCATGATAGTACATGTTACCAACTTTAGTTGGTGACAAAAGATAAGTCAGGGACATGTCCTGACTACCAAAACTTAGATAAGACTTTATCCGAGATACCTTAAACTATAGTATTGTAGTATAGGATTTAGCTAAAGGATTCCAGCTGGTATCAAAGTATATCCGACTATAGATAGTATTATATATAGGTTCTCTTTGAACTCATTGTAACCAAGTGATAGAGATCATCTTCTGCTTGTAAGAGTCTTTGTATTTTGAGTTGAGAATCAATATATAAAAGTATCTTGAAAATTATCTTTCTGTGTTCTTAGTTACTTTTTATATTGTGATCATGTTAAGTGCTCTAAAAGATTAACATGTTGTCTTTATTTGTCTTTTGATATTTTGTAATAGTATAGGGACTATTTCTGTAATTTGTTAGTTCCTTTACTTTGTTTTCAGTATAAATAGCTTAGATTTGCAGGTATGTAAAAACGAATATACACAAGTTATTCGAATCTGCTTTTCATACCTGTAATTGTCTTAGCTTGATATGAATGAAAACTGAATTTTATTGATATCTTGTTTTGATTTGATTACTTTGTGTGAAATTCATTGAATTGTGTTACAAATCATCATAGATTTATTCATTTAATCCTATCAAATGGTATCAGAGCTGTTGGTAAGCTGTTAGTGATTGATTTTCGTTTTAAGTTCATCGAACTTGAAAACCTAAAAATCTCACTGAATCTGTGATTGAGATACAATTCAATTAATTTGTGAATCTTAGTTGTGTTTCATCATCAAAAACATGATTTGAATCACAATTAGTAGATCAATTCATCAAATTCAGTAAACTGTTGAATTTGTTGTTCGAAAATAGCTTGAAGTATCGAACTGAAATTTCAAAAATGATTGATTTGTTGTTGAAATTGAGAAATAAATGATATTAAGAAGAATGTTATCGGCATAAAATCATCTAATTGAAAAGTTTCAATCGAATTCATCAACATTTGAAGAATTCAGAAGATTTGAATTTGTTACATTCATTTGAAGATGATGAATGTGTCGCATGAGCTGAGATTGACTGAATTTGTCTAAGTGTTAGACGCATTAACACTGTATAGATGTTTTTAGTCAGTCGTTTGAGTACTATTGAAGAGAATCCCAGACGTATCACCTGTGTAAGTTGATACTATTCAGACGCTTGACAACTGTTTAGGCGTTTGACAACTATTCAGGCGTTTGACAACTGTTTAGGCATTTGACAAATTCATGCGTTTGACAACTGTTTAGGCACTTGAAACCTTCCAGACGCATTAATACTTAGACATTTTGAAATTTTCAAAGGCATTCCCTTAGACGTTTCTCAACTTAGACGCATCAACTGTTGAGACGTTGAATACTGTTCAGACGTTTTAACCTTAATACTTAGATTTGTTTTAAAAATATAAGAATGGTAAAATCAGAAGATTCTGAAAACAAAGTTCCAAAGCTTAAAAGTAGAGCTGATTTCAAAAATTGATCTCTTAGACTAAAACAACATTTTAATTCTATTGATACTGATCTCTGGAAATCTATAGAAAAAGGACCATACATTCCTATAATAACTGATGGACCAAACAGAGGATTTGTGTATACTAAAGATTCTCCAGAACCTTATCCAGAAGATGATCTTCAAGGAGATGATCTGAAAAGAGTTAAGAATGATATTAAAGCCTATTCATTAATGTGTAAAGGACTAGCTTTGGAAGTTTTACAAGGCTAGATGCATATCAAACTGGATATACACTATATAAAGCATTGAAGATCATTTGTGAAGGAGGTAAAGAGATTCAAAATTTAAAGAAACAAAAGCTGAAAAGACAATTAAAATTGTTTCAACATTTGTCTGGAGAGACAATAAATCAAATGATGAACAAATTTTTTCAACTCATAACTGAGATGTCAACAGCTGGTATCAAACCTGATCTTGAAGATTTAAATCTCAGACTACTCAATGCTTTACCATCATCATGGAAACAAATTGTAACTTTACTAAAGCATACTGAGAAGTTTCCAATGGATCTAGATCTTCTTATTGCAAAAATAGAATCAGTGGAGATTGATGAAAGCTCAAGGAACAATGATAGAGCAGCATCAATGTCTCAATATCAGTTTGTTGCTTCTCCTGCAACCACCATAGAAAATGCATTCATGGCAAAGAGTGAGAAAAGTCCGAAAGAAGAAGGAGATCTGTTTGTAGGAGCAGGATTTTTCACTGACTCATCATTTACCAGTGCACCTGCATATACAACTCAATCTCATTCTCAATCTCCTCCTAAAACACAGTCACAATCATGAAATATTCAGACGTAGACTTCTTCATCATCTAACTCTGCTAAATCTAGCAAAGTTAAAGATGTGATTACATCCTATTAGAGGATGAAGAGTCCAAAACTGCATTTACTGCTTTTATGGCCAGCTTTCAAGCATATCAAGGTAGCCATTTAACTCAACTAGATTTTGTTTTATAGGATTTATTTAAGATGGATCCTGAAGATGTTGAAGAGATGGACCTGAACTGGCAGATGGTGATGATTGCCTACAGGACTCAAAAACATTCTTATGTCAACAAGAAATACAAGCCTAGTGCAAACAAGACTGTTGGATTTGACAAGTCAAAATCCAGATGTTTCAACTGCAATAGTTATGGACACTTCTCAAGAGAATGTAAAGCTCCAAGGAATAATGGAGGAAGTGCTCATTCAAGCTCAAATAATCAAAGATTTCAACAAGCTCAAAAGACTTTTCAAAAGCCATATCAAAGTCTTCCCATGCCAGAGCTTAAAGATGAAGCAAACCATCTGATGAAACAAAGAAAGCACTAGTAGTCAACATAAAAGATGGATATGATTGGAGTGCATATGCAAATCATTTACAAATGAATTAACATCAGTTTATCTCTTATTGCAGAAATTCAAGAGGAAGATGGTTAGAAAACAATGACCCAAAAAGGGGAAAGTGATGAAGAGGAAGATAACTATGATTGGAGTGACAAGTCTGATCCTAAAGAGGATACAGAGGAAGTAGCTCTAATGATTCAGTCTGATCAAACCAAAGGTTAAATCTTCTACTTCATCATCTGAAACCACAATTCCAAAATTTCCTGAAAACCATCAGAATAAGAGAAAAGCTTTGCACCAAATCATGTTTTGAACATGTTGACACTACAGAAACTATCATTCAAAATCTGTGAAAAGCTAAAACAAGAGGACTATGCATACCAACTTAAATCTGATCATAAAACTGTAGATCAAAAGATTATCTCTCTCAAAATTCATGGAACAAAACAATCAAAGATTTAGAAATTGTTACAAAACAACTAGAAGAGATGACCAAGAATCTCTAACCACGAGAAAATAGCACATGCTGCTACTCAAGTTGATCTAGCAAAGTTAAGAGTTCAAAAATGATAGTAGAAAAACTAATCAGTGAAAGGAAAGATAAAAAAAAAGCAGGATTAGGTTTCACTCATGAACCTATGCCTGAATCTATCACAAACACACTACCAGAGAATTTCAATTCTCATGATTTATTCACCAGAAAAAAAGCAAAGCTTAAAGCCCCTTCAGATCAAAACCAAGAATGCAGAAGAGGAAAAAGAAAATGTTCAAGTGTTTGCTGAAAAAGATCAAGAAAAAATCAAAAATGGACATCCAATCAAGATAAAATCATATGACCAAAACAACCAAAACAAATATCTCTTCTGATCAAATTCACATGTAATAGAAGAAGTCAGAGTTCAAAACAAGGATAAACAACAGATAGGAACATCAGAAGATTCAAACACCATCAATATGAAACAATTTCAATCAGATAAGGAATCTTCTTCTGATGATGTTCAATCTGAAAAATAACCAAGCTCTTCTAAATCAAAGAATCAAAGAAGAAGAAAGAAATATGTAAAAGTACATCTGAACAAATAAAAGTTCAAAAAATTGATTAAAGCAACAAATCAAACATCAAACTATAACAAACCAATTAATTTGTGTCAGCGGGGATGTTAAATATGAATTCTCTTTCAAATAATAAATCAAATGTTATGAACAAATCAAACTCAGATCTGAAATCTAGTTCAGATTCAAAGACTTCCGCTGTAGCAAAAAGATTTGTTTCTAATACATTCAAGAAGGAAATTCATGTTAAACAAATGAACAATAATCTGACACAAAATCAAACTGTGAAAAACGAAAGACAACAGTTTAACTATGAAACCAAAATCAAACATTATGTCATTGTCAAAAGTAACAAAAAGTTGTTTTTAACAACACAAAAGTACTGTGAAATTTGTGATATGAAAAATCACAATACTGCTGAGTGCACTTTAACAAGTACTGTCACATGGTGACATGAGACTCATTTGACAGCAGATTGTTATTGTAACAAATATTGTACTTATTGTGATGAACAGACCTCCAACACTGCAGATTGTTACTTTAGAAATAGATCTCTCACTAGAACTTTGCAAAATCAAACATGAGCAAAGGATTTGCTAATCCATAGTATTTGAGAGATCAAACTAACGGATTTCAAGAGACATTAATCACCTAATGTAGGTTTGAGATTTTTTCCTAAGAGCAATTACATGAGCTCAAAACACAACGTGCAAGAACACTTTATACCAAGATCTGTAAGGATGACTAATAAAAATGTTAGACATCAATACATTTCAAAAGATGATAAAATCAAATGGTATAAATGTTCACAAAAATAAATCAAACATTTTCAGAATAAAATTGGAAAATTCATCAAAAATAAACCTGATTTGAATAATCTCCATTATAAACATTTACAATTGTTGACAAATTTGGAAAGCCCAAGACCATTTCGGCTTGGGTATATTTCAACTTAACTTCTTGTAGTGCAGGTACGCCCAAAAAGACCAACCAATACATGTATGTGGATAGTGGGTGTAGTCGGCACATGACAGGCAATACTGCCTTGTTACAAGATTTAAGTCAAAATGAACTCACGTCGCCTTTGGTGGTGATGCTGGAGGAAAATAACTGGAGAAGGAACAGTATCCAATGGGATAATAAGCTTTGATAAAGTCAACTTTTGTTCACAGTTGAACTTTAATCTTTAAGCGTGTCTCAAATTTTGACAAATCTATTCTGTTCTATTTGATAATTCTTCTGTTATGTTTTGAAGCCAGGTTTCAAGATAAGTAAAGATTGGGTTATTGTTACAGCTGAGAGAGACAGAGATGTATACAAATTGATATGTCTCAAGTTGATCCTTCAACTGAAACAACATGCCTAATTGCAAAGGCATCAAATTGATGACATCCAGCTTTGGCATAGACGTCTCAATCATTCAAATTTCAAGAATATGAACAAGCTTGTAGCAGAAAATCTGTCATTGGACTTCCATCCAAGAGTTTGCAAAAATGATCACTGCTCAGCATGTTTGAGGGAAAGCAACACAGAGCGTCTTATAAGTCCAAGCCTATAAACTCAACATCCAAACCTCTTCAGATGTTACATATGGACCTTTTTGGACCAACAAATGTCAAGAGTATTGACGAAAATCATATTGTTTGTTAGTTATCATTGATTACTTTACAAGATTTTCATGGGTTTTCTTTCTATATGCCAATCTGAAACAGCTGAATTATTAAAAAAATTTATCATTAAAGTTGAAAATCAATTAGACAACAAGTGAAAATAATAAGAAGTGATAATCGAACAGAATTCAAAAATGCTAACATGAAATGTTTTGTGCACAGACTGGGATAGCTCATCAGTTCAGTGCTCCCAGAACTCCTCAACAAAATGGAGTTGCTGAAAGGAAGAATAGACACTGATTGAAGCTGCTCGTTCTATGTTAGCTGATGCAAAATTCCTATCACTTTTTGGGATGAAGCAATATCAACGGCGTGTTTTGTTCAGAATCGAATCTTAATTGTAAAAGATAAACTGAAAACTCCATATGAGTTAATGTTTGGTAGAAAACCGAACATAAACTTTTTAAAATCATTTGTTGTCCTGTTATGATTCTTAATTCAAGTGATCAATTAGGAAAATTTGATGCAAAATCTGATAATGGATTTTCGTTGGATATTCATAGTTTCAAAAGCCTATCGAGTCTACAACTCTAGGACAAATGTAATCATTGAAACATTCAACGTTAAATTTATGGAAAATCAGTTTCAAATGGTCCTGCATGGTTATTTGATCTAGATTCATTATCAAACTCTTTTCAATCCAATTTGTTTGATCAACCAATTGTCTTAATTCTACAGATAAGAAGATCTCAAGAGGAGATCTTGGATCTTTCAGTGAAGATTCAGATTCTGATGACCCAGATGATTCAAGCTCAGACTACCCATTTTTATCATTTGTCAAGGATTTAACAATTCAAAACCATGAAAATACAGTTTTAGATCATTCAGAGTCAATTAATCAGGAAGAATCACAAAATATTCCTAATGATGGTAATGAGTTTGTGATACCTGAGTCTGGAACATCATCCATTTCAGGTGATGTAGTTGATACAGGTAACTTTGATTACTTTGTCAACTCACCTACTCATGTTCCAAACTTCAATCCACATTCTTCTACTTTGATACATGAGTTTTCCAACTTGAATCAAACAAATTGGATGTTAATGTTCAATGTGATGAGATTACTACATCTCGTATTCACAAGAATCATCCAATTTCTCAGATTATTGGTTCATTGTATGAGAGAACAACAAGGAGTAAATCAGAACAAGCAAACGTATGCTTATACTCTGTTTTCTTTCTCAAATTGTTCTAAAAATGTTACCGAAGCATTAAAGGACAATGGTTGGATAGAAGCCATGCAAGAAGAATTACTTCAATTCCGCAAACAAGAAGTGTGGAATTTGGTGGATCTACCTGAAGGAGAAAATGTAATTGGCACGAAATGGTTATTTAGAAATAAAACTGATGATCGTGGTGTTGTAATAAGGAACAAAGCAAGACTTGTTGCACAGGATACACACAGGAAGAAGGTATAGATTATGATGAAGTGTTTGCACCAGTTGCAAGACTTGAATCTATTCGAGTTTTTCTGGCTTATGCTTCATTCATGAAATTTAAGGTGTATCAAATGGATGTAAAGGGTGCATTTTTATATGGTCCAATTACTGATGATGTATTTGTGAAGCAACCTCCAGGCTTTGAGGATGCACAATTTCCACATCGTGTATATAAACTGAGTAAAGCTTTATATGGACTTCATCAAGCCCCTAGAATTTGGTATGAGACGTTATCACAACACTTAATCCAACATGGATACACACGAGGGAAAATTGATCCTACTTTATTCATAAAGAAGGATAATAATGATCTTTTATGTGTACAAGTGTATGATGATGATGATATCATATTTGGTTCTACATGTCCAAAATTCTGCAATGAATTTGAAGAAATAATGAAATCTTGATTTCAGATGAGTTCTATGGGAGAGATTAACTTCTTTCTTGGACTTCAAGTCAAGAAAACTACAGATGGAATTTTCATCAATCAAGAAAAGTTTGTTGACAAGCTCTTAAAGAAATTTAAGTTGCAAGACTATCAGTCCATACGAACTCCAACAGATGTTAACACCAAGATTGAACCTGATCCAAAAGGAAAATCTATTGACCAAACGTTATACAGATCAATGATTGGTTCTTTGATGTATCTTACTGCATCTAGACCAGACATTATGTATGTTGTTTGTGTATGTGCCAGGTACCAATCAGACCCGAAAGAACATCATTTAATTGCTGTCAAAAGAATATTCAGGTATCTCAAAGGTAAACCAGCCTTAGGTTTGGTATCCTTACGAGGGTTTTGAACTATATGGATATACTGATAGTGATTATGGTGGATGTTGTCAAGATAGAAAATCTACTTCGGGTGGGTGTCAATTTCTTGGTCCCAGATTAGTCTCATGGCAATGCAAAACAAACAAATGTCTCTGTTTCAACTGCAGAAGCTAGTACATTGCTGCATCAGCAGGATGTTCTCAAATTCTTTGGTTGCAAAATCAATTACTAGATTATGGATTCAACTTTCTTAAAACACCAATCTATATTGATAACACAGCTGCTATGTTCATAACAGCTAATCCTGTTCAACACTCAAAAACAAAACATATCAAAATTCGATATCATTTTCTTAGAGATAACTCTGAAAAGGACTAATCATATTGATTCAAATTGCAACAGAAAAACAATTGGCAGATCTATTACTAAAGCCTTCCTACCAGGACGTTTGAGTACTTAGTAGAATCAATTGGTCTTATAAATCATATGTGATCTCCCTAAATCAAAAGATCATAATAAATGATACTCTCATTGTGAATTGCTTGTTTATATTTTTGTTGTGTGTGATTTTATGTTTTTCATAGAAAAATCAAATACAAAAATATATATCAAAAATACAAAAATATTTTTTGGAAAGGATTATGTTTTGCAATATGTGAGAAATGATAGTATATTAGTGAGATCAGTTGCATACTTCACTCATTCATAAAGTCTAGACATGATCAGATATGATATGTAGCTAATATTGACTATTATGCTGAAAAGTAAATTCTTGTGATCAAACTAAACATACATGCTTGTGTGTATTCATCTGAGTACTTTTGAGTAGCTTTCGCTTATCAGAATGAATGTTTGTTAAGATACATCTCTCACACCTGTTGAAACTATGTGAAATCATGAGATCTGTTACAAAGCATCATTTCATTTCTCTGTTATGAGTCATCATAGACCTGAAGTACTGAGATATCCTCTGTTGTAAGTCATTACAGACCTGGATTCTCTTTTTGATGCAAAAAGATGCCAATGTGCACAACCTATTCAAAAGAATAGTCAGAGCTGATCAAATGGTTATCCATGATCATCCTCTATTAACTAAGTAACATGAACTCTGGTGATATCTATGTTTCAGGTAATAAGTTGAGCATGTGTTCTTTCTTACATTTCATGATGATAGTTGAATTCTCTTGGTCTCTGTATGCTTTACATCATGTCATATCTAAATCAACACTAATCAATCCAAGAATTGAAAAGTAAGTGTTGATAGTTGTGTCAAAACACTCATTGTCTGTCCTTAGATCTTGTATCTCCTTTGCTGTGATATCACTGACCTGGAACATACTTTATCAGGATTTATTCATTGTTTATGACTATCCACATTCATTTTATTTTAATGTGTTGATCTTCATTAATATGATCTCTTTGCAGACATTTATTCTTTGTTTAATACTAAATGTTAATTCTATTTTCATATTTTATGCATGTCTTTGTGTGTGAAGGCAATGTCTCAATGTGATGTGTGATCTTATTCTCTTTCATAAGAAACTTATAAGTTTTTTCAAACTTAAAAGTTTAAGGGGAGTAATAAATGAAAGAGTTGTTCTCAGAAAATATTCATAATCATAATCAAAATTTGAAATGTTGAATTGAAAGGATGATGCTTTATGTTCAAAGTATTTGTGTAAACTGAAAATAGAATGTGTTTGACAATTACAATATGAATATACATAATCTTTACAAATAAATGATTTTTAAGTTGAAAATTAGATGATATTTGATGTTATGATGAGACTAAAATGAAGGGACAAAAGAAATTAAAAAGAAATACAAAATAAAAACAAAAAATAAAAATCTTATAAATTGAAAGTGCAAAATGCAAAAAGTTCAAAATTTGGGGATCTAAATGGTAAAAATGTGAAAGTGAAGAAATTGGAAATCACAAGTGTTTAAATCATGAAATTCAACTCATGCACCTAAACAGTGCACATGCGCCTCAATAGGAGCATGATGAAATTTTCAGGATTATACAAGTGTTGGACGTTTCCCATGCGTCTAAACAGTTGTAATACATCTGAAAATTACAAGGGTTGAGCGTTTGTGATAATCTCATGCGTCTAAATAGTGTTTTAGACGTATGTGATATCTCATGCGTCTGCATAGTTTCAAAACTTCAAGTGTTAGACGTTTTACAAAGTCCATGCGACTGAACAGTGCAAAAGCGCCTAAACAGTGCTTATGCGACTGAACAGTTCTCATGCGTCTGACTTAAAAGGCATAACAGTGCTCATGCGTCTAACAAAATATAGGTTTTCATACGCCCAAACAGGGACCATACGTCCAAACAGGGCTCATTCGCCTAAAATTTCACTTATATATATTGAACACTTATGCGTATTTCTCATTCACTCTTCAAAATTCTCAAAACCAAAACCCTTGAACTGCGACTGTCGAGCATCATTACATCCGTATTTCATCTGAAAACGAATCAAATCATTTGAGTATACATTGCATTTGAATATATAAACGTAAGTTTATGATTCAAATACATAAATTTTGGATTAAATCAGTGATTTGTAAGAGACGGTTGAATGCTATTTGGGCGTTCGAACCAATATAATCCAAGTTTAAACAGATCAAATAAGTATTATATCAAAAATTGATACTGGATTAGTGATGAGAACACATTTGCGAGTCTGATGATGTATTGTTTTGATGTTAAAGTAAAAAAAAAAATTTAAATCAGTCGACTCTGCATAAGTCGAAGAAGAATAACATGAATAGACAGTCAGTTTTTGAACAAAAATAAATAAAAAAAAATTAAAATTAAATCAAAATTGAAATATTAAATAATTAATTCAAAATGAATTAAGATAAATTTCAAAAGTCAAATAATACAAATTCGAAAGTAATACAAATTGAAATCTTAATTCATAAGTAAAAATTAAAAGTAAAAATAAAAAAGGTCAAATTCAAAGGTTAAAAATTAAAAGTCATATATAGAAATAAATTTCATTAAATCAATATTCAATGTTTTCATAATTCTTTTGTTGTGTTTTGCACATGGCAGAATTAAAATTTGAGCCAAAACACAATGTAGCTGCTTTTTTAGATGAGGAAAACAGAGAAGCTACGGGATATGAAGACATTATCAGATTTTTACTCAGAACAAAATATGTTTATGCCATGTGTGCAAGGCCTATGATAAATGGAAGAATGATTAAAAAATTCTGGAGATCTGCTCAAGTTGAAAGAGATGATCAAGGAAATAAAGTTTTAAGAGCCTTTATCACTTCAGAAAGAATGCTTGAAGTTTTTGAAGAAGCAATTAGACAAGCTTTAAGACTGGGAGATAATGATCCTGAAGATTTATCTGAATATACATTTAATGAATGTAGAGAAGTGTTTCTACAGATGGGGCATCCAGATCATTTCCCTAAGAAACAATTTTTAGAGCTCGTGTATTTAAACATTGGAAGATTTTATGCTACATATTTCAACATTGCATGTCAAAAAGAAGTGCAGGTTGGGATTCATTCCCTGTTGACATTGCATCCCCAATTGTAGCCTTATCCACTAACAGAAGATTCAATATGGCTAAGTGGATAATGAATGGATTTATTTTTAATCTGGAAAGAGGAGTAAGGCATAAGTATCTGATGTACCCAAGATTTCTTCAACTTCTCATTAATGATGCAAATCCAGATTTGTATGCTGCTGAAGTTATTGGTGATAGAATTCAGTTAGAGCACATGTCAGAGAGTGTGTACAAAAGACTGGCAATGATAACGGGTGCTCAAAACATTCCAGTTTTTGATTATATCAGAAATGTATCTATGGATGAAGTTGATATTTCTCAGCCACACTTTCATCTAACTGAAGAAGAACCAATAGATCCAAATGATCTGATTGAAGATGTAGAAGTTGATGAAGAAAGTGATGAGGATATGTCTGAAAGTTCATCAAGTGAAGAAAGTGATGATGATGATGATGATGATGATGATGATGATGATGATGAAAATGATAATGTCACTAAAGTAATTCAAGAAGGAAATGAAGAAGGGAATGTTGAAAATACTGAAAATGAGACACAGGCTATGATTGAAGAAAATGTTAAGGAAGCTATAACAGAAAAGATTCTCAAAATCAAACATCTGATTCTGATTTTATCAATGATATTTCATTCAATCTAGTATTTGAAATTGATGAAAATGAAGGAGCAGAAGAAATTCCTGTTAGTATGTCACACAATGTGTCTATACAAACAGAGGAAATAGTTGAAGTTAATGTGATTAAAAAATGAAAGAAGAAAATGTAAACAAAGAAAAGGAGATTGAAAAGTTGAAAGTTGAAAATGAAAGAATGAAAGAGATAATCAATGCTTGTGAAAAAGAAATTCAAAAGCTCAAAGATGAAAATTTGAAGTTGTCTGAAGAAATTGTGTTCAAAGATGAAAAGATTGTTAGTTTTGCACAAGATAAAGAAGATGTGATAAAGAACTTTGAAGTCATGATTAAAGATTATGATAGTCTTGAGGAGAAATTTAAGAAGCTATCTGAAGAAAATGAAAATCTTAAAGCTGAATTGATAAAGGAAAGAGAAGCTCAGAAAGCTATATCTCCAGTACATGTAATTAGTACTGAGGTGCAAATTGAAGAAAATCTTGAACAAAGAAAAGGCAAACGGAAAGTAAATGAATTAGAAGAAGTTGATCGGACTGAATCTTCTTCTAAAATTCAAAGAACTGAAGAATTGGTTGAAGAGCAAAATGTTCAAGAACAGATTGATGCTCTAGATGATATTGAAGAAGTATATAATGATGATTGGTATGATGAAGTTCTTGAGAATGAAGACATTGATGAAGCTGAATTTGTGTCACATTTCTCTTCACAAGAATATATACAAGAACAAGATGAAGTACCACAGGATTTTGAAGAAAAATATAACTACCTTGTGAACATGAAATACAATAGAGTGTATTTGGATGGACTGACTGTTTCTCAAATTAATGATGAATACGAGAATGCATCTATGCAGAGTCAGTTTCTTCAATAGATCCAAATGAGATAGTGGTTGAGCATGGTGAATGGATAAGAACAAAGGAGGTTATAAATGTAGAAGAACTGTCTAGTTCTGAGCTGCACCATCCTGATCCTGATGATATGAGTATTCCTGCTCTTAGATCATGGTTGCAAGCTAGAAATTACCCATGGAGGAAGCTGAAGAGATTACAATCTATATCCCTAAGAAATCTTGTAAGAAGCTTTCAAGAAACTGAGAAACAAATGAAGAAGATGATAGTGCTTGATACAGATAACCCTCAGTATCTTGAGATAACAAAAAGAACAAGAATGTTGAAGCCTCAGGAAATAAAACAAATGTCAAGACTTGATGATGCTCACACTCATAGAAAAGAATTGATGGAAATGTTTGATGATCCTGAAAGACAAACCTATAAAGCATCAACTGATCAAAGGAATATTCTCGATAGTTCAAGAACAACAGGAGATTTAGTAAGAAATATATTGCAGAAAGGACAATCAGTTGCTGAACTGTTAAATGCAATGATTGCTCCAGATTTTACAAACCAAGTAAAGATCATTGCATGGAAGTATGATGAAGTTTTTGATGCCTTCTTGATAAAGAGAGTAAATGTTTTATGTGACGTTTATCATTTTTACTCTAGTATCATAAAACTTCCCGTGCAAGACTTAAAAGAGCTAAATAGACTACCTCTGATTAATCCTACTGATGCAAAACGTGGGAAGATGTTTGTAGATTTATTAAGACGTGGATTGGATAGATCAAGTAATATTCTTAACACAAGATGTGATCAAGAAGACAAGGAGTATTTTGTTACTTTGAAGAAAAACAAGAAACTTAAGGGAGTTCAATCAGAAGAAGAACATTCGTTGATAGAATTTTGTGATAAATACTTTGAAAAAATTACAACTCCAGGACTTAAAGTGATTGACGGTAATCAAAACTCAAAGCCAATTCTCAGATGGTTTTACAACACTGAGACATTTGAGCTAAAGTTAGTTCGAAATCTAGAAAGATGGGATGAGGACATGATTACTTTATTTGGAGTTTTTGAGCTAAAATTTTTACATCCAAGTTATATCTCATTTTTGTCAGTACAAAAATTTGAGAAGGTTTCTCCTAAAGTGGCTGAGCAAGACAAGAAATATTTTATTTCTATTATCAATGTGATGAACGCTGCCATGGAAAGGATTTCTTTGAGAAAAGCACTTGCGTATGCCAACATTGTTAAGAAAGATATTAAAGATATTGAATTCATGAGAATATCAAGAAAAGGGGTATTAGAAGTGTACTCAAAGGACAGTAATAAACCTATTGAGTTATATGCAAACATTGATATTTCATGTCTTTCAAAAGATACATTGGAAAGAATGGACAAGATGGAGATTAAAACAATGAAGCTAAACCAGAACAAGGCATTCTTGCAAGTAAATTCAAGTCTGCTATATCAAAAGCTTTGAAAGAGTTAGAAATGTACAAACAGAAGCCTATGTTCAAAGTCAAAGAAGAATCAGCAGATTTCTTTGAATGATGAAGTCAATGCTGAAGATAGAATTGAAGATAGAGTCAGCAGTCAAGCTTGAAGATTTTGAAGACTAAAGACCATGTAAATCTTAGGGGGGGTATTGTTAAGTGCTCTAAAAGATTAATATGTTGTCTTTATTTGTCTTTTGATATTTTGTAATAGTATAGGGACTATTTCTGTAATTTGTTAGTTCCTTTACTTTGTTTTCAGTATAAATAGCTTAGATTTGCAAGTATGTAAAAACGAATATACACAAGTTATTCGAATCTGCTTTTCATACATGTAATTGTCTTAGCTTGATATGAATGAAAACTGAATTTTATTGATATCTTGTTTTGATTTGATTACTTTGTGTGAAATTCATTGAATTGTGTTACAAATCATCACAGATTTATTCATTGATCCTATTAGATCAACTCTTATTGATTCTTACCTGAGTGTGATTCTAGGTGAGTGTGAGAGAAAACATTGTGTTTAAGTGACAAACACCGATCCTACACAAGAGAATAGCTCAATTAAATGAAGGTCTTCAAGAACTACATCAGCAACAAAAACCATCAAAGGAAGAGATGGAAAAGTGTGCATCTATTGAGAAAGTGCACACATCTTCCGTAGAAAAAGGAAAGAAGAAAAAATAAACAGATCTTACTATAAAGAAATCTTCTTCAGTAGCAGATCTACGGAAAACTAGATCCACTGAATCAGTAGATGATCTACGGAAGGCAAAATCTAGTAAAGCTAAAGCAGACACTCAATCTACTGATAGTGAAAAAGTCTCCAAATCTAAGAAGTAGCGACAAACACAAAAGCCAAAACCAAAGGAGAAAATATACACTGATGTTGAACCTTTGAAGAAAAGAATATCATTTTAGCAATCAAAAACACCTCACAAAATGGTGGATTTGACTGAAAATGAAACAAAAGCTGATGATGCTTTCTTTGATAATTTTGAAAAGGGAACTCATGTACCTCATGAAACTTTCCACAATCAAGGCTCATCATCAAAATCAAAATAGCAAATCAATAAATAAAAGATGAATAAAGAAGAGAATAAGAAACCAGGAGCTAGTTCATCAACCTCATCTTCAACGAAATCATCCTCACCTGAAACAACTTAGAATGAATCAATTAAAACAAAAACTAATACTGAAACTTCAAGACTTATTCATGAAGGAGTAACAATCTTAGATACTGCTAGCAAACCCAAGATCATTAAGGCTTGGGTTGTCAATTCTAATTGATTTCTTTCTGTGTGTAGGAACAATCTTGGAGAGCTGACAACAAGTGGTATATTGATAGTGGTTGGTCCAGGCATATGACAGGAAACTGTTCTCTTCTCTATGACTTCAAGCATAAAAATGCCTCATATGTGGCATTTGATGGGGATAAGAAGGGAGGTAAAATAGTTGATGAAAGAATGGTAACTAAAGGTGTGCTCAAATTTGAGAAAGTAACTATTGTGAAATTTGCAATATAATTTACTGAGTGTGTCTCAAATTTGTGATCAAAATTATACCACTTTATTTGATAACACTAATTATTACATTCTTAAGCCAAGTTTTTCAATTCTATAAGATTGGATCCTTCTTAAAGTATCAAGAAAAAGAAACACATATGTTTTGGATATGAACAACACTTCACTCACAAGACATGAAACATGCCTCCTATCTAAATCATCAGAACATGAATCTCAATTGTGGCATACAAGGCTTGTTCATTCTAGCATGAAGAACATAATAAGTCATTGGATTGCCAAAGAAAGAATTTTATTGTTCAAACCATTGTCCTTCATGTTATAAAGGAAAACAA
Source organism: Flaveria trinervia (assembly GCA_025506515.1). Taxonomy (NCBI): domain Eukaryota; kingdom Viridiplantae; phylum Streptophyta; class Magnoliopsida; order Asterales; family Asteraceae; genus Flaveria; species Flaveria trinervia. The sequence continues at coordinate 25,521,577 of CM046449.1, read as the reverse complement.
CTTCATGTTATAAAGGAAAACAACATGGATCTGTTTGGTCCAACCAATGTGATGAGCATTGGAAAGAGGCAATATTGTTTAGTGATAGTGGATGATTTCACTAGATTCACATCGGTCTTCTTCTTAAAACAAAAGAGTGAAACATCAAAAACATTAATGGACTTTGTCATCACGATTGAGAATCAACTTGATTTAAAGTTCAAAATTTTAGGAGTGACAATGGGACTGAATTTGTTAATACTGACTTACATTCTTTTGGCAGGAATAAAGGTATTGCAAGACAATTCAGTGCACCAAGAACTCCACAATAGAATAGAGTTGCTGAAAGAAGAAACCGAACACTTATTGAAGCAGCAAGAACAATGCTAGCTGATTCACAATTTCCAATCACCTTTTGGGCTGAAGCAGTGAATATAGCATGCAATATTCAAAATAGGACATTGATTGTAAAAGTAAATAATAAAACACCTTATGAGCTTTATTTAAAAGAAAACCTTACATAGGATATTGTAAGGACCTGGTATTTTACCGAAATACCTAGAGATTAACGTGTAAACCAGATCAAATAGTGCGGAATCCTATTTGATTGGCGATCCACTCAGTGAGAACACACGAAGAATCAATCAAGAATTGAAACTAACGTTAGAAATCGATTGGGAATCGATCTAATGTGTTCTATGAACTTGGAGAACGAATTGGAAGGTTTCTGGACGGCTAGGGTACGTCTGGAATCGTAATTGATCGAGAGACTTACTTTTTCACGAATTGAGTTGTATTTATAGGTTGGTATTATTCAATCGTGCGACTGAACTGTTAGTCTGGTTCAGTCGTGCGATTGAACCATGCGGTTGATTCATTCGTACGACTGAGTGTTCAGTCGTGCGACTGAGCCAATCTTATGTTACAATCGTACAACTGATCCAGTCTCCTGGTTCAGTCGTGCGACTGAGTCAATCGTGTGAAGATATTCATGCGTATGGTTCATTCACATGAGCCATTCACATGAGAACTTCATTAAGTTAAGTTTGAATGTTTTAATTAATATAACATGATGTGCAACCACTTAAGCAATCATAAACCCAATCAATTCAATCACGAATCATTAATGAAATATTAAACATCACAAGTAACACACAATTTATGTCATTTCATTAATCAATACAAATTACATCATACTCAGACAGACAAGATTCATTACAATTCAAATCATGATCTAGGGACATATACATGCATCAACAGATATCTTAGAGCTTTTGGGTGTCATGTATCTGTTTTAAACACAGAAGAACTATTGGGAAAATTTTCAAAAAAGCCTATGATGGTTTCTTTGTTGGATATTCTTCAACATCTAAATCTTATAGGATTTACATTCCACAACATAATATTGTGGAAGAAACTCCCAATGTATCATTTGATGAATTCTTATTTCCTAAATCTGTAAAAGGATCATCATGGTTGTTTGATATTGATGCTCTAACAGATTCATTTAACTCAGGTTATTTGAATAATGCATGATCTGATGATACATGCTATCCATTTGTTCCCTCAAATATGAATGAAGTATCACTATCTATTGATCCTCCAAGAAAACACTCATCAAGTATCATGGTAAAAAAAACAACAATAACAACAATGATGCTGCACAAGTCCAGCCTCATGGACATACATCTTCAGATGAAAACACTTCATCCGCAGCTGCTACCTCTGCATCTACAGATGAGTGTGCTACATCCAGAGATATGAATACTGTCTTAACAAGTGTTCCATGTTTTCAAGAAGATACAAAAAACATTAGAGATGATTCAAAAAATCCTCATACATCATCACTAGAAGTTCCTTTAACTCCTACGGAAGAACAAATTGCTTCCGGAGAAGTTCCTGTGGAAGATATTAATGATGCTCCTGATGATCAGACTCGAGAAGATCATTCCATACCCAATATTGAACAAGAGGAACACTTTGATTACTTCCTAAATTCATCAGCTAGATTGGATCCATCTGTATTAATGAATATGACTAACTTGGAATCATCTATTCTAGTTGAATCTACTCCAACAACAAGAGATCATAAGACACATCCAATACACAATATTATTGGTAATCTTAATAAAAGAACAATAAGAAGTCAAGATGGAGTTGCAAACATCAGTCTTTTCACTTGTTTTCTTTCACAAGTAGCTCCTCCAAACATCATAGCTGCTCGAAAGGATAATAGTTGGATTGAAGCTATGCAAGAAGAACTTCAAAAGTTCAAAAAGTAGAAAGTCTTGAATCTAGTTGATTTACCAGAAGGCCAACATCTAATTGGAACAAGATGGCTCTTCAAAAATAAACTAGATGACAGAGGTATTATTGTGAGAAACAAAGCAAGGTTGATTGCACAAGGTTACACACAAGAAGAAGGAGTAGACTATGATGAAGTTTTTGCATCAGTTGCAAGAATTAAAGCCATACGAGTATTCCTAGCATAGGCATCGTATAAGAAGTTCACTATGTATCAAATGGATGTCAAATGTGCTTTCTTATATGGGAAAATTGATGAAGAAGTCTATGTATCACAACCTTTTGGATTTGAAGATCCTCTCTACCCATACAAGGTATATAAACTTGACAAAGCTTTATATGGTCTTCATCAAGCACCAAGAAAGTGGTATGAAAAATTATCTTCTTTCTTGCTCAAACATGGATAAAAAAGGGGAACCATTGATCAGACTCTCTTTCTCAAACAAGAACATCAAGAGCTCTTAGTTGTTCAAAATTACGTTGATGACATTATATTTGGCTCAACTAACAAGAGATTATGTGTAAGCTTTGAAGAGTTGATGAAATCTGAGTTTTAGATGAGTTTAATGGGAGAATTAACTTTCTTCCTTGGTTTAAAAGTTCATGAGAAGATAGATGGCATTTTCATCAATCAAGAGAAGTACATACATAAAATATTGAAGAAGTACAACCTTGCTGATACATCTTCATGCAAAACACCAGCATCAATAATTGATAAAATTATACCTGATCCAACAGGAAAATATGTTGATCAAAGATTATATAGATCAATAATAGGATCACTTATGTATTTAACTACCAGTAGACCTAACATTATGTTTGTTGTGTGTGTTTGTGCTAGGTACCAATCAGATCCAAAAGCGTCTCATTTGAATGCTATGAAGAAGATTTTCATATATCTGAAAGGAAAACCTGCTCTTGGACTTTGGTATCCAAAGGATGGTGATTTTACACTGTACTCATATTCAGATAGTGACTATGGAGGTTGCGATAATAACAGAAAGTCCACAACTAGTGGATGTCAATTCATTAGACCAAGACTAGTTTCATGGTAATGCAAGAAGCAAACAAATGTATATGTATCCACGGCTGAGACTGAGTACATAGTTGCTTCAGCTGGTTGCTCTCAAGTGCTTTGGTTGCAAAACCAATTACTTGATTATGGTTACAACTTCCTTCATACTACAATTTACATTGAAAACTCAATTGGTATGTTTATTACTGCTAATCCGGTGCAACATAGTAAAACAAAACACATTGAAATAAGATACCATTTTTTGAGAGATTGCTCAGAAAAAGGTTTGATCAAGTTAGTCAAAGTGGATACAATAAATCAGCTTATTGATTTATTCACTAAATCCTTTGATTCAGTTAGATTTAATTTTCTAATTGAGTCTCTAGGTATGATTAACTTAGATTAATCATTATAAATAAGAAAAGATTGTGTCTGCCCTTGTAAATAGTAATATATATATATATATATATATATATATATATATATATATATTGTCTTTCTTTCTGTGTTCAGCATCACATATGTGTGGGAATGATAGTACACTATGCCTTTGCTTCTTCCTGAATTCTTAAAATCATTAAAATCTAATCAAGTTTCTTGATGTGTGAGTAGGTTCATCCCGAGTGGAAACTACACTAAGTACATGTCAAACATAATATAAAGTAACTGTTTGTGGGAGACTTCATTTTGAGGATACAACAAGTAAGTCTTATTCTGATGTGACCAAATCACTCATCTAAGCACACTATGTACCAACACTTTATAATGTCTATTTTTGCAAATCATATTCCTTTTGTTTTGTGTAAACAAAGACATGGGTGTATGAAAAGATCATGATCCTCATCAACTCTCTGTTTTATGTAAACAAAGACCTGGGTGTATGAAAAGATCATGATCCTCATCAACTCTCTATTTTGTGTAAACAAAGACCTGGGTTTATGGCACCTTTTTTTACGTAAGTAAAGACCTGGTGACCTGTTGATGATCATATCTAAGCTCTCAAAAGAATCCTCTATGATCAACTATACATTAAATTTAGAGCTTCTACATCAATGCATTAATGAGATATCAAATGCATCTCAATATAGAACTTATAACTTAAAGTACATAGTTTCTAAGTGTGAAAGGTGATGATTTGACTCACAAAGGGAGGACAAACTCTAAGTGAATTGAATGTGAAGCCTATAATAGTTACCTCTTAATAAACATGAAATCATGATAAACAACATGCCTAGTTGACACAATACTCTTGTATGGATTTAGGTGGACAAACATACTTGCATTCAGAACTAAAATCAGGTATGAATTTATCAAACAAATCAATTAGGAAGATTATTAGTGTTATAGTATGATCCCATTCTATGTGTATATATGCTTGTACATAGCACTCATTTCAATTTTACATATTTTAACTTGATTTCTTTCTGTTTGACATGTTTGGACAAACATGTATGTTTCATGATATTCTTCTTATAAATTTATGATAAATGTTTTTATTCATCATTGATCAAAAATTTAAGGGAAGTAGAATTATGAAAATAATTAACAACAAAATTATCTAATGAATTGTCGATATAAAGGAGCTGGAACTTGAGCACTAACTTGGTTTTTGGATACATGAAGCCTTTAAAAACCTTCTTGCACATAATTGTCATGATTACAAAATCATCAAGGTCCACTAGAAATAAATGGTTCTATCAGTTGATTAGAACCATACAACATAATAAGTTGCAATCGTGGCTTGTTAAACATCAGCAAAAGACACAGTGAAAAACTTAGCATCAACAAAAGCTACAGTGCATTGTAAACATCAGTAGAAGCTACAGTGCAAAACTTAAGGGGGAGTACAATATGACTATTTGTAGATTGGTAACCAACAAATGAGTTAATATTTTACAAGTATAATTCATTTCCATAGATTGGTAACCTATGGAAAATCAAGTTATACTTCAATTCAAACTTTCAGGTTTAGGTTAGGCATCTGCAGATATCCTACGGAGGCACTATGCACTGAAATCTGCGGAACAAATACAATTCCACGAAAGAATAATAAGAGAAGGATAATAAGAAAAGTGGGACCCAATTCATTAAATAAATGAAATAAATGTGTCTGAGGGAGTATAAATGATGTTTTTGACTTGGAATTCATTATTCACTTTTTCAGAACACTCTTTCAAACTTAGAAAAACGTTCTCAAGAAACCTTTTTCCCTCGTTCACAAACATTCAAAATTACTGAGCCAAACCATCAATCAAACATATAATACTGATCTCAGATCACTGTGTTAAAGGTAAAAACATGTCGTAATGATCGATAAAGAACTGTTTGATTCTTGATTATCATCACAACTGTTCGCATTTTCATGTATGTAATGTTGATTCAACATAATTGTCTTTATTCTTATAAACAGATGAGTAATGGATTTGCAAGGGAGCACAATGTGTGTGCGTTCTTAAATCCAGACGACCCTGTGTCAGAAGGATGCAGAGACATTATTAGATACTTACGACGATCCAGACTATTCTATGCTTTATCAGTAGAGCCTGTGATTCATCAAGATCATATAATTGATTTCTAGAACTCAGCTCAAATTGAGGAAGATGAAGAATCACAAGTGATTGTGGCTGAGATTTAGAATGAGAGACTAAGGATAGATGAACAGACCATAAGAAGGGTTCTGGAGTTTGGAGAACAAGAAATTGGTCACCCTGATGTATTCGAGAATGAGTACATAGAGAAAGTGTTCTACTTGATGGGGTATGATGGTGATTTTGACAAGGGTGAGATCAAGAAAGGGAGACTATTGTAGAGAATATGCATAGAGGCTGAATCAACCAAAGACTTTCTGCATGCATGTTGCACAAGTACTGAAGAAGAATGTTTTGGAAGTTTCACACATGCAAGAGAAATATTCTAAATGTGAAATCTTCCAAAGCCAAGACCAATATCTTCCGAAGCCAAAGATGAAGTCTTCCGAAGCTTCAGAGACAAAGTCTTCAGAAGCCTCAACTCTTGAAGACAGATTTCTTCGGAAGACTTTTAGTAACATGCTTTATCTGATGTACTATTCCATAAAGCTGGACACCTTTCCGCTGCATCTCTGTAAAGTCACCAATTTGCATGAGTTGGTGAAAAGGTCCTTGCTTTTGGTAATTGTACATTGAGGTCTTGAGTCTGTAAACTTTCTACTTCGTGTACTTTATCCTTTTTGTAATAGATAAGGATGTGAGCTATGGCATGTCATAGTCACAAAGTCAAAAAGGCAATCTGCCTTTTTGACTCTATAATTGATTTTGTTTTGAGTCTAGTCAATTCTATCTAGCTGGCTTTCATAGTATGGCCGGCTGTAGGATGTAGTATAAGTATCTCATGTTCTTGTAACTTTATGGATATGCTTTGTAACACTTGTAATAGAACATAGAGAAAGCAATATACTGCATTCTTGAAAACCATATACTTGTGTTCTGTCTCTTACATTACTTGTGTTCTTAGTGTCTTATTGTGGTTAATCCAGTTACTGTTTGTTTAAGTTTAGTTAATCTCCTCTTTGTGTTGTTGTGTTGTAAGTGAATCCCCTTCACCGATCCTGCATTTGGTATCAGAGCTTTCCAAGCTCTTGATATAAGATCTCACCATCTTAAGATCCCTCACACATGCAAATGCTAAACTTTTCAAATGGCAGCCATTTCCAAGACTGATATGGAAACTGGAACCATGAACAAGTCCCCACTGATCACTCTTGATGACTTTGATACCTGGTGTCTGAAAATGGAAGGTTTCATCAGGTCTCTGGACTCAAGAATGTGGGAGTCTATTGAAAATGGACCTTTCATACCTAGCACTCCTTCTGCTACTAGTGCTTGTATGATCCTCAAGGATGTGGCAAACTACTCTGATGAAGATAGGAAGAGAGTAGAGATTGATAGAAAAGCCATGATAGCCCTTCAAACAGCCTTTTCAAACTCTGTATACAGAGGTTTCAAGAAGTGCAAAATAGCTAAGCAGTTGTGGGATGCACTGAAACTGATGTATGAGGGTTCTTCTGAAACCAAGGAGAACAAGAAGGATCTCCTAAAGCAACAGTTTGAAAACTTCACCTTTAAAACATGTGAAACCATGACTTAGCAATACTTCAGGTATGTTGAGATTGTGGATACCCTTATGGATAGAGGAGTTCCTCTTGAGAATAGGGACATTGTAACGAAGTTTATGTCCTCACTTTCTAGGCAGTGGACACACTACTGTGTGGTGATTAAGAGGACTGAGAATCTAAAAACTCTTACTCTGACAGAGTTATATGGGATTCTCAGTGGCTACCAGATGGAGATGAACATGCAAGTTCATCTGGCAACTCCAACAATCAAATAGGTTCAGCCCTACATGTGGTTGAAAGGGATAGCATAGAACCCCAACATCATCTCATATGCTACCCTGAAAACTCACCTAAGGGTCCTTTCATCACCTTCCTAGAGACACCTAGAGAGAACTACACCCAAGGAAGCCCATTCCAAGAGACAAGTTCTTCTCAAGCATTTGTGTCTTCTGATGAAAGTTGTGGTAGCTTCTTGTTCACCCTTGAAGACATGGACTGTATCCATCCAGATGATCTGGAGTACATGGAAATAGTCCAGCGGATGGCTTTTCTCACTCACAGAGCCAAGAAGTTCTACAAGCGGACTGGAAGGAAGTTTCCAAGCAATGCAACCAGTGGACAAAGGCAAAGTCAAGTGTTACAACTGTAACTTGATAGGCCACTTTGCGTAGTTATAAGGCAGCTAGAACATATGGTGGCTAAACACTGTCCAGACCCAACTACACTGACAAAGCCCCCTAGAATGAGAAGCCAAAGCAGCAGGTTACTGTTGTTGTTGAAGAAGGAGGCTTTGACTGGAGCTTTCAGGTGGAAGATGCCTCTCCAAACCAAGCACCGATGGCAGATCATGATGAATCCAAGGTATTGGAACATCTCTGTACCCCTGAATGCATTGCTAAAGTTAGTAGATACAGGTCCTATAACTTGGAAATGAGATCTGATCTTGAGTCCTTAAACATTTTAAAAGCTGATTTTAGAAAGTCTGAAAATGATTATAAACAAAAGATTGAGGACTTAGAGAAAACCATTTCAGTTCTAAAACATGAGCACACAGATTTTAGGACATAGATCAAGGATCTCATAACCAAGCTGACTGAGTGCCAGGCTGAGCTTGTGATCAGCAAAGCCAGGGTAGACAAATGTGTTTTTGAAGAAGAGACCTTCAAGAACATGATATCCTCATCCCTGCACAACAAAGTGTGCTATCAAAACAAGCAGGGACTAGGATCAAATGAGATAACTCCTCCACACACAATCTTGTATGTAAGATCACCTAGGTGTGGAACTTGTGAAGATGAAATTCCTCTCATAGATCCTTTGAGTGAAGAGGATGAAGAAGTGATGGTGAAGAATTCCTCTGAGAAGAGTGAAGAGGAGGATTCTAAGAAGGGCCACTATCCTTCTGAGGAGAAGAAGAAGACTATGATGACCAAGCCAATGAGAAAAAACTTGATCAGGAAGAGCAAGAGGAAAGCAAGGAAGGCTCAAGAGGATAGCATAGAACCCCAACATCATCTCATATGCTACCCTGACAACTCACCTATAGGTCCTTTCATCACCTTCCTAGAGACACCTAAAGAGAACTACACCCAAGGAAGCCCTTTCCAAAAGACAAGTTCTTCTCAAGCATTTGTGTCTTCTGATGAAAGTTGTGGTGGCTTCCTGTTCACCCTTGAAGACATGGACTGTATCCATCCAAATGATCTGGAGTACATGGAAATAGTCCAGCAGATGGCTCTTCTCACTCATAGAGCCAAGAAGTTCTATAAGCAGACTGGAAGGAAGTTTCCAAGCAATGCAACCAGTGGAAAGTTTGGTCTGGACAAAGGCAAAGTCAAGTGTTACAACTGTAACTTGATGGGCCACTTTGCCAGGGAGTGTAAGGCACGTAGAACAAATGGTGGCCAAACATTGTCTAGACCCAACTACACTGACAAAGCCCCTATAATGAGAAGCCAAAGTAGCAAGTTACTATTGTTGTTGAAGAAGGAGGCTTTGACTGGAGCTTTCAGGTGGAAGATGCCTCTCCAAACCAAGCACTGATGGCAGAACATGATAAAGCTAAGGTATTGGAACATCTCTGTACCCCTGAATACATTGCTAAAGTTAATAGATACAAGTCCTATAACTTGGAAATGAGATCTGATCTCGAGTCCTTAAACATTTTAAAAGCTGATTTTAGAAAGTCTGAAAATGATTATAAACTAAAAATTGAGGACTTAGAGAAAACCATTTCAGTTCTAAAACATGAGCACACAGATTTTAGGACACTGATCAAGGATCTCATAACCAAGCTGACTGAGTGCCAGGCTGAGCTTGTGATCAGCAAAGCCAGGCAGACAAGTGTGTTCTTGAAGAAGAGACCTTCAAGAACATGATATCCTCATCCCTGCACAACAAAGTGTGCTATCAGAACAAGCAGGGACTAGGATCAAATGAGATAACTCCTCCACACACAATCTTGTATGTAAGATCACCTAGGTGTGGAACTTGTGAAGATGAGATCCTCTCATAGATCCTTTGAGTGAAGAGGATGAAGAAGTGATGGTGAAGAATTCCTCTGAGAAGAGTGAAGAGGAGGATTCTAAGAAGGCCCACTATCCTTCTGAGGAGAAGAAGAAGAAGACTGTGATGACCAAGTCAATGAGATAGAACTTGATCAGGAAGAGCAAGAGGAAAGCAAGGAAGGCTCAAGAGATCAAGGCTACTTTTGATTCCAAGCAGAAACAAGTGTTTATCTCTGCAGGATTTGAAGTAGTAAAGACTAAAGACATCAACCTAAACTCTTCTGCTATGAGTTCTAGTTCTTGTTCAAATCATCTCAGTACCAAGAAGAAGACTGATCTGCTGTGTGCCACTATTGCACAGCCTGGACCATCAAACTCCAAGAACAGTTCCCAGCCTAAAAGGACTATCTCAGCATCTGTAAAGATGAAGGTGGAGAGGGGATGTGACCAAAGTCAGTCTTGTTCCCAGCAAAAAGCTCTTGGGAAGAAGAAAATTAAGTGTGTCATGAATGAAAGTACTGCTCATCTTGCTAAGGATTGTCCATACAATCCTAAAGGTACTCTTCACATGACCAGGACAAAGACTTCCAAGAGTTCCAAAGAAAGAGTAGTGACCTATTGCCTGTCATGACCAAGACAATCCTAAAGGGCCAGTTGCCATGTAAACTTTAAAAACATGAATAAACTGACTAAGAATGATTTGGTAACTGGAATGCCAAAGAAAGAGTTTACAAGTGATGACCACTATGTTGCATGCCTGAAAGGGAAGCAACATAAGGTATCTCACAAGCCTAAGGAAAGGAACTCCATCACTACACCCCTACACTTGTTACATATAGATCTCTTTGGCCCCACCGGTGTAATGAGTTTCGAAAGGACCTCTTACTGTTTAGTGATCACAGATGACTTTACAAGATTCACTTGGGTCTTCTTCCTTAGAACTAAGGATGAGACTCTTGAGATTCTAAAAAGTTTCATCTTGAAGATTGAGAATCAATCTGATCACAAGGTCAAAATCATAAGATGTGATCAGGGAACTGAATTCAAGAACCAAATCCTTGATGCATTCTGTGATGAAAAGGGTATTTCAAGACAATACAGTGCTCCAAGGACTCCTCAACTGAATGGTATTGCTGAGAGGAGAAACAGGACACTGATTGAAGCCGCAAGAACCATGTTGTCTGACTCTAAGCTACCCATCACCTTCTGGGCAGAGGCAGTCAACACTGCTTGCTATGTGCAGAACAGAGTTTTAGTAGTTAAGACTCATGGCAAGACTCCTTATGAACTTTGGCACAAGAGGAAACCTTTCATTGGTTTTCTCAGGTCATTTGGTTGTCCTTGCACCATCTTGAATACCAAGGATCAAATTGCCAAATTTGCTGAGAAATCAGATGATGGACACTTCATTGGATACTCATCCCAAGCTAAGGCTTACAGAGTATACAATATCAGAACTAGAATTATTGAGGAGTCAGCCAATGTGACTTTCAATGTGGTTTTGGTCCTGATTCGCTCTTTGATCTTGGTTTAGTTACCAGCTGTTTTAACAAATCTTGTGAGACTGTTTCAGGATCTGTAGAAAATCTAAACACAGGTGATCCTGATCCAAGATTTGAGCTGAGAGGATCTTCAAGTAACACATCTTCAGCTCCAGTTGGAACTACTTCTGCAAATGAGGTTTCTATCAGCACTACAATAACAAACTCAGCCGATACATCCGGTATGCCTTCAAATTCTAGCTCAGAGGCTCCACAACCAGATAAACTTGTTTCAATTGCAGAAGACAATGATGGTAGTGGTGACAGTGATCAAGACTTTCTTGATGCTGATAACCACTCCATAGATGACAACATCAATGATGCCACACACTCCTTGGATCAAGTCTCTCTTGATAAGTGTGCTGATGTGGTGGGTGAAACATCTATGCCAGATCTAAATTTTTCTAATTTAGATCTTTCCCAGAAACTTGTTATGATCCCTCAGCTAAGGATCCACACGTCCCACCCCACCACAAACATCATTGGAGATGTTGTCAGAGGGGTAAGAACAAAAGGACAAACCCATGAAGCAAATGTTTGTCTTCACTCTTGTTTCTTATCCCAGATAGAGCCAAAGAAAGTTGATGAGGCTCTAAAGGATGGTAGTTGGGTTGAAGCTATACAACAGGAGCTGCTTCAATTCAAAAGGCAGAAAGTTTGGAACCTTTGTCCTCTTCCTTATAGGAAGACTACCATTAGAACCAAATGGGTGTTTAGGAACAAGAAGGATGATAGAGGCATTATCATCAAGAATAAAGTTAGACTAGTTATTCAAGGGTACACACAAGAAGAAAGGATTGACTACACTAATGTCTTTGCTCCTGTAGCAAGACTAGAAGCTGTTAGGATATTTCTGGCATTTGCTGCATCCAAGAACTTCAAGGTCGTGCAAATTGATGTGAAGTGTGCTTTTCTTTATGGAGTGATTGATGAGGAGGTGTATGTCAAATAGCCACCTGGTTTTGTAGATCCTGATCATCCTGATTTTGTCTGTAAGCTTGACAAAGCTCTTTATGGGTTGCATCAGGCACCCAGGAAGTGGTATGAGACACTATCTGAGTATCTTTGCAAACATGGATACAGGAGAGGTACTATAGATGGAACTCTCTTCATCAAAGGACATGGAAATGACATATTGCTAGTCCAAGTATATGTGGATGACATCATCTTTGGTTCAACAAATCCAAAGCTCTGCAAAGACTTTGAGAAGCTGATGAAAGACAGATTTGAAATGAGTGCCATGGGGGAACTCAATTTCTTTCTGAGAATTCAAGTGAAGCAAGTTGAAGATGGCATCTTCATTAGCTAGTCAAAGTATGTTCTAGACATACTCAAGAGGTTCAACATGACTGACTGTAAGATTGCTAAGACACCCATAGCCAAAAACCACTCCCTTGGACCTGATCTTGAGGGGGAGTGTGTAGATAAGCACTTATACAGGGCTATGATTGGGTCTCTTATGTATCTTACTGCTAGCAGTCCTGATATCATGTTTGCCACCTGCATTTGCGCAAGATATCAAGCAAACCTTAAGATGTCTCATCTATCATTGTCAAAAGGATTCTAAGATACCTTAAAGGTGCTTCAACACTTAGTCTGTGGTATCCCAAGAATCCTGACTTCAATCTGTATGCTTATACAAATAGTGATTATGGTGGTTGCAATATGACTGCAAATTCTAAATCTGGGGGATGTTAGTTTCTTGGTGGAAGGGTTGTCTCGTGGCAATGCAAGAAACAATCCTATGTCTCTGCATCAACTACTGAAGCTGAATACATTGCTATTGTAAGCTGTTGTGCTCAAGTGCTTTGGATTCAGAATCAGATGGTAGACTATGAATTCAACTTCAAGGAGATTCCCATTCACATAGACAACAATAGTGATATCTCAATCACATAGAATCCTGTGCAGAACTCAAGGACCAAACACATCAATATCAGGTATCATCTAATAAGAGATAATTATGAAAATGGATTAATTAAACTAGTCAAAGTTCACACAGATGAACAGTGTGCTGATTGTTCACAAAGGCCTTTGATGAACAGAGATTTAAATATCTTGTATCAACTATTGGGATGATCAACTTTAAGTAGGTTTTTCTTAAAACTAATTCTTATTATATCATAAAACGTGTGTGTCCTAAGTTGTCTAGTTCATCACTTTCATAAGCTCTTGTTTTCTTTGGATGAAAATCTTTTTGAAGACTTTTCTTAGATTTATGAAATTTTTGATCCTTCGAAAGTTTTGTTTTTAACTTCGGAAGAAAATCATGCCTTCAAAACAAATAATTGTCTAAGAAATTTTACCTTCGGAAGAGATTTCTGATGCTTCTTCCGAATCTTAAATGGATGTCTAAGACACTTATATGTTTTCAAGCACCTTCTTCCTCTGAAGCAAAATTAACTCTCGGAAGCTTTGTTCTTTTGTGCACAGAGCATTCAAGGCTTAATTTCTCTTCTGAAGCAAAATTTTCAAAACTCTCAGAAAATTCTTCCGAATTCATTTTACCTTCGGAAGCTTTTTCATTAAAACTTTCGAATATAATTTACCTTCGGAAGCTTTTTGACTTCCAAGAAAACTACTTTTTGAGCAAAAGTAAACTACTTTTTCAGAGGTGGGACCGACATCCGGATTTTAAAGTTTATCCTCTTTCACTAAACTTTATCTGAAATCCTTTTTCGCATATAAACACAACAGTTTCCCCCTCTTTCTATCATCTGCTTCTTCCTCCAAACCTAAAACCCCAAATTTCTCTCTGAAATTTCTTTCTTCTTTCTTTCTTCATCCTTAAGCTACCTCACAATGGCCAACCCCACTCACAGAAATGACCTGAACTTTACCATGCAGCTCCACAAGCAACACAACCAGGTTGCTCTGTTAAGCTCTGAGAAAGATACTCATTTCTCAGAGGTTTGCCGTTTCTTAGCTTTGTCCAACTATTTCACCTCCCTATCCATTGATCCTCCACTTTATGAGGATCATCTGCTTGAATTTTGGAAGACCTGCCAAGAGGTCGTAATGGATGGGGAGAAGGCACTATCTGCCATAGTGCAGGGGAGAACAGTCTTCATCACTCCAGCCATCATCAACATGCATCTTCAGCTAGATGATGAAGAAGGTGAGGTGTTCTTTCCTAAAAAAGTTGTCAATCATTCTTTTGAGCAGATGGGATATGAGGGAGATTTCTCTGTAAAGACCTTTAGGAAAGGGAAGGTCTCATCCCAGTGGAGATTCCTGCTCCATGTGACCAATCCACAGCTTATCAAACAAGCATGGTGGATGGGACCAAATTCCTAAGGATCTCTCCTTCATTATCCATGGAATGGTTCAGGGGATCAAGCTCAGGTATTCTCAATTTGTTTATACTAATTTACTTGCAAACTTAGATTCCTTAGAATATTACATGTTTCCTAGATATGTTCAATACATTCTTAACTGTGAACTGGGCTCACAGTTAAGGGGTACAGGTAACATTCTTAAACTGGGACAGATGAAGCCCGGCATCTTTAAAATATTGAGAAAGCCCACTGTTGGCTTTTCAGGGGTAGAAACAGCCCTGGTCCCAAAAATGTTAGAGCTCATTGCTCAAGGTGACAACCTAGCAACACCATCTAGTGTTGAACCACACCTGCTACTTCCCAACCACCTAAACAGCCACAAATCACCATCACCTACCAAAGAAAACCCAAACGAACCCCTACTCAGACTATTCAGTCTATGGAGGCCCCCATACACTCACCCATACAGGAGGAAGTGGAAACTAGAGCTCCCACTTCTCCTGAGGAGCAGACCACTCACATCTCTTCAAGGATCAGTGCTGAGGTTCCTCATGCTCAGCCTGATGAGCTCATAAGCCAAACTGCCTTAAGCCATCACTCTGAGTCTCAACACTCAAGTGATCAACCTTCAGGGGACAGTTACCAACTCTAGCCTTTAGATCTCAACCAACTAATCCCCAACCTTGATTTCTACACTGATAAAGATCTAGGTTTCAGTGAGTACCATGATTCTCTCTTCTTTTCCCCTACTCAAAGAGAGATAAGTGCTTCTGAGGCTCCTACTTCTAGCCCCTATCAGTCACCTATTGTTGAGGTGGACACTTCTAAACCTGTTCAGGATGTCCATATGGAAGAGGCTCTCACTTTTGAAAATGATTACATCATTAAGTCCTCAACCATGGCAACTCAGCCCACTGTCATCTCAACTGAGACTGCCAGTGAGCAGAGAAAATACAGCAGCCAAGAACCTGAAGCTGGTGGTGAGAGAGAGGACTTTGGTCCAATCATTTCATCCCCCAATGATTCTTCTGATGAAGATGAGGGGAATTTAAGACTAAAGGTGCACAAATTGTCCAAAACATGCACCTATTTAGTCTCCAAGGTTAGTCACCTTGAATCTCAAGTGACTACCTTGCACAACAGGGTCAATGATCAGCAACTTCAGATTTCATATCTTAAGGAAAAACTAGATGGGAGACCTTTAAGAAGAGCTCAACCAGGAACACAAGAACCTGTGGATGTGATTGACCTAACTCCTGGCTCACCTATGCAAGTGGTGATGCTACCAAAAGGGGGAGAAAGTCATTACAGCTACATAACCTAGAAGTTCTTCAGAGAGAATGGACACTGGGGACTCACCATCTTCACTTGCAACTATGCATTCTCAACAACCTTCTCAAGTCCACATTGATATGGATTACACAGACTCCTTCATACAGAGCCTATTTGAGGATGGGATACCAAGGGCTATGTCATCTCCACCATCTTCCAATCATATCATTGGGTGGAGGTATGACAGCAACACGAGATCCCTAATCATCATAAAAGTTCAGGGATAGCAAGAGATCTTCAATTTTCAGAACCTGAACTATTATGACAGTCTGGATTTAGTCAACATGCACTTGTCAATCCAAGCCAATCAAGACAAGCTAACAAGTTGGCACAAAGAATCCAAGACAGGATCACTGTAGAGTTCAGCCTAAGAAGAAGACTGTGGGAATCAGGCAATATCATCAGTCAACTGGATGTTGAGGCAGACCCTAAGATTAGCTTCATAAGGGAAACCTTGACTGAAGGCCCAGTGACAGAACCTGATAGCCCAGTCTTATCACTAACAACTGCTGTAGAGATCAATGCCCTTTTTGAGACACCTACTGGTGAAGGTGCTTCTCACCTCTCTCTGGCCAGAGCTCAGAAGCTGCATCAAGCAATGAAGGCCAAAGCTCTCTCCACCCTGAGTCACAAAGGTCTGTGAGTGACAAAGGGAAAAGAAGATGACATCTGAGGAGATTGAGGAGGAGGAGAGAGAGAGAGAGGAAAAGGAAGCTGAGGGGAGAAAGTTCCTCTTCTGAGTCTGCAAGACTCATGGAGTCTGCTATCAGGGCTGCCCCAGACCAGATACTCAGAATGATGAGTTAAGGGCAGTCAGGATAAACTATCTGCAGACAAGGAACTATGACATAGACAATGTCATCTCTCTCCCCTTAGAAGAGTTAAATGAACTGGTTGACCTGGGAAGGTCAAAGGAGAAGAAGGAGGCTGAAGATGCAGAGCTGTTAGTACAAATCAAAGAAGGGAGAAGAAAGAAAAGATTGTACAAGCATGTGCCTACCCTCTCCCCAGTTCAAGAAAGTCCTGGACAAGAGGATGTGGTTTAACAAGAACCTCAGGTAGATAAAGAAGAAGAAAGGATCAAGATGATCAACTACCTGAGTGCCACAGGCCTCTAACAAGTAGAAGCACTTCTTCCCTTATCTTATGACTATGTTGAGTTTGAGTATCTCAAACAACTTGAGCTTGAGATAGTCAAAAAAAAAGACAACCAAAAGAAAGTTGAGGGAAGAAGCTGCTAAGTCAAGAGCCATCATCCATAAAGCATGAAGAAATCTACTGCTAAATCTTAGCAAGCTTCATCTACTGATCCACAGCAAGAGCCATTAAGAGTGGAGAGCTGGTTGACTTACATTCCCCTCCAAGTCAAGCCCCATCTGAAGTGGAGGTTAAGGTTGAACAACCAAAGACATCACAACCTGGACCTCCTGCTGAATCTCAGCAAGCTTCATCTTTTGATCCACAGCAGGGTCAGACTCACCCTCAATCTGAACCTGTGAGAGTTGAAGACCCAACTGAGAAAGACAATGAAGATCAATTAGGTACTACAGGCTAGTCTTCTCAGTTAAAAGTTGTAAAGAGAAAGAAAAGGATAGCTTCCAAACCAAATCCAAAGAAGAAGAAGAAGACTGCATCCTTTTCTAAACCTCAGGATGAGTCAAAACATCCTGAGGAAGTGCAGCCAGAGGATGCTCCATCAACTCCCATTCAAATAGCTCCTCTTGCATCAGAAAGACCCATCTTGTCCTGGACATACACTACAAATACAGAAAGGTGGCATGTCATCAGAGATCATGGCATTGAGAATGTCTACACTTGGCAAGACATGTTTCAGTTGCCTCTGCATGATCTCTTTGACATGAGA
This sequence comes from Flaveria trinervia, assembly GCA_025506515.1. Lineage (NCBI taxonomy): Eukaryota > Viridiplantae > Streptophyta > Magnoliopsida > Asterales > Asteraceae > Flaveria > Flaveria trinervia. The sequence continues at coordinate 25,503,664 of CM046449.1, read as the reverse complement.
AGACATTTTGACAGTCTGAAGGATCCTGATCATCTCATAAAAAAAGGATTGGTATCATCCTGATGAGGACTGTTGATATCTGAAGTCTTCAAAAGTTTTGGTAGCATTAGCCTAGGGGGAGTTTATAGAGAATATGCATAGAGGCTGAAGCAACCAAAGACTTTCTGCATGCATGCTGCACAAGTATTGAAGAAGAATGCTTCGGAAGTTTCACACATGTAACAGAAATATTCTAAGTGTGAAATCTTCCGAAGCCAAGACCAATATCTTCCGAAGCCAAAGATGAAGTCTCCGAAGCTTCAGAGACAAAGTCTTCCGAAGCTTCAGAGACAAAGTCTTCCGAAGCCTCAACTCTTGAAGACAGATTTCTTCCGAAGACTTTTAGTAACATGCTTTATCTTATGTACTATTCCATAAAGCTGGACACCTTTCCGCTGCATCTCTGTAAAGTCACCAACTTGCATGAGTTGGTGAAAAGGTCCATGCTTTTGGTAACTGTACATTAAGGTTTTGGGTCTGTAAACTTTCTACTTCATGTACTTTATCCTTTTTGTAATGGATAAGGATGTGAGCTATGACATGTCATAGTCATAAAGTCAAAAAGGCAATCTACCTTTTTGACTCTACAATTTATTTTGTTTTGAGTCTAGTCAATTGTATCCAGCTGGCTTTCATAGTATGGCCGGCTGTAGGATGTAGTATAAACTTAGATGAGTCTCCCAAAGAACAAAAAGAATCATAAGTTGAGGAACTGCTGACCACCAAAGACATATTAGAAGAAAGGCCTGAGTCAAACATGTTTATGACCCTTATTAACCATGGGTTCCTTTTGATATGGTTGAAAGGATGAATATGACTGAGATGAAGGATCTTCCGAAAGAATTTGAACTTGCTAGATTCATGATCCCAAATTATGACTATGAAGCATTCATTACATTTCAAGTCATTTAGAAAATCAAGAAAGAACTAGGCCACTGTGATACAGCAAAACTTAGCAAGTACAATATGATCTGTTGGCTGTAGAGTCACAACTACAAGGTACATGAGCTTAAGGGAAGAAATGTTAGTGAGCTTAGAATAATAATGGATCATGTAATGGTGGTTGAGCTTGACTCGGGAGTGAGATTCAAAACAGAAGCACCAAATCCATCATATGAGCAACAAAGCAAACTCCCTGCTGATCCTATAACTGTTGAACCTAAAGATCAGCACAAAAGGAAAGAAAAACTAATCAGAGAGCCAAGAGTTGTTATACCTGGCAAAGTGTGGCATTTGGGTACAACGGTTAGAGAAATTACAGAGCAGAAGTCTACATTGATATAGCTGTTTAATCACATCACAAGTCCCAACTCGATTGAAGACAACAGGATCATGGCTTGGAAGTATGATCAAGAGTGGGATTGTGCAATCATCAAGAGATCATCTGGAAGAACTGAATACTTCCATTCTATAGAAGCTTTACTGAGTCTTCCTAAGAGAGACATTAAAGATTTGCAAAGCCTAATCATCACAAACTATCCAATTCATCCAAGGGGAAGAGATTTCTCTGTGTCTGTGGGTAGACTGAAAACCAGATTTATAGATGATGTGATGAAGGAGGCTAAGAGAGAAGATGCTGAACACAAGAAAAGGATTCAAAATGAGAGAAGATAAAGCACCAACTCCTCCGCATTAGTTGATGATGAATTCTTAAGGAGGGTTGGTTATACTAACAGGAAAACAATAGCCATCAAAGTCATAGCAAGAAATCAATACACTATTCCCATAACTAAGTGGGGATACGTTGAGAAAACAAAAGAAATGGTGCTACTGAGGAATGCTAATGGGAAGAAAGGTGACAAGATAAGAATCTTTGACCTAGTGAAGATCAAACTGCTCCACCCAAGCTACACATCATACTTACATAACAAATTCTTCCCAAAGTTGTCTGATGAAAGAGCACAGAATGATTTATGCTTATATATTCATATGATACAAGTGGTGGATAAAATGCATGCAAAAGCATACAAGAGAAGAAGATATAATGCTAGGTTTTTTAAAGGAGTTAACATTGAAGAAGTATCAGAACTAAGAGTCTCAGAAGAAGATGAGCTTGAAATAGTCCATCATCAAAATGTAGTGGAAACTCTCATGATAGAAGAAGATATTTTGGGACTGAACTTTGAGACACTACAAAAAATATGCAGAATGGAGATAAGTACAAGTACGATGATCAAAAGGATGCAGTGTCATACTTCAACAAGAAGATGGTGTCAAGAATGAAGGAGCTTTCAGTTTTGAAAAGCTTATTACAAGTGTTTAAGCCTAAGGGGGAGTATTGTTAGATCTAGGAACAATAGGTCTAGATCATTTTGTACAGGCTTAAAACTTTAATCAATACTTGTAATGAATGATTGTAATTCATTATTTTGATGTATGCATTATGTATATAGGTTAACCCTTATATGTATTGATATATGTATGTTTGCAGGTAAAACATTATGTTGGAGCATATATAGTAATATATAGTGTGTCCGTCGCTTGTCGAATAGTCTAGGCTTAATGTAATACACCTGATATGTTGTAAACACATGAAACTGGGGCATTCGTAGGAGCATATGCGAATGAGACTCAGTCGTACGACTGAGTCATGCTAATGGACCAGCCGTGCGACTGAGAGATGCGATTGGGACATTCGTAAGACTGAACCATATGAATGGTCCAGTCGTACGATTGAACCATACGCATGGTCCAGTCGTACGATTGGACCATACGCATGGTCCAGTCGCACGATTGGACCATACGCATGGTCCAGTCGTACGATTGGACCATACGCATGGTCCAATCGCACGAATGGGCCCAGTCGCATCTGACATGGGCCGAGGCCTATATATACAAGTTTTAATGTGTAGAGAGGAAGGGGGTTGAGATAGGAGTCTGCCCGGAGCCTAAGGCTGTCGGATGAGAGGGGAGATCATGCTCGATCTTCCCCTTGCCAAGAGTCTTGATTCTTATGTTGTAACGAGCTTGTAATCGTTAGGTTTTATCAATGAAACCATTCAATTATAGTTCGTATTATTATTTGACTTTTGGTGCTATTGTTTATCCTTCCGTCAAGAACATGCTCGGATGTTTACCGATCCAGCGACTTCACAATTGGTATCAGAGCCGGTTACTGCTGGAATGATCTAACAATCATTCCAGCAACCGAGCTCTTGATTTCTGGATTGAATTTCAGATCTTGACGTTAAACCCACTTCGTGTTCTTCGTGTTTTGCTCAGATCTTGTTACGTGTGTTGCTTCTATGTTAAAATCGAATTCGAAACCACGTTCCTGTCACCCTTTCGAATCTGATGATGTCTACTTTGTTTTGGTTCATGTTGAATTCGTCAGATTAGGGTTTTGGGTAGCCCTCACGGCTGCATATCTGAAAATCTGCGTGCAGACCCGTTCATGCGACTGGGCCATGCGACTGGACCATTCGTACGACTGGGCCATGCGAATGGACCATTTGTACGACTGGACCATGCGAATGAGCCATTCGTACGACTGGACCAGTCGTATGTTCAGTCGTGCGACTGGACTAGTCGTATGTTCAATCGCACGAATGAGCCATCCGCATTGACTCATTCGCATTTGTTCCAGACCAAAAAAAAAGAGTCTGGAACAGCTTCTTGCACGGATTTGAAGATGAGCAAAGCATATTCACCCAGAGGTTCGTTTGTCAAATAAGTTCGATGTGTACCCCATTATTCGTCGGATTTCCAGAATAGGTGAATGTAATTGGAACACGAAAGAGAGAAGAGAAGATGTCAGCAGTTGTTGCTGATGTTGTGGGGTAGTCATACTTATGGGCCAATCAAGTTATATTTATCCGCACAGAATGGATTCTGCTTCTTAGGGGGATCCTTGTATATAGAAAGTGAAGACGCAATCAGAAAGTGATGATGTGAACCGGTTTCCGATGATGAATCTTCGTGCGTGCTGATTTGGTTGATGTTGTCAGCTGTGGATTGGAACCTTCAACCTTTTGCCCATACACCGTGTCAAGACGCAAGGAGAGCACAATGTCTATATATTGGGATATGCTGAATGTGAGGGGGAATTTCTGCAGGTGGTGATGTAATCAGGTTAGCCTGTGTGAAGATTGAAGTAATGGAAAACTGTTCGTATCATTATCTGGAAAAATCAGTCATATGGGGAATCTTGTTGCTGTGATGGTGTTCTGCAAAGTAAACGAAAGCTATTGTGCCTAAATTCATTTTCAGGGATGTGGTAGTACCTGACGGATTGGTAATGTTGGCTAATATGGTTTTCGTTTGATTCTATTGGCAACCAGAGCAAAGATTAACTGAAGATTGTAGGAGGTGTTATCTACTATTCGCAAGCAACGTCCAAGGGGGGATTTGTTGGAGCATATATAGTCATATATAGTGTGTCCGTCGCTTGTCGAATAGTCTAGGCTTAATGTAATACACCTGATATGTTGTAAACACATGAAACGGGGTCATTCGTAGGAGCATATGCGAATGAGACTCAGTCGTACGACTGAGTCATGCTAATGGACCACCGTGCGACTGAGAGATGCGATTGGGACATTCGTAAGACTGAACCATATGAATGGTCCAGTCGTACGATTGGACCATACGCATGGTCCAGTCGTACGATTGGACCATACGCATGGTCCAGTCGTACGATTGGACCATACGCATGGTCCAGTCGTACGATTGGACCATACGCATGGTCCAGTCGTACGATTGGACCATACGCATGGTCCAGTCGTACGATTGGACCATACGCATGGTCCAGTCGCACGAATGGGCCCAGTCGCATCTGACATGGGTCGAGGCCTATATATACCAGTTTTAATGTGTAGAGAGGAAGGGGGTTGAGATAGGAGTCTGCCCGGAGCCTAAGGCTGCCGGATGAGAGGGGAGATCATGCTCGATCTTCCCCTTGCCAAGAGTCTTGATTCTTATGTTGTAACGAGCTTGTAATCGTTAGGTTTTATCAATGAAACCATTCAATTATAGTTCGTATTATTATTTGACTTTTGGTGCTATTGTTATCCTTCCGTCAAGAACATGCTCGGATGTTTACCGATTCAGCGACTTCACACATTATACTTGGTCAATTTGTGAAATTGACTAAGTGTAAAAAATATCCACGGATGAACGATTTTGGTTATTCCGTAGATATGTTTCTTACAAAAACAATCATCCGAATATCTTCTATGGATGAACAACAAGCTTCGGAAGAACAAGATAGCTTCGGAAGAACAAGATAGCTTCGGAAGAACAAAGTATCTTTAGAAGAACAAGATAGCTTCGGAAGAACAAATTATCTTCGGAAGAACAAACATCTACGGAAGACTATGTACATGCGGAGTCCAAACACTTGTATTTAATAATACAAGTGTTACAAGTCAACACATCAACAAGACACTTGTGCAAATCTCAAGAGATCTGGTGTTTCCTTAACTGAAACATATGCCTATAAATATGAATCTTAAGTTTCACATCAAAAGGGAACACACACGATAGGCGACGACTAACATTAGACGATCAACACAAAACATCACATCAATTCACACAAACATAAACCCTAGCAGCTGTCCCATTAACATCAACACAACCAAAGCATTTATTGTTTATCATTTTTTGATTATTCATTTGTAATCATTGAACAATTTTAATACATTTTAATCAAATTCTATTTGATTATTAATTGTGATCGTATATTATGTTCGTTATTATCATTATTCATTAATCAAACAATTGAACAATGTTAATGTTGATTTCAAAAACATTAATTTGATTTTCTTTAACATTGATAATTCTTGATTGCGCTCCTTAGATTCACATAAACTTTGTGACATGGTTATCTACATCTACATTCCAAACCGTTCGTTTATTATTTGGATTATACAAACACGTAGCATCACACAGGATCCAATGGTAATGAAGACAATTACGCAATGCATCATATGGAAAAAAGACATGAATATATTGCAACTACATATAGAAGCGAAAATGATTATGACCCTTCACATAGAGATTTCGATGGAGGATGATGAAGGGTATCCTACAATTTCAATGGCAATGAATGTTCTTTGGCATCACTAATTCAACTGAGATTGCTGGGATTAGTAATTATAAAGTTCCAATATATTTAAATTCTGCAAACTGGACATATTAAAATATTTTTGCTACCTACCAGTTTGAACTCAAACTAAATGATTTGAAGAAAACTATAATAGCCACGTCACCTTATTTGAATAAAAAGAAAGGGAGGGTAAAAAATACATCACATGCCACATAATAGCCACATCACCTTATTTGAAAACTCATTAAAAAATGATCTGATTGAACAAATTGACATTTAAACATGAGTTCTTTTAATAAAAAAAATAAAATTGATTGCTAGTTTGAATAGTTGTCTCAGTCTCCATGGTCAAATTCCAGAACAAAAACTGTAAGGTGAGGATGATGTTTGACTTTTCAAGAAGTTAACAGCCTAAGGATCAGGATCTAGTTCATTTGTAATGGGAGGAGGGCAAACCACATTTTTTACAACTGCAAAATAGAGATCAAAATCTGCTTTTAGTTTAGAACATGAAGCCTCTATCCACTTTTCGGCTACACTGGTTGGAAGAGAATCAAGGCTGTCCCTTTCACGTTGTTCAATTGCAGGGCGTATCTCATCATACACAGAATCAAGTTTTGTGGTTGCTAAGTTTCTTTCCTCCTACGTCATGGAAAATGATTAACAAAACAAGTTAATATCATCTCGAGTGCAATTAAATGCTTAAAATCAGAAGTGGTATTACGACCGGTACCTATGAATGGGTTGTGATTTTTTTAAGAGAAGGTTATATGGGTTTTCTAAAGAACACAGCTCAAATGGAGTCAAAACAAGTTGAGAATCATCCGAAGTTTACTTCGTATGTGGACCTTCTCAATTTTTTAATTGAAGATTTAGATTAGTATCGTTCTATTATTATTTTAACTATTTTGTAACTTTTTTTTGTATAAAAAATGCACAGAAAATGTTTGCATGTCTACCCAGCCTGTTTTGACCCAATAAAATGACCCATTTCAAGTTTTGACTGGACCACATTTTACTCCTTATCCAACGCGCCCATGAGTTAATGTCAAGTTATCCTTTTCAAGAGAGTTATGCCCATGAGTTGAGGCCCAGAGTCCGTCTTTAATGTCATTCTCCTAAATTCTTAAGGATTATTAATCTAAGAACAGACTATTTGAATGAAGCAATTTCAGAGATTGAAAATATTAAATATGCTTTGAACTATTCAACCTGTTTCCTTTTGTAGATTTTCGTTAGTTGTACCAATTTTAGCTCTATTAACAAAACATAACCCAAAAAATAGACCCATATTCACGTACATGGGTTGAAACTGCCATCTCTACCTATGGAAACTAGTTACTAAAAGAAAAAAGAAGGTAGATCGTCACCATGCGTACCTCACATTTTATAAGTTCATCTTGTACTTTCTTTGAGGCAAAGAGTTGAGCAACACGTTTTCCATTGACCTGCTTCCTACCAGAACTTTTTTGCTTCCTGTTTGGAATGCGTTTAGGTCCCCGTTTTGCAGAACCCGTGCCAAGCCCATTGTTAAAATCATCATTAGTCCCCGGTCCAGAAACTATTATAGCATTCAGACCACCAGCTTTCACTTCACTCTTTACATTACCAACTGCTCTAGCACCAACTGACCCTGAAAAACTTTTGTACTTAAATCCAGAAGAATTGTTGTTTAACCCAGAGGTCTCGGTTTTGACAGTAATCAAGGTTCCTGAATGGTAGAGTCAGCACCCTTGACCTTATCTAATGGTTCATCCTCAGCAGAATCATAAAGGGGGAATTCATCAACCGTATATCTGAAGGAAAAAACATCAACATTAGAGGAGGCAAAACGCGCTTAATAAGGGCTAAATGGGTTCAGGTAAAAAAGGGCAACTTTAATGGATGGTTCAGAATGAGTCGGGTCAGGTGGGCCAAACCACCAACTCTTTTTTGTCCATTTTATTCAATTTTGTAGAATGACGTATCAAATACGACTAAAAACTAAATTACTAAAATAATACTGGTAATTTCTTTTGATATCTAAGACAAACATTTTTGGTACACTTGAGCCAGCTTTTGACCCATTTAATCTATTTGACCTGTTTCATTTGTGGCTACTTTTTAACATTTCACCAAAATTGACCCCTTATCAAACAACTACAACACAAATTAACCTGTTTTCATATAAATATGTTGACATTTCCACATCTATTGTTCAATGTACAATATCTTTGAAGATAAGCACTGTTTTGTCATGAACAAAAATAATAAAGAGTACTGTACGACCCAGATATATAGAACTTCAGTTTTCTGCAAGTTCAAAATCCACATAGTAAATAAACCGTTAAAGTGATTTAATTATTTGAGGTGCATCGGCTTTTTAGTACTTCCATATTAGCTGATATTTGGTCAGACTAAATAATCATTATAGAATGTTACGAAAAAGTTTGTAAATTTTTTATAATAATAAGATGACAGGTAAGTACCCTGAACCAAGTAGATGCTTAATTTAAAACTCTACTACTCCCCTACACATGTGCATAACTTGTGACAAATAGCAAGAAGATTAAGTAAATAGAATTCTTTCTTGTTAGCATCAAGGAATAAGAGATTTCCAAAGAATATTTTTTTGAATATAAAAGACCAGAGTGTTTAATATTTTTCTACGTTGAAAACAAGATGATCCTGCTGGTAAATGCTAGCTAGATAGCTAACCCAAAATTTATCAGACTGATCTCAAATTTATTAAAAAATATATCTTTGAACCAACATGCTATGTACAAAAAAAATGCTTATGTTTGGCATATAATGTGCAAAATCATGATAACCCCGCTACAAACATACACACCTGTAAGTATAGAAATAATATACATATATGAACATATGCACATATGTGCATACATGTATACACACACATATATATGCATGCATAATATACTACCTGTCATCACCATCTTCCCACACATGGTTATGCTCCTGTTAACAAAAAAAATTAGCTGCTTAAACAAGGAATGATGCATATTTCATAGAAAAGCATGACAACAATAGATATAAGGGAAAAATATGTGAAAAGGTTTAACAAGCAAAGATACAAATGGAGGCAATATAGAAAAGTGTTAGAACATGTGACGCCCTGGCACAATTATAACTTCAATTAGTCAAATAGATTAAATCCACGAAATTTCAACCAATTGACCAAACTTGGTGAGCAAATATAGGTGGGATTCGGGGAAAAATTGACACAAATAACCAACTAAATAGAAGATGATTGGTTGAATACTTTAAACCCTGAAATATTTCAGTTACCTGCCCACTATCTGGCATCAAAATCCCTAGAGTATGGTCAACAAGGATGGTTGTTTTATTAGCATCTTATAGCTAGAAACTTTTAGATCCATCTAGGTAGCCATTTAATTATTATTCGAATAAAGACATCAACCAAATGAAAACGAATACAAAATGAAAAACAAGAAAACACCCAAATGAGAGAAGCTGAATTCATGTGATAAGCCTGATAAATACAACAATTATGTATCTTAAATTATTAATTCTTACACACCTTTCATTACAAACCTAAAAGTTGTATCACTGTAATATGGTCAGGTGGGTGGGTCCAAACTGGTGTCGAATTTTTAGTTACGGTCAAAACAGGCTGTGTTGGGTTGGGTTGATTGGCAAACACCTTTTTTCTCCTTCCGTAAAAAAGGAAAAAAAAAGTGCTAATTTACGATTACAAAAATATGATCTATATTCTTTAATGAAATGATTTAGGAAGTATGCAAATAAAACAGAATGTGAATGACTTTAAGCCATTTAACTCGTTCCCCTTTTAGTTAAAAAAATATTTGACCTGTTTGAGAGTGTTTTGACTCATTCATAAGTAAATGTGTCCAAGTTGTCACCTCTAGTATCATCTACTTCCCCCAAATATTTGCGGGGTTCAAGAGATCCGTAGCGAAATAACAAAAAGTAAATATACAATTATGCATTAAAACAACAAATATTTAGTAAAGAATTTTACCTGAAATCCTTGAGACTTTGCACCAAGAAAAATAGAACAGTTAGGGGCACCACAAAGACAACGTACATTAACACCACCATACCATTCAAAGTTATAGTCATATGCGAGTTCAGTTCCAACATAAATGTCTTGGGTTGCAAAAATCCCAACCCTGGTTTCCCCCAAAACTGTCCACTTCCTTGTCTCGCAATTTGGTTGGCTGCAACCAACAAGAAACATAGTTAACCCTAATCCACCAGTGAATTGAATTAAACTTTGGTATTGAAATTGTATATTGTATTGATGATTACAATGAAGGTAAAGGATCTCTTAAATAGAATACATGTAGCTTAATAATGGTAAATTGCTATCTAGTCTAACACAATCCTTGACATATATAATTATAATCATTTACATATATAAGATCCTAAATTTATATTCTAATATTCCCCCTCAAGCTAAGGTCGGGGAGCAACCTGTAGCTTGGATCTGATAAGTTGGAATCGTTTTGAGGATAGAGGCTTTGTGAATATATCTGCAATTTGATCATCTCTACTAATGAACTGAACAGAGAGCTTTTTTTGAGCAACTTTTTCTCTGACAAAATGAAAGTCTATCTCCACGTGTTTTGTCCGAGCATGGAATACTGGGTTGGCTGAGAGATAAGTAGCTCCTAGATTGTCACACCATAAGACAGGAGTAGATGTCATAGAAATGTGAAGTTCTTTAAGAAGAGCTTCAAGCCATGTTAGTTCAGCAACAGTATCAGCTAAGGCTTTATATTCTGCCTCTGTTGATGACCGCGAGATAGTGCGTTGTTTACGAGCTCGCCATGAGATGAGATTGGATCTAAGGTAGATGGCATAACCCCCGGTGGATCGACGGTCATCAAGAGAGCCAGCCCAATCTGCATCGGAAAAGGCTGTGATAGACGGCACTTGGGCATCTGTGTATGCATGGATGACAGGGGCTGAATTTTGTTTTATCAGCAAGCCGTATTGAGAAGTTCCATGTAGGTACCGAAGAATTCTTTTCACTGCAGACCAGTGATTTTCTATTGGAGAATGCATAAATTGACAAACTTTGTTAACCGCAAAGGTGAGTGAGATATTGTAGAGCTCCAACAGTTTGTCTGAATTTGACAGGATCATCAAAGTGAGGACTGTCATCAAGGGCCAAGTTGCTGCTCGGATTCATCGGAGAGTCCACAGGTTTGGATTGAGAAAGGCCTGTTTTTGCAATAAGATCATTAATGTATTTTGTTGAGAAAGAAGCAGATCATTCCCCTTTGGTAAAACTTCGATACCCAGAAAGTAGGACAACCGACCCATGTCTTGGATGGCAAAGGTGTTGCTTAGCCGCTGAATAGTACGATCAATGAGGCCGGGATTGTTGCCGGTTAGAATTATATCATCTACATAAACAAGCATATACATCATGGAACCATTGTTTGAGTAGATAAACAAAGACGGATCGGTTTTAGAACCGTGAAACCCAAGTTGTAGTAGTACCCCCGAGAGGCGATTGAACCAAGCCCTGGGAGCTTGTTTAAGACCATATAAGGATTTTTGAAGTAAACACCAATGATTTGGTTTTTGTGGATCAATGAAGCCCGGTGGTTGTCTTAAATAAACTGTTTCTTTCAGATCACCGTGGAGAAAGGCGTTCTGTACATCAAGTTGTCTAAGTGGCCATTGCCTTGTGACGGCTAGGGACAGAACCACGCGAATGGTGGTTGATTTGACCACTGGACTGAACGTCTCGTGATAATCAATTCCAAGTTGTTGTTTGAATCCTTTGGCTACCAAACAAGCTTTGTAGTGTTTAATGTTACCTTTCTCATCACGCTTTAACCTGTACACCCACTTACAATCAACAACATTAGCATTAGGAACGGGTGGTACTAAAGTCCATGTGTCGTTTCTCGATAAGGCTTTGAACTCCTTTGTCATGGCGGCACGCCATTGAGGACTTTTGTTGGCAACAGCAAACGAAGAAGGTTCACTGGAAGTGGATGTTGTGTTAGTGTGAAAAGCCGTGGCATTATACAGGGACCTTTTCTTTGGATTTGGACGAAGATTTTCAGGTCCTAGACGGGGTGCATTACCGGTGGAATCGGAAGGTTGTGGTTGAGTGGTTCGTCTTCGACTGTAGGTATATTGCAGAGGTGGCGAAGAAGAGGATGTTTGGTTTGGTTGGGGCGGAGAAGGAGGAGGTGGGGAGATAGGTGGTGATGGATTAATGGGCACACTTGTTTGTGAACTGTTTAGGTTGTTTGGGCTAGAGGGTTGGTTTGTGGAGTCGGAGGATGGGTTGGTAGGGTTAGTTGAATTATATGGTTGTGATGGTGGTGTAGGTGGGCCGGTTGGATGATGTACATTGGATGGATAGGATGATAAGTATGTATCAGGAGTGGAGGTGGGGGAGATAGATGATGTGGAGTGGAGAAAAGGAAAGCGGGTCTCATTAAACCGTACATGTTGGCTACATAGATACGGTTGGTGATGGGATCGAGACAATAGTACCCTGAATGAGACAAGCTATAGCCTATAAATACGCATGGTAGAGACCGAAAATCCATCTTGTGTGGGTTATAGGGACGAAGATGAGGAAAGCATTGGCACCCAAAAACACGAAGAAAAGATAAATCGGGTTTGCATTTGTATAGATGCTCAAATGGTGAGATGTTTAAAGAGGTGCGGGATGGCATTCGATTTATCAAGTATGTGGCGGTTTCAAAGGCAAAATTTCAAAAACGCTTTGGAAGACCAGATTGTGCCAAAAGAGTGAGGCCAGTCTCAACCACATGACGGTGTCGTCTTTCAACAAAGCCATTTTGTTCGCTTGTATGAGGACACGAATGGCGATGCAAAATTCCAAGAGATGTAAAGAAAGAGGATAATTTTTGGAATTCTCCCCCTCCATCTGTTTGAACAGCTTTGAGTTTTGTTTGAAATTGTCTTTCAACCATTTGATGAAAGTGTTTGAAAGTACTGAAAACGTCAGATTTGTGTTTTATGGGAAACAACCACATGTATCGAGTAAAATGATCTACACAGTACAAAATAACGATGACCATAGAAAGAAGAAACATGAGATGGGCCCCAAACATCGCAAAACACTAAGTCCAAAACACATGTACTTTTATGAGTTGAAGAAGACAAATGCTTTTTTGAAGATTTTCCCATAGGACAAGAATTACATAAAGGAAAAATAGAATTAAGTGTAATAGGAAGATCATGTTTTGAAATTATTGACTTTAACAGCTACAAGTGAGGATGTCCAAGTCTTTGATGCCAAGTTGTAGTGGACGCTCGAACTGAAGAAAAAGCAACATGTGAAACAGGATGAAATTTTGGCAGGTTGAAGGAATAGAGACCATCTTTACTTGGACCCATGAGGAGGATATTGCGGGTAGCCGTATCCTTCACACAAAAAAATGTCGAGTGAAATTCAAAGAATACATTATTGTCTTGACAAAAACGTTGTACAGAAAGAAGATTTCTTTTTATTTGTGGAACATGAAGAATTTTGTTAAGAGAAAGAGTTTTATTTTTCGAATGAAAAGTGGTAGAAGCAATATGAAAAATGGGTAAACTTTTTCCATTACCAACAATTAGGGAATCCTTACCATGATACGGTTCAGATTCATCAAAGCCATAGAGATCCGGCGACACATGACTACTTGCACCCGTGTCTGGCAGCCATGATGATGAAGATGCTTGTGAGCGTTGGTCAGCAAAATTCGCTTGAGGGGCCTGTCTTGGTGTACGAATTGTTGTTGGATCATGGTTTGGGCATAGTGAAGGAATGTGTCCAATGCCACACCTGTTGCAAGAACCATAGACTGTATTTTGATTAGATGCCCAAGCAAATCTAGAAGTATTACCTGTGGTAGCAGTGTAATCGGGCGACTGTTTTGATTGTTGTTGTATCGTCCACGCCCACGTCGGTTGTAGGAACCACGGTTGGGATTTGCACGAGTGGTATGTAAGGCCTGATTGGTTGTTGTGTAGGCTGTAAATTAAGGCCTAACTGGGACAATAACTGTTGAAGAGACTGGAGGGTCTCGGTTGGAAGTTGTAGGCTCGGTGACTCACAAATGCTTGTAGCCATGAAGGCCTGTGTTGTCAAAGCAGCAGGTTCAGTCTTTTTAACCATGTATTCGTGATCAGCAAGGAGGCTAGGTAGCTCCAGAAGAGTAACAGAAGGTTGTCTAGAGATTAAAGTGAGTTTCAGAGAGTTGTATTCCTCCCGAAGACCTGAAATGGCTAGCATCACGACATCCTTCTCTTTCATGGGCTCACCGATATTGGTTAAAGCATCCGAGTACTCTTGTACACGTGTAAGATAATCAGATGAGGTTTCTTCCGGCTTCATCTCTATTTTGAGCAATTGGGTTTTCAAAGTGTATTCTCGTGAAGATGTATGTGGCGCATAAGCACATTCCAAAACAAGCCAGAGTTCGCGAGAAGTATCACCTTGTACATGCTTGAATGAGGCTTCGGAAATCGTGGAAAGAAGCAGCATCCGGATATGGGCATCATTGGATATCCATGCTGAAAATTCAGGATTAGGGTTAGTTGTGGGGTTGCTATCAGCAGAAGATGGTGCGACAACAACTGTTTTGGATGGACAGGGAATGGATCCATCGATATAGCCGAAGAGGTCATTGGTAATTAGGAATGGTTGGATCATTGTTTTCCAGAAACCATAGTTGGTGGGGCTTAGTTTGAAGCCAAACTTGTGAGAATTGTGGTTGGTTTTGTGTTCGGTGGTGAAGGCGGTGATGGCCATTGTGAGCCGATTAGGTTAGAAGGAGTAGAAAGGCGGCAGGAAAAAAAAGAGCTGGTCGACCAGGCTCTGATACCGAATTAAACTTTGGTATTGAAATTGCATATTGTATTGATGATTACAATGAAGGTAAAGGATCTCTTAAATAGAATACATGTAGCTTAATAATGGTAAATTGCTATCTAGTCTAACACAATCCTTGACATATATAATTATAATCATTTACATATATAAGATCCTAAATTTATATTCTAATAAATTGTACCCATTTTATGGGCAAGTTGGGTAACGGCCAGTCAATTATTTTTATATGGATCAAAGAGGGTTAGGTTGGGCCAAACCACCTTCCAAAATTTAATACTTTTTATAAATACATGTGTGTCAAATATGACTACACAATATATAATATTCATCAATAATTTCATTTTTTGGATAAATGTAGGAGGTTTTATCCATGCGGCTTTGGCTAATACTGCCTTATTTAACCTGTTTCCTTTATAATGCTAAGATTTGTTGAATTTGCCCCTTCCCGCTAATATAAAAATAACCCAAATTGATTCATTTAAAAGTAAATGAGTGGAAATTGCCACCTCTATTCCATAGTTTCTCATAAAATTATGTTCTAACTAAGTTCAAGCAATGTTAACTTACCAGGAGTGATTTATGAATCTACCAAGACTTCCTTTCCTAGTGGCATCAATATAGTAATTGGCATTAAGAGATATAATATACGCATCCCTTAAACCTACATCCAAATCAAAAGTTAGTAAGTAATAGCTGATATGTTGATTGGTTCTTACTAGAGGTGGCAAAAAGGGCAATGTGAGTATCGGGTCAAAATGCTTAAATTTTGTACAATTTGACTGAGTTGATCTGACATTTTTTGTCACAAAACAAGTCACTAATTCAAAAATGATTGCATAAGTTATTATTTTGATAATTATTTAACTTTTTTAAATAAAGTAATTAAACATGTTATATGCAATGAAGTTTACACTTTCAGGAAATTTCAACCCATACAGTTTTTTTATTGTACATGTGTGACGTATTAGCGATGAAACATAAACCATAAGTAAGCAGGTAAAAATTGCCAATATATTCACACATTGTACCTTGAGCTTCATAAGTTTGAGATCTGAGCTTTGCTTCATCTGAAGAAATTACCTCTCCACAATATTCAATAATGAACTGTCCAGCCTAACCATATAAAGTTTGAAAAACAGCAATGAGTAAAACATTTATATAGGGGCAATGCACATAATTTATGATCTAGTGAAAGTTATCAAACTAAAATCATCTTATATGTGGCATATATGCAGAAACCTATTCAAAAGTTCTAGTTATCTCAACTAAAGAGAAAAGTGCCATCCTAAATAGAGGTGGTTAAATGAGTGGGACAGGCGGTTGGGTAACAGGCCATACTAGATTGGGTTTTTGTCCAATTTTGTTTATTTTATTTTTTAGTGTGTTAAATATGATTATAAAAATTCTTATTTCAGTGATAATGTAATATTTTGTATAAATGATTTACAAGGTCACATGCATTAAAATTGCACTCAGGGAAACTTCAAACCTGCTTCCTTTTTAGTTCAATTTTTGAGTTTACCCCTTGAGCCAGGGGTCTCTCAGGGAGCATCCTCTTTATCCGTGTGACCATGTGATAGAGGTAAGGTTTGCCCTCATCTCAAACACCCTCTCTCCCCGACCCTAATATCCAGTGGGACTTTTGCGGGGTATGTTGGTTTGTTTTGAGTGTAGCCCTTAGAAAAAATCATACCCGAATCAACCCATTCATACGTATATAAGTCAAATTTGTTTCCTTTAACCATGAGTATTAAGTGATTGTGTAAAGTATTTGATAACTTGGATCCTATATTGTTAACAAACTATATAGACACAACCTCTTACCTTAATAATTTCATCGGCTAAAAGACCCCACCCTCGGCCCTCGGTCTTGAATAACTTTGTCTTTGCATATTCACATTTTTGAAACCTCTGAAAATGGTGAAAAACTACACATTAAAACTAAATCACAAAATGAGTCCTTTATGGCACACAAGAACATGATTAAAATTCCAAAAATTCATATAGATCAATCTTATCAGTTACAAAAAAATAAGAAAAACTAAGACATGTACATTACTTATATAGTCACTTGAAACCCAAATAGCTATTGCTCTATAGGCCACAAAAAACACAAACATGCTAAATGCTAGAGTATTATTTGAAAATATGCATATTACATGAGGTAATATGTTGGATATCCGCATAGATCATCCTCCGGACCATTCAGATCATTAGGTCTATTCACCAATAGACTTAGGTGCATGTACTTTGACTTTCCTAGCAGATACAATGTTAAAACATAAATAAAACCCTAATTGAACAAATTACAAAATGAGAAATTATGTTCTAATGTTCTAATGGTAAATTTGACAACATAGATCAACATGAAAACGAATAACCCACCACCCAAAAAAAATACATGAATTGTATAGCACATCTTTCAATTGTTTGAAACCCTTCAAACTACAACACATTGACAAGATTATCTATATATAGTTGTAAGAGAATAGAAGATCCATTCAGCTAACGAACTAATGAAACACAAGTAGACTTTAAAACATCAAAACATTATTGCTTAAGAAAAAAAATACAATAAACCAGTGCACCAATTATTTACCTGGTTCTTGCAATAGCTACCACATGGGCAGTATCCAGGTGTGCATTCTGTGTTCGTCAATACATTCAAACACCTATCTCCACATGCAAGCTCAGTTTTTCCAGGATCAAATTTGCATTCACAGATGGCAATATCCTCTTCTTTTTTCTTTATCTGCCTAGAAACACATACAGAATCTTTGGATCACAAACGAACTTCACTGCTGGTCCAAACACAAATGATGCATGCATTTTCCACGAAATCACAGCTGAATTACTGCAATATTAACATCTAAATATACAACTTAAAGCTCGGAACAGCAAAACTTTTGACCGTAAAGTATGAATTTATAAACCGGAGCAAGAAAAGAAAATTGTAAATATTAAAGGCGGAAAAATGGACACACTGCAAGTCGGGTAACATGTCAAAACCAAATACAGATCAAATGGTTACATTTGATATGGGTTGGGGTGACCTGAAACAATTTTGTTCAAATATATTATATTTTTTTATAGATGATTCCTGCCAAACATGATTGCAAAAGTTATTATCATATCAACAATAATTTATAATTTCAAACACAATGATTTAGTGGTTACTTGCACTAAAAATGCACTATTGAGCAACTGTTGATGTGTTCAACCAATATAACCTGTATTTTCAGCTAATTCTTTTGATTTTACCAGATAAAGATAAAGCATAACTCAAATTTAAATTGTGTGCAATCAGGGTGAATAAAAATGGCTCCCAAATTTTCTGCAGCCTCCAATTTGGGCCCTTGTCATATGATTAAAAGACCTTTTTGATCTGAAATAGACTATAGATAACAAGTTTTCATGGAGTAATTTTTATAAATGGTAAATTAATTGGATGTTGAGCACGTAATGAAGTTTTGTTGCTCATTTTTAACAAAATACTTTCTTTGAATTTAAATTCTTTGAAAGCATCATGTTTGACGACTATTACTACCACGCTTGAAATGAATATAAAAAGTTAATTGACAAGGATTGAAGATATTTTACTACTTTTCTATTTGAACGTGACTTTTAAGGAGTTATAACTAATAAAAGAATTTGAAGGTGAGACTGTGGGTCTTATGAAGAAACAAATACCAATAAAAATCCAAGAGGCTAATTTCACGGGATTAATATGATGACTACATCACTAAACCTTTAGACTTTAGCCTAAGGATAATTGTAGCATCATTTATTGTCTTATTAAGCAGAATGTCAGATGTCTTTAATCACATTGTATGCTACCAACTTTTGTAGTGCTTATGATTATAATATAAAGAACTACTTTGTATTTTCAACTGAATGTATAAATCAAGTTTATGGAAAATCTGATGTATAACAAATCTCACTAAGTGGATTTGCTCAACAATAAAACAATGATGATACAGCGATAAGGCTTGTAATTGCTTTAACAGTCACCAATCCTTCTTCACATCTTGCATCAAAGTGCTAAAACGATAAAACCAATTGTTTGAAATTTTGGAAACTATAGACTGTAAATACTTAGGGTAAAAAAGCACCCACTACTAAGGGGAAACCAAAACATCCAATAGAATAGATGGGTATGTGGCCCAAACAGATAAAACAAATTATATACTTTAAAGTTTAAACCCTTGTTCTAATAATAGGTAAGTCTATATTCTAATACTCATCAAATGGAAGCATCTTAATTTCATGTTAACTTACCAAACATAACCAAATAAATAAACATAGACACATAAATCTAGCACAAAACTAGAACAAGTAAAAGAAACAACAAAATTAGAGCCCACGGATGGTGAGGTGTATGTATCTAAAAAAATAAACGTTGAAAATTGATAAGAACAATGTACAAATAGGATTTTCATGAATCAATGAACAAACTAATTTATCATAAAGCATTCTATAGGAAGAAATGACATACTTTCGTCCTGAACGCTCATTTCGAGTGATATGTGTGAATGGAGCCACTCCTTCCGGTAACTGAGCATTAAACATCATGTTCACTATGTTAGTTGAAAAAAAAAATGAAAACATATAGCAACATCATAAATTCATAGTGGATTGAGGTGGATTTATCACAAAATTGTGCACAATTCTATTACTAGTACATGTGAATCATACTAATGAAGGCACTCAAAGATGCATGCAACGCTCTTAAAAGAATCAAGAAAAAAACAATTGCATATGTCTGAAATGTGAAGCTATAAGAAAAATGGTCAGATGAGGTTAACTCAATTTACTATTACTACAAACCTCACAACATAACATAAATACCGGTAATCACATTTCAATAGTAGTAAAAATGCAATTCCAAGTGCAATCTAGATTAAGTTACATCAGCACTAAGTTCAGAAGTCAAAAATTGCAAGGCATTCATGTGGTGTGTTATGTTCTCATACCGAATTCACAGGACTTTTTGACTAAAAATCCTGGCAAAATTAACCTACAGTTAAATTAAGATGCCGTATCATGTTAACATGTACATTTCAAAAGTAAGTTTAAGAATATTGGGACAAAATTGTGCATCACATTTACTGATTTTTACATATAATAACAGCATTAGCATAAAATAAGAAAACATAGCATGAAGAAGAGCACCAAAATCTTCACTTAAGTATAAATCGTCAGCATTTATTAATCAAAATCCATCACCGTTAATCAAAAACCAAATATCCCATACGCGTGATAAGGAATGTTAAATATAGGTACAACATAAGTAAACACGATATTTAAAACTTTAATAGCATTTCAATTATCCATAGAATAATGGCTATCAACTATATATATGTTCTAATTAAAGATGAAATTGGCCACATAATACTTGTGTCAAGGTAAAATTTGCACAAGGGTGATCTGAGTCCAAATCAAAGATATAGATCTACATGACAACCTACTACAAGTAAGAGATAGGAAGTAGAAAACAATAATGAATTTGGAGCAAACAAACCATTTTATGATGAACAAGGTTGTGGTATGCTCGTTTTCCCAAACATGAATTTTGGGATTGTTTATTAGTTTTTCCTCCCTTCTCCATGGATGGCTTAGAGGCAATTAGGGTTTTGCGTCGTTCGGTGTAAACTATTAAATAGTTTTAGTCATGACAACAAGAAATTCCAATCCACTCTTTCTTTTAAAAGAGAGATTTGCAATTACTCTGCTATAAATTAGCTACTTTT
Organism: Flaveria trinervia; assembly: GCA_025506515.1. Classification (NCBI taxonomy): domain Eukaryota; kingdom Viridiplantae; phylum Streptophyta; class Magnoliopsida; order Asterales; family Asteraceae; genus Flaveria; species Flaveria trinervia. Next base: position 25,482,969 of record CM046449.1, on the reverse strand, counting down.
ATGTTTCCCATAAAACATAAACAATAAGTCAATAATACAACTTGGGCCTATGAACTTTGAACCAAGTTAGGAATAGGCCTATAATCTTTATCTTTTTGTGAAATGGCCCATCATCACCATGATAAATTGCACTTCGGCCTAAGACCCTAAACTTTGCTTGTTCTCCGACAAAGAAAGCACAAAATGCACCATTGGCTCTCCACTCTCGATAAATTTAAATTAGTAATATTTTTTTAAATCAAAACTAGTAAACATGTATCCAATCCTTTCATCTTCTTCATACCTTCAACTGCATCTTAAAGAATATAACAATAACAAAAACCAAAACATAATTATGAACAATCACCATATATGTCATATTTTCTTTATCTGCCTCTAATTTCATCTAACGCCTTTTGGAAAGGTGCAAACTATTTGTATATCCAAAAGTAACTCCCTTGTGGTTTGGAATTTTATTGACAAAAATGTTACATATTAAGAAATAAATCATAGTTTTTTAAGTTGAAAAAAACCCAAGTAAGAAAACTTGTGTTCGTCCACATAAACATGACAGCGTAGGGTTAAATAGTCCGAATGTTCTGTAGCATAGTTCTACCAGTTCTAGTTCTAACCTCTTAGTAATAACACATGTTGTGTTGCATAAGTAGTTTTGTTTGTTAAGTTTGTTTGTTATATGGTTAATTAGTTAATTATTTAGTTAGTTAGTTAGTTACTAGCTTCTAGATGTTAGTCAAAGTCAAAGCTTGTATATATACCCAATTTGGGGAATGTGAAACAAAACATAGAAATCATTTTCAATCTCTCTTCGTTTTTCTGATACGAATAACATGTTGCCCATCAGTTAACCGTCTCTTACCCTCAAAAGAGGATGTGCAAGAAACATTTTTGAGGGCTACATTTGGATTTGTATGGTAGCAAACACAATCATGGTTATTAACAGATATGAATTCAGTTCACTGACTAAATCTAAATATACTGGTTCTAATAGTCTAAAAGATCACATGATAGGGTAAAGTAACACCATGTGTGAGTAACATCACAAGCATCAACGTGCTGGTTTTCTCATAAATCAACAAAAGGCTAATTACAAAGCAAAATTCCATATATAAGCCACTGAATTTGGAAAATAACTCACGAAATTAAAAAGGTCAGTTCTGAAAACTTACACTGATCCTGTTTGATTCAAGCTCCATTACAGCCACATAGAAAAGGCACCCAACTCAGGCACTTGCTCTAGGGTTTGATATTGCAACTTCTGAAACAACAAGAGGGATGCTAACATAGAGGAATTCAGAAAGCATCTAGATATGATTGAGAGAAGATGTAAGAAGTACCTCATGATTTGCGTATAATGCGAAAGCTCTGATTAGTGATGGGGTTTTTGGCAGTGGATGGGAATTTGCGCTGCGATTCAAGTGCGAGCGTCGTAAGTTGGTAGCCGAGGCCCCTGGAGGCAAATCACAAATGTGTTCTTCGATAACGCCCCTCGAATTTGTCGGGCTTTACAATGAGGTCTAGTTAGGTTTTGCATTTTAAACCGGGTCGCTTTTCGTGGTGAGATTTTGATCATTTTCTCGCCTTACATGGTTTGACTTTGGTCGTTTTCGGTTGATCGGTATTCAAATCATAATAGTGAGGATAGGTACGAGTTGCGATAATACTAACACCATGATGGAGATGTTCGCTAATAATCGGTTATACTAGAAAATCAAGCTTAACGCACATGTTTGATTATATTATGTACAAACTCGTAAGCGTGTGATTTTACCTTTCCCTTCGGTTCCTAAACTAGTACCCCACTCGTTTCTCAATTCTATTGCTCGTTTGACCACCTTTGACCAATGGTTGACCACGGTTGATCGGTGTCTAACGTGTGTCCTAACACACCATATTCACATCCATACACTCTAGTGTTACCTAAGCAAAACCGATCTATAAACCTTGTCATCAAACATCACCAAATCATCAACTTGTTAGCATACCTCACCAATAAGACCTTACCACCATGAATCACCACTTCTACCACCGTGTACCACCATTAACCGCCATCATTAGCCCACTTGCCACCATCAACACGCCATATCGTCTGAAAACTCTCTGGAATTCTTAACACCTCAAATATCATTGATAACTTCACATCCAACCACAATAGCAAACATTATCACATTTATCGTCCTAATATTGTCGATTACAACATAAAACTTCACTTGAATTCCATATATCTGGTTGATTAAGATACTTGCAAAAGGGGATCTAGTTAGCTTATGAATGGTAACTCCACAAACCACCATATCATTGCCTAAAACCATCGCAACCCGCCTCAATCACCAACGACGGAAACCTAAACCATGAAATGAACTTCTTATCTTACAGATCGGGTTATAATGCACAAATTGGGGTGTTTAAGGGTTAACGGAAGTTGGTTGGAACTTTAGCCGCCACCACTAGAGTCGCCCAAGAAGGGTTTTTGACCAGCAAGCCTAGATGTCGCCTAACAATTTCGATTAACCACAAACAATAGGGGCGACCCTAAGGAGGGACAATGGGTGGGGTTAGGGTGGAAGACCGTTTAAGGCCTGATATTCTTAAGGACTGAAATTTTATTTTATTCTTTCATAATATATATATATATATATGTGTGTGTGTGTGTGTGTGTGTGTGTGTTTGTGTGTGTGTTGGTGTGTGTGTATTTAAAATAAACACTATAAACTATTAATAAACTTATTAACAAATCCAATAATATTTTAATTATTATAATCTATCAAATCTTATCTTAAATCCAATTAACATTTTACATGATTTAGCCCAATACCATTACACAATCTAAACCCAATTTAATATAATAATACCTAGTAAAAAAGAAAGAAAAATCCCCATTCATTTTGCTACAATATTTTTATCAAAGAATTTCATATACATCCTTGTAAATTAGTTAAATATCATATATATACAAACAAAAATTTAAATATTAAATATATCCTTCCTAATATATTAAATATCATATATATCCATTTTAATATAGATAACTCCCAAGATGACTATTTTACCCTATATTATTAAATAACAAATATCTCCCTCTTTAATAATTAAAATATCATATCTACTCATTTTAATATATATCATTAATAACTTTGTATGTAAACTTTAAATTAGTTCCCTTTAACTTATTACTATCGCTAAGATACCGAGAAACATTGTAAGCTAAAATGAATTTTACAATCTAAAGTTACGAAATGGATTAAGGCTTCGAATTATATTGAACAATACTAAATGTTAATTTGCAACATATTTAGTTGTTTCACCAATATATGTTTTAATCACATATCTAGTAAAGATTCTCAAAAATGTTATAGTAAAATTAAATGAAGTAATCACAAAATGTGCAAATAACATCTATTAAAGTTGATAAATAACATATGTCAAAATAAAAGTACCCATTACGTTACAAAAGAAACCGTCTTTAACTCCCTTAGCTATTTTGAAGAGTTTTATATACTCTTTCTTCTTCCTCTTTTACTAGTTGATGATTCATGTTGGTTAATGCTGAATTCTTACACGTTTTCTCATGATGTTCGTACTTACCATAACGTGGAAAATTATGTTTTCTTTTACGCTCATCATGTGCTAAGAGTCTATTCTTTTTTGGTCTTCTAAGAGGACGTGTAATAACTAGTCGGTATATCATCTCTCCTATATATGTGTGCACCTATTGGACCTTTGTCAGCATCGAAGCAACTTCTAAAGCATAAGTCGCTTTAGTTTTCTCAATTGTTGTAAAAGAAATACATGTCGTTGCATGTATACACGGAAGACCTTTAACTTGCCAAACCTGACAAGTGCATTTTCGCTAATCAAGTAAGACCTCCTTGTTATAATTTAACTATAATTAGAACAAGGTTATTCGGATAGGAGTTTAAAGAAAGTTGTTGAAGATAAAAGAAAAAGTATTTAACTCTTGAAGTTATTCAAGATGTTTCTCATTACCATGGAGGTAGTATTCATACTACAAGTTCATGTACTCTTTGGTAGGTAACTATTTAAGAGTCAACTAGTAAATAATTTACTTTTTAGGCTTTAAAAAATCGCATCCAATAATTCATAATATTTTATAACACTCTATTTTGGATGACACTTTTTCAAACTTTAAGGTCTTAAAGTACTAACTCATTAAAATCCTAATGGGAAAAAACTTTAGCTAAGAAAAAAAGAGTGTTGTTTATAACTCTCTCTCAAATTGTCTTCTGCAAATCATCACATTGTGTGTACGTGTCGCATGCCAATATCATAAACGTGTTTTTTTAAAGTTGTTATAAGGAGTACATTTATGAAAAGACCAGTTGTTGCTAGATCGAATGTATTCAATTTCAACTTGTTTATCTTTAATAAGGTCTTAAGTGTATAAAAATAATCTTGGAGGTATATGTTTTGTTTTGTCACTTTTGATATACCCTTATTTCATTGATGAGACACAAGTTGCAGTATCTTCATAGATTGATGTTGAAATTTTATCTTTCTCCGATACACAAGAATTTAATATAAGTTGTGTCATAGACCTTGCCATACACATTCTCTAGAGGCTTCATGTACTGCGATGAAATGATTTCAGAAAGTTGCAACAAGTGTTTGTTTTTAGACATCCATGAGGTCAGATAAATAACATGTGTAAGGTTTTATGTAAGGCTGATGCACCTAAAGTATCCAAAGTCTTTCCTGCATGCATGCATTAAAGTATAGAGTAGAATTGCTTTGAAAGTTTTACACCATGCACTAGAATTTTTCTAAGTGTAAAATCTTCAGAAGCCAGGACTAATATCTTCTGAAGCCAAAAGTGAAGTCTTCTAAAGCTCAAATAACCTGTGTAAGGTTTTATGTAAGGCTGATGCACCTAAATTATCTAGAGTTTTTCCTGCATGCATGCACTAAAGTACAGAGTAGAAATGCTTTAGAAGTTTACACCATGCACTAGAATTTTTCTAAGTGTAAAATCTTCTTAAGCCAAGACCAATATCTTCTGAAGCCAAGACCAATATCTTCCGAAGCCAAAAGTGAAGTCTTCTAAAGCTTCAAATACAAAGTCTTCCGAAACCATGAAATGAAGACAGATTTCTTCCGCAGATTTCTGAACACATGCTTTATTTGATGTACTTTACCATAAAGTTGAACCACTTTTCGCTGCAACTCTGTTCAGTCACCAACTAACATAAGTTAATGAAATGGTCCATGCTTTTGGTAACTATATATTGAGGTCTTTAGTCTATGCTTTCTACGTTATGTACTTTTATTCTTTTTGTAATATATTAGGATGTGAGCTATAGCATGTCATAGTCACTAGTCAAAAGGCAATCTGCCTTTTGACTCTACATTTGATTTTGTTATCTTGTTCAAATGTTTCTATTTGGCTTTTTAAGTATGGTCGGCTATAGGATTAGTATAAAGTATCTCATGTCCTTGTAACTTTCTTTTATGCTATTGTAACACTTGTAAAAAAACATGAGAGCAATATACAACATACTTGAAATCCAATACTTGTGTTGTTTTGTTTCTTGTTATGTCTCATATTTGCTTGTGTTCTAAGTATCTAACCTTTGTGTTACCAGTTCCCTATTTGATATGTTAAGTATTCTTGAACACCTCTCCTCATTATGTGTTGATACATGTATGTCCCTAGATCATGATATGAAATGTAATAGATCTTGTTTATTTGATTCTGGTGTAATTTGATATGATTAATGAAATGATACTGGGTGTTTGTGATTTGTAATGACTAATATTTCATTAATGAGTTGATATTAAATTGGTTAATTAGGTTAGCGATTGTTTGAATGGCTACACATAATGTTTATTAATTAATACATTCAAACTTAACATAATGAAGTTCTCATGCGAATGGACCATAAGCATGAATAACTTCATACGAATGACTCAGTCGCACGACTGAACCGGAGACTGGATTAGTCGTATGATTGACACATAAGATTGGCTCAGTCGCACGACTTAACACTCAGTCGTGCGGATGAATCAACCGCATGGTTCAATCGCACGACTGAACCATACTAATGGTTCACTCACACGATTGAATAATACCAACCTATAAATACACCCAATTCGTGAAAAATAAGCTTTTGATTAATTACGATTCCAGACGTACCCTAGCCGTCCAGAAGCCTCCCAATTCGTTCTCCAAGTTCATAGAACACATTAGATCGATTCCCAATCGATTTCTAACGTTAGTTTCAATTCTTGATTGATTCTTCGTGTGTTCTCACATGATTGGATCGCCAATCAAATAGGATTCCGCACTATTTGATCTGGTTTACACGCTAATCTCCAGGTATTTCGTTCAATACCAGGTCCTAACAAGTGGTATGAGAGCCTTGGCTCTTGATTACGTGTGATTCAATCAAGATTGATAAAAATTTTTTGTTTTGCACTAAAAACGCAATCTTTTGTGTCAAAAGTGATCATGGACGTTCCCTTGTCATCAAGGTTTGGTTTCTACAGACTTAGGCGATTAGACCTTGCGAAATTTCGAATTTTTACGGCTAAAACACGTTTAACCTAGAAATTTTCGCAAAACAGCAGCTTCAGTCACACGAGTGAGCCATTCGCACGACTGGACCTCATTCGCATTGCTCAGACGCACGATTAGACATAGTCGCATCTCCATTCGTACGATTGAACCTTTCGGTCGTACTGTTCATACACATCAGATTCATTCGCATGACTGAGCTAATCGCTTAGTTCAGCTGCACGATTGAACCAGTCGTAGAGTTCATACGCACGACTAAACCATTCGCACCCTTCAGTCGCCCCAGTGACAATTTGTTTAATTAGACTTAAAGTTATTAGACTTAAAGTTATTCGCAATGGAAGATCAAATGTCAGCCTTTACTGCTGGAAAGGACTCTAGGATACAGAACCTGCTGTTGCTTGAGAGTGAGGTGGGTAATCATAATAAACCACCAAAGCTCTTGAGGTTAGATGAGTTTCCCCACTGGAAACAACGTTTGAGATCTACCTCAACGGAGTGGATCCGAATCTGTGGGAAGCCATCGAGATTGGATATAGTACACCGGTGGGAGCTGATGGAGTTAAGCTAACATTAGGAGGAATGACGGACATGCAGAAAGTCAAATACAATGCAGAAAAAAGAGTTTATGCATTGATTACACAATCTATTCCTAAAGACATATTCCACCAGTACTCAGAAAATAAGCAGTCCAAGAAACTTTGGGATGAGCTAGAAAAGAGGTACGACGGGAATGCTTCGTTGAAGGCGATCAAGGCTAAGGAGTTAAAGAAGGAATTCGATAACTTCTCATCGATGGGAAATGAGTGAACTGCATACACATGGGGTGGCTACTACCATGGAAGAGAAAGTTACTAATTTTGCAGACGGATTGCCTGAAAAATGGGCTTCATTCGTGTCTAATCTTAGACAAATGGAATGCTGGCAAAACTGGATATTAATGACTTATTCTTAAGTTGCGAGAAGAGTCACTTAGGATGAAGTACAGAGCTCAGAAGTCCTCATACAATCAAAATCCAGCTTTATACAATGCCACGCCTCAAGCTAAGACATCTGAGCACCTCTCCAGACTACATTTGTGTTAGCTCATCGGGTCCTTCACATGCATCTCCTTCAGGATCAGACACATGGTACTTTCTTGTTCCCACTATATTGGATCCGAAGCAAGTGCTACTAAACTGAAGACCGAGAATCTCGGAAATGTGACAGTGGAAGTAGCTCGAGAACACATGGATCTTTTGGCTGCAATAGTCCATTCTTATGATGAACTTGTTGCTGGGAATTGGAAACTGCCATTTGGCAGACGAGGACTACGAGCAGGTGGACGAAATGGAGCTTGAGAGGATGGATATAATGTGGGCTTTAGCTAGTGCTGTCCGGAGAGCAAAGAAGTTTGTAAAACAAACCGGACAGAACTTGGTAGCTACTAAGGATACCACATTTGGCTTTGATAAGAGCAAAGTGACCCGCTTCAACTGTGGAGAGAAGGGGCACTTCAAAAGAGAATGTGTCAAGCCTAAGAAGACGGGTAACGGGAACCCATTCTCGTCCTTCACTCGTCAAGACAAGCAAGCTACCAGTTCTACTTCATCAAGCAAGGATCCAAAAGCCTTGACTGCTCATGATGATGAAGGACAGGATTGGAGCTTTAGGTTTGTCTCACCAGGGGAATCAAACATTGCAAGTGTAGAAGATATTGACAGTGATTCCGCTAGTGAAGGAGATCTAGCAGTTGAGATAGCGATGTCCATAGTGAAGAAGCACACTAGCAGAGGTCAGCACGCCTAAAGAGGAGTCTACCAGCCTAAAGAGGACTACACGTCAGAACAGAAGACAGAATCACCAGAACCACCAGAGACATCTGATGCTGCATGATGGCTAACTCTACTGAATCAACTCAGGTAAGTACTACTGACCAAATGTTTGATAATCATGCTTGTTCTGATTGTGATACTTTTAGGAATAGCATAGATGAAAGATTTGCTAGGTTATTAGATCATAATGATAACTTAGTAAAAGATTTGCAACTGTGCACTGAGGCTAATAGGGTATTAAAACAAAATGAGCATAGTTATAAAGAAAAGATAGACCTTTTGACTAAACAGCTTAGGGAAACCGAAGTAGTTGCTTTTAACCAAGCTAATGACATTAGGTATTATCTAAACTCCCTAGAAGAAACTAAGAAGCAAAAGGCAGTTCTAGAAGTAGAAGTAAATTCATTAAAACAGAAAACTACACAGTTGGACTAGTTCTTCACACATAGTCCAACACTTAGTGAGAGAAAGAACAACGGAGGGATTGGGTTATAAAGTGGTTCCACCACCACCTGAGACTTTGATGAACACTAAGACTAGACCAATAAATAGTAATCCCATCAAGGATCATGTGTGTCTACTCCTCTTGTTAGTGATCCAGATTCCTTATGTTCATCTATTGACTCAGGAAACAAACAAATGGAGGCCACTTCAAAGGCAAAGGATAAATTGTCTAGTGTTAATCTGGAAAAGGAATTTGAAAAGGTTAACTTAAAGTCAGGATCAAATAGAGTCAAATCAGAACCTAAAAGGACTTTTAAGGTTAATCTTTCACATATGTCAAGTCAACAACCTATTAACCAAAAAGAAAAGGATGTTAAACAGGTTAAAACAGTTAACTTTGTTAAACCAGAGAAAACAACCAAAGAACCGAGTCAAAACCTAGAGTGAGTTATGTTACTAGAGTGTCACACACTTCTCCACAAAGAGTTTAATAGCAGATCGTGCTACAACTATGGTGAATATGGACACATTGCTTCCTATTGTCACTTCTATCAGACACCCCGTAAGAAGATTGAACTTCAGGTTTCAAAGCCTAGGTCTTCTAAGAGGATCTCACTGACTCCACCTAGAAGAACTAGTGAACCTAAAATTCAACCTGTAAGTCAGTCGACTGTTTATCACAAACAGGCATTGCACAAATCTGGATTATGGAAGGAGAAGACATCCTCAGTGTCTGATAATAATGACAAGAAGGAACCTGAGCTACCCTCATCCTCTAAGGGTCAATGGGTAGAATTTATGATGTGTGATGCCTCTGGGAAACCCAAGCCAGTAAAGGCTTGGGTTCCTAACCCAAACTAATCCTTTACTTTGATGTGCAGGGTGTTCGATACAGTGCTGAAACTAACACGTGGATAGTAGACAGCGGAGCATCCAGGCACATGACAGGAAACAGGGCTCTTTTATCAAACGTCAAGCAAATAAAAGGAGGGCATGTTTCGTTTGCTGGAAACAAGGGTGGGTATATCACAGCACAGGGAGAAGTGGGGAATCAGAAAGTTAAGTTTGATAAAGTGAACTACGTTCAACACATACAAAATAACTTACTTTCTGTCTCCCAAATATGTGATAAGGGATTTAAAGTCATCTTCGACAACAAGAAGTGTTACGTACTAAAGAAAGACTACGTGATCCCAGAGGACCAAGTTTTGATGACTGCTTCAAGATATAAAGATCTTTATGTCTTGGATCTGTCAACAGCTTCTACAATGGATCATGAGGTTCAGTGTTTTCTATCTAAAGCTACTGAAAAGGATTCCATCTCCTGGCATAGGAGAATGGGACACATTAGTCAAAGGAAGATGAATCACTTGATCCAGAAGGATCTGGTGAGAGGAGTTAATGTAAAGAACTTCCAGCTTCCTGACTTTTGTGTAGCTTGCAAGAAAGGCAAACAGACGAAGAAGTCTCATACGGAAAAGAAAGTTCATTCAATAGAACTACCTCTTGAACTTCTTCACATGGATCTGTTTGGTCCAGTCAGTACAAATAGCATTGCAGGCGACTTGTACTGTTTTGTGGTCACTGATGACTACTCAAGGTTCACTTGGGTAATGTTTCTGAAATTCAAATCAGAAACATTTGAGTCATTCAAGGAGTTGGTAACCACACTGGAATCTCTCTACAAGCTGAAAGTTAGACAAGTACACTCAGACAACGGAACGGAATTCAAGAACCAGTGGATGGAGACATACTGCAAGGAAAAGGGAATTGTGCATCAATTCACTTCTGCCTACACACCTCAGATGAATGGCGTTGCTGAGAGAAAGAACAGAAGCTTGATAGAGACAGCACGAACTATGCTGGCAGACTCGAAACTGCCTATCCAATTCTGGAATGAGGCAGTGGCGAACGCATGTTACCACTGAATCGAGTCCTGATAGTCAAGCGCCACGGAAAGACATGTTACGAGCTACTACAAAGACGCAAACCGAACTTGGAGTATCTTGAACTTTGGCGCGCCGTGCACACTTCTGAAGAAGACACAAGAGGGTAAATTCAGCGAGAAGGCAGATGAAGGCATCTTTCTAGGATACAACACCGAAACAAGCGAGTTTACAACAACTCAACGGGTCTAGTAGAAGTGTGGTGTAATGTTGACGTTCAGCGATATACCACACCACCTACTGGCAAAGGACCCGCCTAGTTTTTCAACTATGATGGATTCTTCAAGTCCTTCAACATCCCCCTCTCTCCCTCGGATGACGAGTTGGCTACACGAATGATGTATGATATCTTGAATACACCAACATCTAGCTCACATGGAGAATCATCTACTCAGTCAGGGGAGTGGTCGACGACAGTGACTCCTCCTCTGAAGATGAAGCTGAAGAAGATAACCAGAACAGTCAGGAGGAACAGGTTCCAGTTCCTGAAACTCCACAAGCATCTACCAGTGATGAACCTTCGACTTCAGAGCCTCAAACTCCAACTACCTCAGATGCAGAACCAAATGTTCATAATCTTGGGTCTGAGGTAGCTGTTCCTACGACTCCACGATCACGACTAAACGTCTATCATCCATTAGACAATGTCATTGGAGATGTTACATCAGGAGTACAAACCCGAAATCAGCTATACTCAGCTGATTACGCCTCAGTTATGGAGAAGGGATATATTCATGATGGTGCTTATCAGTGTTTTGTCTCCCAATTTGAGCCAAAATACGTCAGTGAAGCACTAAATGATGAGGCGTGGGTGAGTGCAATGCAAGAAGAACTTCTTCAGTTCAAGAAGTTAGGTGTATGGACTCTGGTTGATAGACCTAAAGGTGCTAAAGTAATTGGCACCAAATAGGTCTTGAAATGCAAGAAGGATGACCAAGGATTATTATCAGGAACAAAGCTCGACTGGTGGTTCAGGGTTTTCGCCAAGTCGAGGGAATTGATTACAATGAGGTGTTTGCACCCGTGGCACGGATGGAGGCCATTCGTATATTCCTTGCCTATGCATCATACATGAAGATTAAAGTCTATCAATTAGATGTGAAGAGTGCATTCCTTCACGGGGAAATCAGAGAAACAGTCTATGTAAGTCAACCCGAGGGATTTGAAGATCCATATCATCGAGATAGAGTCTTCAAGCTCGACATGGCTTTATACGGGCTTCATCAACCTCCAAGAGCTTGGTATGAGAAACTCTCTACTCATCTTGTGAAACACGGCTTTCGCAGGGGAGTAATTGACTGCACGTTGTTCATTAAAGAGAAAGATGGTGACCTACTGCTCGTATAGATCTATGTTGATGACATAATTTTTGGTTCAAAGAACGAAGAGTTATGCAAAGAGTTTGAAGCAGTTATGAAGAAAGAGTTTGAGATGAGTGCTATGGGGGAGATGAAGTTCTTTCTTGGGCTACAGGTGGATCAAACACCAAATGGGATCTTTCTACATCAGACCAAGTACGTAGGAGACATTCTCAATCGCTTTGACATGGAGAATACATCTGCTGCTGGTACTCCACTTGCTACGAATCACGACATAGCACCTGATGAAAATAGAGATTTTGTAGATGCCACGATGTACCGAGGAATGATTGGATCCCTCATGTATCTCACTGCCTCAAGACTTGATATCATGTATGCTACATGTTTATGTTCTAGATATCAGGCTAAACCTAAGGTCAATCATCTGATCGGGGTCAAAAGGATTTTTCGCTATCTAAAGGGTACACCCACACTTGGGTTGTGGTATCCTCATGATGATGATTTTGAGCTCACGGCGTATAGTGACTCGGATTACGGAGGCTGCAAGATGAACTACAAGTCTACATCCGCAGGGTGTCAATTCTTTGGGAGAAGACTAGTGACTTAGCAGTGTAAGAAACAGACATCGGTTGCATTGTCCACCTGTGAAGCCAAATATGTTGCTGCTGCAAGTTGCTGTTCACAAATCGTCTGGATTCAACAGCAAATGCGGGATTACGGTTTAAAGTTCTCCTCTACTCCTATTTGTGTTGATAACTCTGCTGCAATTGCAGTAACTAAAAATCCGGTCCAACATCCTAAGACCAAACATATCGGTATTAAATATCATTTCATAAGAGACTGTTTTGAAAAGAACTTAATTGATGTGGTAAAAACTAATACTGATTTTCAACGCGCTGACCTCTACACTAAAGCCTTTGATAAACCATGTTTTCAATATTTGCTAGAGGTCAATGGTGTTAAAAAGAAAAGTGATGTTATTCCTGATGATGATCATGTGTAGTCCGATGTAGGTTAGTTAATTTTTTCCTCTTATGTTATTGGTTTATTTCAGTCTGTTTAATTTAAACTCATGTTATTTTGCTGGTTATTAAAATCCTAAAATAATTAAACCAGTTATAATTTTAGCATTTTAGGGGGTGAATAAGTCAGCAAGTTAACATTAAAAAAAAGGGTAGAAGGAGTGGAAAGCTGATATAAGGTAGATCGTATCTGTGATACCGATTCAAACCTTTTGGAATATGATAGTACACAGGAACAAATCAAGAGGGACCTTGAAATTTTAATTTAGAAAAGGTGCAAAAATTTAAAGTATAAGTCTGTGTTGTCTAAGCAATATACAAGGGAAGATGATAGAAAAACTGGTAACTCTTAAGGTAACACAATGAAAGTAGACCTAGAGGTTGCTAGACCACAATTGATATGTTGGTAGATTCAACACAATAGATGATTAGACCTGACTGGTGATCTCAAGATCAAACTAAGTGGTTCAACTGACTGTGGGCTCCCATCTTATCACTGGTTAACACAATCAACTATATTCCAATAAGGGGTAATGAGCATGTAAACGCCACATATGTGTGCGGATGACCATAAATAGAGCAAAGCATGAAAAAATGAAATAAAAATGCTATCAAGCTAATGACTTATGCTATTGGTGCATTTGGTGCAACATAAAATTAAGCTGCTCTAACAAGGAGAGAGGTTGTGTGTCTCTCTGCTGTGCGATGGCACTGACCTGAGGATAAGTATAACCTAGATATTCTAGAATTCATTGTTGTTTGCCGCCTCTCTGCTATGCGATGGCACTGACCTGAGGACTGGCTTATCTTTGAAAGCTCTAAGAATAGTCTCTCCTTGTAATAATACCCGTAGATCGCTCAAAAGCTCCTGAGGAATGTTGCTTACCATATAAGTGTGGGATCCACAAATGTTAGTTGAAATAATTAAACCTAAAACGATCACCAGTTTGGGTCAAAAGTTTGTGTATGGATTTAAGTGGACAAACATATTGACAATCATTGTGACTGCAATTCTTGAAAGTTTGAATCAATGTGGTAATCTAAGAGCTTTAGTATGATTTTCTAAAGTTGCAAATGACTCTGGATGAACACCAAGAATTGAGCATCAAAAGATTTTGATAACAAGTCCAAACTGATTTGAAATGCCTGTATGATTCCAAAATGGATTTGGTCCAGGTATGGTCAATCTAAGTTAAAGCTGTCTATTCCGGAACCAAATCCAGTAGATTTCCATCTCAGGACTTATCTCTCACAAAAAGCAAAAACAATTTCTATTTTTTAGTTTAATTTTCTAATTTAGTCAGTCGTTTTAGTTTGTTTGTTTGTCGGATTACATCAGGAAAATCAATAAGGGATCAACTCACTAATAGGGTCATGTCTAAGATAACCACATATGTGTTAAAAGTTAAATCAGTCACGTCTGAGGTGATAAAAAGGTTTTCAAGTCAAAACGATCATGTCTAGGACGATCAACTGCTCATAACGTAAATTTTTGCAATTAAAGGGATTTTAAAAGTTAAATATTCAAATTGGCAGAAAAGTTAATAAATATGACCTATTCGCACGAATGGACCATCCGTATGGACCAATCATACGAATGGAAGCTATTCGTACGAATGGACCATGAATATGGACTATTCAACCGAATGGCCCATACGATTGGCCCATACGATTGGCCCAGTCGGATGATTAAGGGAGAATGAGTGGTTCAGTCGCACGACTGAGATTCAGTCGGACGACTGAAGAAGGACGATTGAACCAATCGCACGACTGAGTCCCACTCGCACGACTGAAAGGTGCGTATGAGCTCAGTCGCACGATTGAATCAAGGGTTAATATAAATAGAAGGGGAGTCGGTCGCAGAGACTCACCACCTTCAAAATCACCCTGAATCGCACGAATTAACCCAACTCTACAAAAATTTCAATTGATCGCAAAACCCCTGTTTCTTGATTACTGACCATCACATCGACTCTACAGGTAATTTACTGTATACATGCACTTCCATAACTTTAAATTTGATGAAAAACACGGTACATTCGGACTCGCAAAGTAACCGAGACTTAGGTGACTAAATAACCTACCTAAATGACTCAAACAAACGAAAGTAACGATGTTAGGTGGTTTAAGAATGAATTGCGAGTCAAATGAACCAGATAACGATGTCTAAAACTCAAAAATGGTGAAAAAGTAATTTTGAATTGAACAGTCAGTACTTCATGCCAATGGACAGCGTGATGAACTTCAGTCGCACGACTGAAGGCTCAAACTGCTTAAACGCATGACTGAACCATGCGTATAAGTTCAGTCGCACGACTGGTGTAACCGCATGAGGGTATATACGTAGGAGCCCAGTCGCACACTCAGAGGTACGTATGGGATCAGTCGCACGACTGAGTCCCAGTCGTACGGTTCAATCGCACGACTGAACCCCATTCGTACGGTTCAATCGCACGACTGAACGCCTTTCGCACATGTCAATCGCATGACAGAAAGATTTTCTTCAAGCTTAAGGATTTCATGACTTTCTTAGTCAATGGTACTAATGTTTACTATCTTTGTGTAACAGATGGCGAGTAGATGGATTATGAGCACAAAGCACAATATATGTGCTCATCTGGACTTAACATCCAGAAACGCTGCTGATTTCTCTGGCATAATCACATTTCTACTGAGATCGAGGATTGCACATGCCATATCTACTCCTTGCACTCCGTATCGATCCATTCAACAAGCCTTCTGGGAAGGGGCTACAGTTGATAGATCGTCTGAGCCTCATTGCATCAGAAGTACCATATTTGGAGAGGCTATTACTATTTCAGAGGAGGATCTAAGGATCGTACTACAATTGGGGGATGACGCTGATTGTCCGACTCGATTACACCCCCTCACAGTCAGAGGATGCTTTCTTAGAGCCAAATACTCTGGGGACATCAATTCTGGGGTACTCAACAAGAGTAACCTCTGTCCCCAGTTTAAATATCTTGCACACGTGCTGCTCAAGTGCATGGCTTCCAAAAAGGTGGTTTTGATGAGCTGTCTGACCAGATGCAGAACGCATACGTTGCGTTGGTGCTGAACCATCCGTTCAGCTTCTCCAAGATGATCTTCACCTATCTGGTGGAGAACATCGAGGGGAAAGGGAAGGAAGCCTTCTGTATGTACCCGAGGTTTATGCAAATGATCATAGATCAGAAGCTTCCCTCCCTGCCGAAGGAAAAGGAGGATGCGGTAGTCTTGGAGGTAATGGATGACACTACCCTGGGAAGGATGAAAGTGTACAGGGGAAAGCAAGTGAAGCCTCCTGTCAGGAGGTTGTTTGGTCATCTTGCCCGGATGACTACGTGGTGCCAGCAAAGAGAAAGTGGCGTCACGAGGATAGTGACTCTGATGTGGAACAGATAGCTCTACCCACTCATGACTCAGATGATGATGACAGTGGGGATGCTGGAGACGATATGCCTATTCCACTCAGAGGCACTGTGTCTGATTCTGTACCTCCAGTGTCCGTCATAGCTGGAGAAGTAACCGAGTCAGCGGGATTTCATCAGGATTTTGTTCTTGGCGCGGAGGAGGAGGATGAATCGGATGAGGAGCCCCTACACGAACTGTGGGAAGGAAAGTTGTTCCCACAGAACATGGGCTAAGGGTGGTTGGTGAACACCCGAGAGACTCCGGAGATACTGATACTGACCCAAGCTATGCACCGGGGTCCATAGGTAGGGTTGTAGGGGGAGCTTCCACCTCAACTGGAACAAGGAGGAAGAGAATGGCTAAACCCCATGGCCAGAAGAAGAAGAAGCGTCGGGTGACCTTCCTCATTACCACAACCACCACATCCACCTCAGCCACCACAGCCACCACATCTACCACATCCACCACATCCACCACAGCCACCACATCTACCACAGCCACCACCATACCTACCACCACAGTACAGATTCCCTCCACCACCATATCCTTTACTCCACATCACCTCCACCATTATACAGACCTATCTTCACTACACCACCTCCACCACCACATCACACCAATCAATACCCTCAGCCCATCCCTCACATACTTATAGATCTCCTCTACCTCCAATCGGGGTAGAGGAACAGTTGTCAGTGCTTAACAGAATGGTGATGCGCTTACTGGCTGCTGATGAGGAAAAGGCAGCTCAGATCCGCCAGCTTACTGACCTGACTGCTGCACAATCTCACCAAATTGCAGAGCAGGCTCGAGTTATAGAGAAGCAGGCCCAGCAGATGGCTGCTCAGAGCACCAAGATGGACTAACTCCAAGCTCAAAGTGTCACATCAAGCAAGAAAATAGAGGAGCTGGAGAAGGCAAGGAAGATTATCTTGTTAAAACTGAAAGGATCTAAGGAGGAGCCATTGAAGATCAGGGAAGGAGACAGAGATGATAATGATGAAGATAATGATGAGGATGATGAGAGTGATACTGAGAAGTATGAAGATACAGAAAGAGATAGGACAGAGGATAAGGATGATGTTGAAGAAGCAGAAGGAGGGGATGCACCTGCATCGGCCACTGCTACAGGTCAAGAGAAAAGGACAAAGAACAGACAAGATCAATCAGCTTCTACCTCTACTCCTCCAAGTGATGAAACAATGATACAAGATAAAAGTAAAGACTAGATGTTTATGTATTTATCTTCTTTTGTATTTGAATCCTGTATTGAACATAATGTATTTAATGTTTATATTACTTTAAAGCATTTCTGTTTGATTAATTACTAATGATTTATGTGTGGAATGTTTAAATCAAATAGATCAAAATTACCAAAGAGATGAGTTTGATATTGCTCCCCTTCAGCAGGTTAAGTCTCAGCTAATAATGATTCTTGATCTACAAGGGATTGTCAGGAGATCAGTGAATTATACCCCTGAAGAAGGGAAATAATTCATGACCTATCAAATGAGCAACTCGCAGAGCTTTTCGAGCTAAATCCAGATGAGATAGTAAAAGATGCTCCGACATGCGATTCGACAAGTGATGAAGAGCTCAACGATGTTGATGATGTAGAGATCGAAGATGTCACTGCCGAGGAGTACCCTCAGTACGCTGACAATGAGGGTAATGTGGTCCCCAATCTGGGTGAATCTCTTTCCAGCGATACTATTGAGGTGTTGAACTATATGGAGCAAGAAACAGAGAAAGCAGAAGACACAGCCCGAGCCTCAAATGATGATGTCGACATTCGAAAGGCTGAGTGGTCTGCATGTTTTGAAGAAGTTAGAGTCCAACGTACTGCACCAAAGAAGGATTCCTACACCAAACTCTATAGAGTCAAGAAACATCACAAGGTGTCAGGAAGGATCATAGCATGGGCGTACTTTGAAGATCTCACTGCATATGCAGTTAAGAGAGAACAGGGCATAGAGTACTTTAGATTCCCACATGATCTGAAGACTCTACCAGGTTTTAAGCTCAACCAGCTGGCCAAACTAAAGCTTTTGTATGCTGACCCGAGGAAGATGTCAGGCTGGTTTGAGGCTGCTTTAAAGAAGGAGTACCACACTAGATAGGTTAACTTCAGACCCCAACAGCCTACTAGGTATATCAGAAGGTCTGAGGTTGATGCCATTATTGGCAAGCCTAAGATAGTGTTGAAGTGAAATCCTCCGCGCACAATGTCAAGAATCCCACTCAGGGAAATGCCACAGGATTTCACTCCACATTATAAGTGGTGGTACTATGATTGGAGAACTGCTGAAGCGGTCATAGTCTTAAGCAAAGAGGGACAAATGGATACTATCAGGGTATTCAACCCGATGTGGCTTACAAACTTGTCGGAAAGTGATGTCTATACGCCATACAAGTGGCCACTGTTCTATGATACGCAAGATATTGTACAAGCCCTCCAGTTCCAGAACGTTATACGACTCTGCTTCGTGTTTGAGATTCACACGGGAGTCACAAAATAGGAGAAGTACAAGAAATACAAGGAGGTTATGCAGAAAACAAGAGATTAGAGAGATCTAGGTCCAAGGGGGAGTTTGTTGATACATGTATGTCCCTAGATCATGATATGAAATGTAATAGATCTTGTTTATCTGATTCTGGTGTAATTTGATATGATTAATGAAATGATATTGGTTGTTTGTGATTTGTAATGACTAATATTTCATTAATGAGTTGACATTAAATTGGTTAATTAGGTTAGCGATTGTTTGAATGGTTACACATAATGTTTATTAATTAATACATTCAAACTTAACATAATGAAGTTCTCATGCGAAATGGACCATAAGCATGAATAACTTCATACGAATGACTCAGTCGCACGACTGAACCGGGAGACTGGATTAGTCGTATGATTGACACATAAGATTGGCTCAGTCGCACAACTTAACACTCAGTCGTGCGGATGAATCAACCGCATGGTTCAATCGCACGACTGAACCATACTAATGGTTCAGTCGCACGATTGGGTAATACCAACCTATAAATACAACCCAATTCGTGAAAAATAAGAGCTTTTGATTAATTATGATTCCAGACGTACCCTAGCCGTCCAAAAGCCTCCCAATTCGTTCTCCAAGTTCATAGAACACATTAGATCGATTCCCAATCGATTTCTAACGTTAGTTTCAATTCTTGATTGATTCTTCGTGTGTTCTCACTGATTGGATCGCCAATCAAATAGGATTCCGCACTATTTGATCTGGTTTACACGCTAATCTCCAGGTATTTCGTTCAAATACCAGGTCCTAACATTATGTGTTATGTTGTAGTGACTATCCCTCAAACGGTCCTACAATTGGTATCAGAGCATTCCAGGCTCTTGATTATAAGATCTTACCATCTTAAGATCCCTCACACACACAAAATACTTAACATCTCAAATGGCCACTCTCACTATAGTTGATATAAAAACTGAAACCATAACAAAGTCCCATCGATCACTCCTAAAGACTTTGACACTTGGTGCCAGCGAATGGAAGGGTTCATCAAGTCACAAGACTCCAGGATATGGGAATCTGTTGTCTTAGGGCTCATATACCAAGCACATATTCAACTGCTGCTGGAGGTGGTATGATTCCAAAGGCTATGGTTGATTATTCTAAAGAAGACAGGAAGAGAATAGAGATTGATCAGAAAGCCATGACAACCCTTCAAAATGCTCTTCCCAACTCCATATACAGAGGCTTTAAGAAGTACAAAATAGCTAAACAGCTATGGGATGCACTAAAGCTGATGTATGAGGGGTCAACTAAAGCCAAGGAGAACAATAGGATCTTCTGAAGCAGCAATTTGAAAACTTCACCTTCAAAATAGGTGAAACCATGATTTAATAATACTTCAAGTATGTTGAGATTGTGGACATTCTAATGGATGTTAGAGTGACTTTTGAGAACAGGGACATTGTAAGTTCATGCCTTCACTTCCTAGACAATGGACACATTATTGTGTTGTTATCAAGAGAACTGAGAACCCTAAAACTCTTACTTTGACAGAGTTGTATGATATTCTTAGTAGATACCAGATAGAGATGAATATGCAAAGTTCATCTGGTAACTCCAGCAATCCACTAAGTTTAACTGTCCATGTGGTTGAAAGGGATAGTAAAGAACCACAACATCATCTTATCTGCTATCCTGACAACTCACAATAGGGTCCTTTTATCACCTTCTCGGAGACACCAAGAGAAAGCTACACTCAAGGAAGCACATTCCAAGAGACAAGTTCTTCATAAGCTAAGCACATGCAACTTTCTCTTCACCCTTGAAGATTTGGACTGTATCCATCTGGATAATCTGGAATACATGGAAATAGTTCAGCAAATGGCTCTTCTCACTCATAGAGCTAAGAAGGTCTATAAGAGGACAAGGAGAAAGTTTCCAAGCAATGCAGGCAGTGGAAAGTTTGAACTGGATAAAAGCAAAGTAAAGTGTTACAAATGTAACCAAATAGGACACTTTGCAAGGGAGTGGACACTCGAGCTCCCACTTCTCTCGAGGAGCAAATCACTCCCATCTCATCAAGAATCAGTGTTGAGGTTCCTCATGCTCAGTCTGATGATCTCATTAGCCCATTAACCTTAAGCCTTCACTCTAAGTCCCAACACTCAACTGAACAACCTTCAAGGGAAAGTTACCATCCCCAACCTCTAGATTTAAACCAACCTATCCTTAACCTTGAATTCTATGATGATGAAGATATGAGATTCAGTGAGTACCATGAGTCTCTCTACTCTTCCCCTACTCAAAGAGAGATGAGTGCTCCTGATTCTCCCATATCTAGCTCACATCATCCACCCATCACTAAGGTGGATCTCCCTAAACTTGTTCAGGTGGTCCATATGGAAGAGGCTCTCACTTTTGCAAGTGATTACATCATTAAGACCTTAACCATGGCAACCCAACCTATTAACAATTCAACTGAAGTTGTTAGTGAGCGGGGGAAATCTAGCAGCCAAGAACATGATGTTGGTGGTGATAGTGAGGACTTTGGTCCAATTCTCTCATCCTCAATGATTCTTCTAATGAATATGAGAGGAACTTGAGACTAAAGGTGCAGAAATTGTCCAAAACATGCTCCTATTTAGTCTCTAAGGTTACTCACCTTAAATCTCAGGTGACTACCTTACAAAATAGGGTCAATGATCAATAACTTGAGATTTCTTATCTCAAGGAAAAACTAGCAGAGAGACCTTTGAGGAGAGCTCATCCAAGAACACAAAAACATGTGAATGTGATTGACCTAACTCCTAGCTCACCTGAGAGTTCTTCACAGAGTATGGACATGAGGACTCACCATCCTCACTTCCAGTTGTCCATACTCAGCAACTACCTGAAGTTTATATTGATATGGACTCTTTAGACTCTCTCATTCAAAGTCTCTTTGAGGAAGGTATTCCAAGGGCTATGTCAACTCCACCCCAAGGAGCTTCAAATTATATTATTAGGTGGAGGTATGATGCTGACAGAGAGCCCTCATACTTCAAAGAGTTCAAGGATAGCAAGAAGTTTATGATTTTCAAACCTTGAACTTCTATGACGGTTTTTACCTGGTCAACATGCCACTTGCCAATCCAAGCGAAACTAGGCAAGCTGACAGGCTGGCTCAAAAGATTCAAAACATGATTATTGGAGAGTTCAGTCATAAAAGAAGACTAAGGCAATCAGGTAATATCATTAGTCAACTGGATGTTTAGGTGGACCCTAAGATTAGCTTCAAAGGAAAAACCTTGACTAAAGGCCTAGTGATAGAATATGTAAGCTCTATCTCACAACCAGCAACTCTAACAATCCATCCCTCAGTGAAACACCTGCTGGTGAAGGTGTATCACAGCCTCTCTCTGCCTAGAGCATGGATGCTACACTAAGCAATAAAGACCAAAGCTCTCTCCACCCTAAGTCACAAAGGTCTGTATGTGATAAAGGAAAAAGGAAAATGACTTCTGAGGAGATTGAGGAGGAGAGAGAGGAATAGGAAGCTAAAGGGAGAAAGTTTCACTAGGTCTTTAGGCTTCATGCAAGTTGTAATCAGGGTTGCCCCTAGACCAAACACTTAAAAATATGAGTTAAGGAAGTCAATATTAACTACCTGCAGACTAGGAACTATGATTTAATTGAGATTATTTCTCTCCTCTTTGAAGAATTAAATGAACTGGCAGACATGAAAGTGTCTAAAGAGAGGAAGGAAGAAGAGGATGCAAGGTTGCTCCTCCAATCAAAGAGGAAAGAAGAAAGAAAGACTATATAAGCATGTTCCTACCCTCTCTCCATTTCAAGCAATTCCTATGCAAGAGACTATGGTAACTTCACAACCTTATGTAGACAAAGAAGCTAAAAGGCAAAATACGATTAACTACTTGACTGCCACATGACTCTACCAGGTAGCTATACTTCTTCCTTTATCCTTTGAGTATATTGAGTTTGAGTATCTCAAACAACTTGAACTTAAAGTACTCAAATAACAAAAGGCTACAAAGAGAAAGATGAGGGAAGAAGCAACCAAGTCAAGAGCCATCATCCAAAAGAGTCTGAAGAAGTCTGCTGATAGGAAGAAGATGATGAGCTTCTTGAAGCTGTATGGATTCTCCGAAAGGAGACTTGGTCCAATGTCTCTATCCACCATGGATGAGCAAACTAGAGTGATTAAGCAGAAGATCAAAAGAGGAGATCTCATTAACTTACACTCTCCACCAAGTCAAGCCCCTCAAGAAGTGGAGGTTAAGGTTGAAGATTTTGAGACAACACAACCTAGATCTCCGACTAAGTCTCAGCAAGCTTTATCTTCTGATCCATAGAAGGGTTAAACTCCCTCTCCTTTTGAACCTGTGAGGGAAGAAGACCCAACTGAGAATGACAAAACTAAACAACAAGGTGCCGCAGGCTAGTTTTCTCAATTAAAATTTCCGAAAAGGAGGAAGATGATGGGTTCTAGACCAAAGTAAAAGAAGAAGAAGTGAATGTCATCCACCTCCAAGCCTCAGGATGAATCAGATCATCCTGAGAGAGTGCATGAAGAGGAAGCTCAATCAACTCAAATTCAAGTAGCTCCTCTTGCAACAGGAAAACCCATCTTATCCTAGACCTTCACTACTAATCCAAAAAGATGGCATGTAATCAGAGATCAAGATGGTGAAGATGTCTACACATAACAAGATATGTTCAACCGACCTCTGCATGATCTATTTGAGATGAGAAGACACTATGACAGTCTGAGTGATTATGACCATCTAATGAAGAAGGGTGTGGTCATCATCATGATGAGGACTGTCAACACCTGAAGGTCTTCAAATGTTTGGTAGCATCAGCCTAGGGGAAGTTTGTAAGGCTTTATGTAAGGCTGATGCACCTATAACATCCAAAGTCTTTCCTGCATGCATGCATTAAAGTATAGAGTAGAAATGCTTCGGAAGTTTTACACCATACACTAGAATTATTCTTAGTGTAAAATCTTCCGAAGCCAAGACCAATATCTTTCAAAACCAAGACCAATATCTTCCAAAGCCAAAAGTGAAGTCTTCCGAAGCTTCAAAGACAATGTTGGATCAAGAAGAAGGCTGGTGCAACCAAAACCAAATCACTTAGACAAATTTTGGTGCTGCTTACAAAGGCTTCCGAAGCCAAGTGTGGAACTTCCAAAGGAAGTAGAGTTATTCCGAAGACAAAGTAAAAGTTCCACTTCCAAAGGCAAAGCTCTACTTCCGAAGATAAAGTATTCACTTCTAAAGATGAAGTCTCAAACGAAGAAATCAGAAGATTACTTCCGAAGTATAA
Organism: Flaveria trinervia; assembly: GCA_025506515.1. Classification (NCBI taxonomy): domain Eukaryota; kingdom Viridiplantae; phylum Streptophyta; class Magnoliopsida; order Asterales; family Asteraceae; genus Flaveria; species Flaveria trinervia. The sequence continues at coordinate 25,458,655 of CM046449.1, read as the reverse complement.
AGAAAGAAGAAGTTCTCAAGCCTCGGAAGAAGCAGCCTCTTCCGAAGTATAAGTGGCTTCGGAAGTACTGGTTCTTCCGAAGCCATTTAACCTTTGGAAGACACTGCTATGAATTAGTGGACATAAGTATGGTCTTTGACACTCCGCTACAGAGCTCTGATACTACATGGCGTTTTCTCAAAGAGCCATGTAGTTGACCATACTTTATTCCACCGTTCACCTTTTTATGTTATTATAAGTTGCCAACTTTAGTTGGTGACAAAAGGTAAGTCAGGGACATGTCCTGACTACCATATCTCAGATAAAGTCTTATCTGAGATACCTTAAACTATAGCTTTGTAGTATTTGCTTTAGTTAGAGGATTCCAGTTGGTATCAAAGTATATCCGACTGTAGGTAGTATTATATATAGTCTCTCATTGTAACTCATAAGAACATGCTTGTAAGAGTCTTGTAATATTTGAGTTGAGAAGCAATATATGCAAGTACCTTGAAAATTACTTCTTGTGTTCTGTTATTACTTATTATATTGTTATCAACTCTTAAAGATTCTGCTTTCATCGAGAGTGTTGTTTAAGTGAGTTTGAGAGAAAACCAAGTGTTTAGTGACACAAACCGATCATGCAATTGGTATCAGAGCTTTTTAGGCTCTTGATTGTGAGATCTATCCATCCAAATCAACCTGTTTTTCACTTCTCCTTACAACTCTCACAAAAAGGGACCTTAACAAATCCTAAGTAGAGATGGGAATGATAACCAAAGCTCCCATCATTACTCCTGAAAACTTCAGGTCTTGGAGCAGAAGAATAGAAGGCTTCATCAGATACCAAGATAGCAAAATGTGGAACTATATTGTCAACGGCTCGTATAAACCAAAGGTGGCATCACCCGGTGGAAACGGTGCCATGATAGAAAAAACTGTTGAAGATTATTCTGACGAAGACAGAAAGAAAATGGACATCGATAGCAATGCTATGACTATTCAGATGACTGCAATACGTAACTCCATCATGGTGGGGTTTGAGCATTGTAAGTCTGCTAAAAAATTGTTTGATGCACTTGCTCAGATGTATTCAATCTCCAACGACTCAAAGAAGGACTCACTAAAGCAGCAGTTCGAGAACATCACTTATATTGCTGGAGAGACCCTTAGCCAGCAATATTTCATGTACATGGATCTTATTTCTTCACTTCAGTCTATGAAGATCACTCCTGAACTCAGAGATCTCACAAGCAAGTTCATGAGTGCTCTTCCAAACAAGTGGACATTCTATTGTGTCTCTATCAAGAGGACAGAGAACTTGAACACACTTACCATGACTGAATTCTATGACATCCTTGATGGATACCGGTTGGAGATGGAGAGTAAGAAAGGCCACCAAACAAGAAGACCTCTGAGTCTTCCTGCTAGCAAAGCTTTAATGGTTGCTGAAGGCTCAGTACCCCCACAACCTCAACAATACCTAACATACAACCAATAGCCATCCTGCTCTTCTGGACCTTACATCACTTTTCCTGAGACTCCAAGGTCTCAACAGGCTTAGCATAACTCCTTTCAGGACAGCTATGCCTTTGTCTCAGGAAGTAGGCACTCTGGTGATTTTCAATATTGTTTTGATGATCTAGAGTGTTTTAGTCCAGACGATGTAGAGTATGTGGACATCGTCCAATAGATGGCTCTTTTAACCTATAGAGCGAAGAAGTTCTTTAAGAGAACTAGAAGGCAATTCCCTCAAAACCCAACTCCCAGCAAGTTTGGGTTTGACAAGACCAAGGCCAAATGTTATAACTGTAACCAACTTGGTCACTTTGCAAGGGAATGAAAGGCTCCCAAGACCAATTTGGGAACCCCACAGGCCTCCACACATCCCCCAACCTCAAAGCCCACTGGAAAGTCAACTGAAACAGTTGCTATGGCTCAAGAAGTTTACTGGAGCTTCATGGTACAAGATGTGACTCCTGCTCAAGCTCTCATGGCCGGAACAAATGATAACTAGGTATATGAAAATCTCTATACTCCTGCCTGTATAGCTAAGGTTAAATTATATCAGGATTACAATATGGAAATTAGATCTGATACTAAGTCTTTAAATATCTTAAAATCTGATTTTAAAAGCGCTGAATCTGACTATCAAAATAAAATTGAGGAGTTAGAGAAAACTATCTCCCTATTAAAACATGAACATACCAACTACAAGACTCAAATAAGGATCTAATATCAAATTGTCTGAGGCTCAAGCCCAGCTTGTCACTGTTGAGGCGCAATCCAGGAAGCATGCTATTTCAGAGCAGAACTTCCAAGTTATTCTTGTATCATCCTCCCACTCCAAACTCTGTTATCAGAATAAAGGAGGGTTGGGGACCAATGAAATTGCTCCACCACATTCTTATGAATCAATAAGACAACCTAGATATGGTACTAAAGAGCAAGAGGTTCCAACTACTAACCCTTCTTCACTAGAGTTGAAGGATGAAGCAACAATAGTGGCTACCACAGGGAAGGAACAGGTAAATATACCCACCTCTCCTAGTGAAGATCAAACCCTTACCACCAAAGCCCGCAGAAGCAGAGCTAAATCTGCCAGAAGAACTTCCAAGAAAGTGGTTGAGTCTAAGCTGAAGATTGACCCAAAACAGAAAGGTGTCTTTATCTCAGCTGGATTCTAGGTGATAGGTACTTCTGATTTAGGAAAGGATTGTAATACCAGCACTCCTGTCCTACCAAAGGATCAAAAGTTGAAGGGAAAGGTTGCTGACCAAGAGAGAAAGACTAAGAAACAACAACCTACAAGCTCTCAAAAGACTAACATTACATGCATCATGTGTGGTCTGTAAAACCACATGGCTAAAGATGTTACTACAATCCTGCTAGCACACATTATGCAAATAATGTTAGAAAAGAAGGAGTCAGGGAAGGTATACCAACTGATTTACGTGTATACCAAACCAAATAGTGCGAAATCCTATTTTATTGGTGATCCAATGAGTGAGAACGCAAGTATAATCGATCTAAGAATGAATCAAAACGTTAAGAACGATTGTAAGATGATTATCTGCGATCTATGAACTTGGAACAGGTTTCTTAGGTCTCTAGATGGCTAAGGTATGATTTAGTGCGTAGGGATTCGAATTGTTACGTTTTTCCACGAATTAAGTGGTATTTATAGGTTAGGGTTTTCCATTCGTGCGACTGAAGCATGCGGTTGATCCATTCGCATGACTAAAGATTCAGTCGTGCGACTGATCTAGTCTCCTAGTTCAGTCATGTGACTGGTTCATTAGCATGAAGGATTCATGCGTATGATCCATTCGCATGAGAACTTCACACGATTTAGTTTAAGCACGTTTCTCAATCATTATTGACTAAGAACTATGTAAACAACCACAAACCTATATAGTTAGCTCAATATGCGTTATCACACAATAAACAATGAAATATTAAACATTATAAGCATCACAAACACATTACATTTCATTCATACCCATTCTGTTAGATATACGTAAGACATGAAAGACATTTTACATTTGAGCTCCTAAACTAGGTACACATGTATCTACAAACTCCCCCTTGGACCTAGTTTACTCTATTGTCTAACATTCTTCATCAGCTCCTCAAACTTCTTGTACTTCTCCTCTCTTGTAGCTCCAGCATGTATTTCAAATGCGAAACAGAGCCTTATTACAACTTCACCTGTTCTCCAATCATAGTACCACCATTTAAAGTGTGGAGTGAAGTCCTGTGGCATTTCCCTTAGAGGGATTCTTGACATTGTGCGCGGAGGACTCCACTTCAGCACTATCTTTGGCTTTCCAGTAATGGCATCAACTTCAGACCATCTGATATACCTCGTCGGTTTTTGAGGTTTGAAGTTGACCCACCTGGTGTGGTACTCTTTCTGCAATGCAGCCTCAAACCAGCCAGACATTTGCTTTGGGTTAGCATATAGCAACTTCAGGTTAGCTAGCTAGTTGAGCTCAAAACCAGGGAGAGTCTTCAGATCATATGGGAATCAGAAGTACTCTATTCCCTTCTCCCTCTTGACAGCATATACATTTAGATCCTCAAAATATGCCCACGCTATAATCTAGCCTGACACCTTCAGATGCTTCTTCACTTTGTAGAGCTTGGTGTAGGCACTCGGCTTTGGAGCAGCGCGTTAGGCTCGAATCTCTACGAAACAAGCTGCCCATTTAGCCTTTTTGATGTTGACATCATCGTTCGAGGCTCGGACTTGATCCTGATTCTTCTCTGACTCTTGCTCCATTTGATCCAGTTTCTTAAACGTATCACTGACAAGAGCGCCACCCAGATTGGGGACTACATTTCCCTCTTTGTCAGCATACTTTAGATAATGCTGGGCTGTGACCTCTTCAATCTCTATCTCGTCCACATCATTAAGTTCATCGTCACTAGCCACGTCAACAGTAGGGGCATCCTTGACAATTTCATCCGGATTAAGCCGGAACATCTACGCCAGTTGCTCATCAGTAAGGTCATGAATTATTTCTCCTTCTTCAGGAGTGTAACTCACAGACCTCCTAACAATCCCTTGCAAATCAAGTATCATAGTGAATTGAGA